>VZQC01011307.1:197970-279065 GCA_009823505.1 Rhizomys pruinosus | reverse complement strand
AAAAAAAAAAAACAAAACAAAAAAAAAAAACAAAGGGAGGGAACAACAATGTAAAGAATGGGTCGCACAAAGGGAGGGAACAACAATGTAAAGAATGGGTCGCCGGGCACGGTGGCGCAGGCCTTTAATCTTAGCACTTGGGAGGCAGAGGGAGGTGGATCTCTGTGAGCTCAAGGCCAGCCTGGTCTACAGAGCAAGTTCCAGGACAGCCAGAGCTACAGGGAGACCCTGTCTCTAAAGACCAAAAAAAAAAAAAAAATGGGTCAAAGAACTGACTGATACAGTTAAGTTCAGCCCGAAACAACAGCCTCTGCAATGAAAAACTTTGGAAAGATTGAGAGAAAGATGCAAGACAAGTATGACAGAAGGCATGAACTGGGGTGGGGTAGGGGGCAGGGAAAAGGGAATGTGTCTAAATTGGACTGAAAGATAATGTATGAAGTATACAAATTATCAATGAAAGTATAAAAAAAGAGGATCTATGGGTTTGACAAGGGGGAAGGGTTTGCTTGTTTTCATTGTTGTTTAACTTCTGCAAGAAAACTTCATGTTTCTTTCCCAATACTACATAATTTGTGGTTGTGATCTGGCCCATTCCTCCCTTCCTTCCCCTCTTTCTCTTCCCCTCCCCCTCTACCTCTTCCCCTTCTCCTGTTCCTCCATTTCTCTTTCCTCCCTCCTCTCCTCTTCCTCTTCCTCTTACCTTTTGCAGTTTGCTTATGTCGTTCTTAGTAGTTTTCAAGTTTGTCCTGATTAAAGTTACTCAGGTCTATGCTCTCCTCAACTGTTAACTTTTTATTAGTATCATTTTATGTGCACAAATGTTTTGTCTGCATGTATGTAAGTATACCACATGCACACAATGCCAAATCCCCTGGAGCTAGAGTTACAGACAGCTGTTAGCCACCACGTGGGGACTGGGAACCAAACTCAGGTCCTCTGGAAGAGCGGCCAGTGCTCTTAACTGCTGAGTCATCATTTTAGCCCCCAATTTGTTAACTTGGCACATGATTTGTCCCTCCCTGTCTTCCTTTCCCTCCATGACAGATGAGCTCTATGACACACCCCTGAGGCTGTGTGCATTTGTCTAAAATTCTCTTCTTTCTGCACTTCAGGTTGGACCAGTCCTGTAGCTCTTTCCCCAGGGTTTCTCTTGCATTCCCTTCTACTTCATATTGAGCCTGCCAGTGAATCTTCCTTTTTTCCATCTTACTGCATTTTTTCAGTCCTAGAATGGTCATGCTTCTTTTTTACATCTGTTGAGATCGTGTCCTAGGGCTAAGCGGAGCACTTGTTGGTACATGCGATAGCCTGGGTTCCATTCCAGTATCCCAAACACAAAACAAAAGCTTTCTTTTCGTTACTATTTCAGGTGCGGCTCTAACAGCTGCTTCAGGCTGTCTGTACCCCTCCACCCCTGTGCATATCATAGCTGGCCTTTTAATTGCTGTTCCCCTTGAGAAATGGCCATAGTTCCTGGATACCTGTAGGTAATGGCTCCTGGTCCCAGTATATCATCAGGGAGTTCTACATTATATCTTGGACAAACTGAGCACTACCTTGTGAGACTCTGGGTCATGTGGGATAACACTGTGGTTTGTTTCAGCAGGTTCAGAAAGACATCCCCGTGTGCAGGGTTTCCCACCTTAGTACAGTTTTCTGAGTCTCTGTTTACTTCCTTGGCCCTGTCTTGTGGTTTCAAACTCCAGACCAGCTCCACTCTGGGAGATGTACCTTCGAGGGGTACCAAACAAAAATACTATTGTTGGGTTCTATTCATTTTGGGGGGAAAATTGAGTGTATGGTGTATGATGAGTATGCATGTGAATCTGGGCACATGTGTGCCACGTCTTACTGTATGTGAGTTGGCCTGTGAGATCCCCAGCAGGTCTCCTGTCTTTGCCTCCACCTTACAGAAGGGATGCTGGGATTAAAGATGTGCACCACCACATTCAGCTGTTAAGTGGAGTTGAGGGATTAAACTCTGGTCATCAGGCTTGTGCAGCAAGTGTTTTTACCTACTGGGCCATCTCCCCAAGCCCGATGTGGGTGCATGCATGTTTGTTTGTTTGTTTATTTGAGGCAAGGTCTCACTATATGGCTCTGACTGACCTGGAACTCAATATATAGAACAAGCTGGGCTAGAATTCAGAGATCAGCCTTCTTCTGCCTCCTAAGTGCTAGCATTAAAGCCTTGACCACGGCTGGCTTTCAATGTTAATGAGTTAAGTAGTGACACATTTGGTGAATGAAAAAGAGAAAGATGCTGCTCTGTGAATGTGAGGACCATGACTCTCTTCCCCATTGTGACATCATCAGTGCTTGGTCCCCTGTGCCCCACATTAACACCAAAATCACAATTGGATTAATTTTCATTGGCCAAGGAAGAATGATCAGCAAAATAAGGAAATGATTAAGAGAGAATTAAACTTGGAGGTGGATCTCTATGAGTTCAAGGCCAGCCTGGTCTACATAGCAAGCTCCAGGCCAGCTGAGACTAAAGGGAAACCCTGTCTCAAAACGACAATAAATAAATAAATAAATAAATAAATAAACTAACTCAACACATGAGATGAGCTGAAGTAAGAGGATACTGTCAGAATGATGGAGCTTTTGCTAAAACACTTGAAGTTGGGCGAGAGCCTTTAGCATCCAGGTCCTGTTATCTGATAAAACTCTGTCAGAGATAAAAACCCCCAAATAATATACTATTCAGAAAACAGCTGGATTTTGAGAGAAAAAGATACATTTAATAATTTAAGTTTTGAGAAAAAAGTGCTGGTGTGTGGTGTTTAAAATAAAGGAAGAGGGGATGCTTAGTGTCCCTCTAAGCAACAAAGCAGGGCTGGAGGCTGAAGGGGAGGGAGTCTGCCCATAAGGGCCCAGGGCTATCTGATGAGGCCATCAGAAAGGAAGGCGGGAGTCAGATGTCTCAGGCCAAGGCCAGAGATGCCCATCTTGGTACGGGGTGCGTGACTTAGGAAACAGCGACGGGGACTCAGTGCTCAGAGCTTAGATGGGGGATTTTGCTGGACCACCTAAAGCCCAGGTAGGGGCCAGGCTCTTCAGCCAGGCGAATTGTTGGATAACTGAATCATTGTCTTGTGTGGCTGTGGGGGTGGAGGTACCCTGCTACCTGGTATAAAAGGTGGGACGGCCTGAGGCCACTGTGGGACTCGAGTGCTCAGAGCATGGATTGGGGGACTTTGCCCGACAACTGAAGCACAGAGTAGGAGAGTGCAGGCTAAGGGAGGCATTTGCTCCCCACCCTGACTGGAATTGCAGAGGGAGCATCCAAGTTGGCCCGAGAGGAACCGGCTGTCAGGAAACGAGTGAGCACAGTGCTCAGCAGAGTACCTACTGGCTTGTCACCTACCAGGTTTTTGGAGAACCTTCGGAACAGATAGGGAAGAGTGAGTTAGACTTCCAATATAAAACCAAATTGAAAGCCTGAAACCTAGACAAGTCAACACTCCATAAACAAGGAGAAAGCAATGAAGGCATCTGAAGGAAGCAAGCAAAGCAAGCCTTCAAAAGTGAAGAAACATTTGAGATTCGCATCAGAATATAAACAAAAAGAAACCCACATGCCAAAGGCACAACTTAAGAACAACATGTAAAAAGCACAGAATAATTCCACACCAACCCTATAGAAGATTCCTACAATGAAATCTCCCTAGAGGTAACCCATGACACAGATCTTAGAACAATTGCAGACATATTCAAAGAAATCAAAGAATATAAAGAACAAGCCAGAGAACTGAAGAGAGAGAATGAGAAACTTAAGAAGGACCTAGAGGGTGAGAAATGACAAACTCCAGAAGGAAGTGGAAATACTGAGAAGATCCCATGCTGAAATAAAAAAGGAAACTAACCAGAGAAGCAAGGAGCTACAGGAAGACATTGAGAAGCTCCAAAAGGAAGTGGAAATACTAAAGATATCACAGGAGGAAATGAAAAAGGAAATCAAACACTCATCCAATCAAGAGGAAAGGATGGGGAAAAGCCTCAGAAGTAGAATGGAGGAAGAAGAAAAAAAGAATATCAGACCTTGTAGGTATTCTTTGGCAGAAGCACTTAAGAGAGTCAGCAAGAAGCCTCCAAGCCTGGACTCCTGCTATCTTGCTTGCCTGTGACAACCTGCCTGGTGCCAATTGTCTTTCATGCCTTGAGCAAAGCATTGTCACATTTTCATAGTGATCTGGAGCATATGGCCTGAAATCTTGCCTGTCCCAACCTCCAATTCTGTATGCCCCAACCCCCTAAAAGGTTTTGTATAAAAATCCTGAGTTACAACAATAATAAACAAAGTTTTTTCCCTTGTGGAATTACTCCCAGTCCTGACTCTGAGTCCATTTCTCCTCTCTCTCTCTCTCTCTCTCTCTCTCTCTCTCTCTCTCTCTCTCTCTCATTTTTTCCAGCCTCACTTCAGAATCCTCACCCTCCCTGCTAGGGCTTAGACTCAGGCTCTATGAACCCCGGTCCAGGGAGGAAGAACACCTCATGGAAGGCAGCACACATGTGATACATTTTAAAGGAACATCTGACAACAAGACCTGGAGGAACAAAGAACAACTAAAAAGCTCAAGTAAATATTATGAAAAATTTTAAAGTACACAAAAGTGGAACAACCAGGAAATGTGGGACACCATGAAAAAAATCAAACCCTCCACATCATAGGGATAGAGGAAGGAGAAGAATCCCAAGAGAATGGTATTGATTAGATTTTCAACAGAATAATAGATGAAAATGTTCCCAAACTGAAAAAAGACAAACCCATACAAATACAAGAAACACATAGAAATCCAAATAGACAAGATCAGAGAAGAAACTCCTCACACCATATCATAGTTAAAACACTAGATGCGCAAGACAAAGACGAAAATTCTGAAAGCCACAAGAGAAAAATAACAAGTTACATATGAGGGGAAACCCATCAGAATTACAGCTGACTTTTTAGTACAAACTATGAAAGCAAGAAGAATGTGGAGCAAAGTATTCCCAGTGCTAAAGGACTATAGATGCCAACCCAAGTTACTATACCCATCAAAAATGTTGATTATACTTGGAGAGAGAAAAATCTTTGATGACATAAACAAGATGATAGAATACATGTCCAGAAAACCAACCCTCCAGAGAATACTTGAAGCAATTCAAAGGACAGAGGAGAGGAGCAACTATCCCCAGGCATCTAGAAAGAGAAATTAATAAAAGCATAACTGTAAAAGTAGAAACCTAGACCAAAAATGCAAATGGATAATAAAGTGAAAGGAAACAACACACATCTTTCAATTATAACCTTAAATATTAATAGACTAAACTCCCCAAGCAAAAGACATACACTGGGAGAATGGATTAGAAAACAGAACCCATCTGTGCTGGATAGCTTTAGTGTCAAGTTGACACACCTGGGTTGAGGGAGCCTCAATTGGGGAATTTGCTCCATTGGATTGGCCTGTGGCCACATCTGTGGTGTATTGTCTTGATTGTTGAGCAGTGACAGTATAAGAAGGCAGGCTGGGCATGAGCCAGAGAGCAAGCCAGGAGCAAGCCAGTGGACAGCATTCCTCCATGGCCTGTGCTTCAGCTCCTGCCTCCAGGTTCCTGCCCTGAGTTCTTACCTTGGGCTCCCTGAGTGATCAACTGTGACCCAGGAGATGTAAGCTGAATAAACCCTTTCCTCCCCAAGTTGGTGTCGGTCAGAGTGTTTTGTCACAGCAATGGAAGACAGACTAGAACACCATCTATATGCTGTCTACAAGAAACCCATCTCACTCTCAAGGATAGGCACCAATTTAAGGTGAAAGGATGGAAAAAATATTCCAAGCAAATGGTACCCAAAAGAAAGCAGAGTTGCTATTTTAGTATCAGACAAAATAGGCATCAAAGTGAAAGTAATCAGAAGAGACAAAGAGGGCCATTATATTTTTATCAAAGGAACAATTAACCATGAAGATTTCACAATCATGAACATATATGCACCAAACTCTGGTGCACCAAAGTTCATAAAGACAATTCTCCAGGACCTCAAGGCACAGATTAACCCCAGCACAGTCAGTAGGGGACTTCAATACCCCATTGAGCCCTTTGGACAGGTCAACCGAATGAAGAATAAGCAGAGAGACATTTGAACTGAACGATATGATACACCAAATGGATATCACAGACCTCTTCAGAATATTCCACCCAAAAACCAGAGAATACACTTTCTACTCAGCACCCCATAGAGCATTCTCCAAAATCGACCACATACTGGGACACTGAAAAAAACCTCAATAAATACAAAAAGATTGAAATAATTTCATGCATTCTATCAAACACAGAGCAATAAATCTCAGTATCAACACCAGGATAAGCTGTAGTATTTACAAGAACACATGGAGAGTAAACGATACACCCCTGAATAATGAATGGGTCAAGGAAGAAATAAAGAAGGAAATGAAAGTATTCCTAGAACTAAACAACAATGACAATACAACACAACAAAACCTATGGGATACTTTAAAAGCAGTCCTAAGAGGGAAGTTTATAGCCCTGGGTGCCTACATTAAAAACAAAACAGAAAGAGCACAAATAAACGATCTAACACCACAGCTAAAAGCACTTGAGAGACAACAACAAATGAACCCTAAATGCAAAAGACAGGAAGAAATAACAACAGAGTGGAAATCAATGAAAGAGAAACAAAGAAAATAATATAAAAATCAATGAATCTACAAGTTGGTTCTTTGAAAGAATAAACAAGATAAATAGACCTCTAGCCCAGTTAACCAAAAGAAAGACAGGGCAATTCCAAACCAATAGAATTCATGATGAAAGGGGAAATATCACAACAGACAACAAAAAGATCCAAGACAATCATATGGGAATACTTCAAAAACCTATACTCTACTAAGTTTGAAAACCTAAGAGAAATGGATGAATATCTGAAATCCTGGGAATCACCAAAGCTTAACTAAGAACAGATTGACAACTTAAACAGACCCATAATATATGAAGAAATTGAAAATGTAATAAGAAACCCCCCAACTAAAAAAAGCCCAGGACCAGATGATTTTGCGGAAGAATTCCACAAAACATTTCAAAAAGATTTACAAACATTATTATTCAAACTGTTCAGAAGGATACAAGCAGAGGGAAATCTCCCAAATTCCTTCTATGAAGTCAGCATCACTTGAATACCAAAACCAGGCAAAGATACAATCAAAAAAGAGAACTATAGACCCATCTCATTAATGAACACAGATGCAAAAATTCTTTTTTTTTAATTTTTTTAAATTTATTTCTGTATGTGTATGAATGTACTGTCTGCATGCAAGTCTGTGCACCCGTGTCGTGCAATGCCGCGGAGGTCAGAAGAGGGTGTTGGATTCCCCTGGAACTGGAGTTCTCCTGGAATTGGGGTTTCAGACGGCTCTCGGCCGCCATGTGGGTGCTGGGGATCGAACCCGGGTCCTCTGTAAGAGGGGTCGGTGCTCTTAACCGCTAGGCCATCTCTCCAGCCCCAGCAAAAATTCTTAACAAAATACTTGCAAACTCCATACAGTCCCACATCAAAAAGATCATCCATCATGACCAAGTTGAATTCATACCAGAGATGCAGGGATGATTCAACATATGAAAATCAATAAATATCATAAAACACATAAAAGGACTGAAAGACAAAAAGTGCACAATCATCTCAATTGATGCTGAAAAAGCCTTTGATAAAATCCAGCATCCCTTCATGCTTAAAGCCCTAGAGGGAACTGGATTGGAGGTATCATTCCTCAATGTAATCAAAGCCATGTACAAGAAACCCACAGCCAACATCATCCTTAATGGAGATAAGTCAGAAGCATTCCGCTTAAAGGTAGGAACTTGGCAAGGCTGACCCCTATCACCACTCCTCTTCAATATAGTGCTTGAAACACTTGCTAGGGCAATAAGGCAAGAAAAGGAAATTAAAGGAGTGCTAATTGGAAAAGAGGAACTCAAGCTCTCCCTTTTTGCAGATATGACAGTTTACCTAAGGGATGCTAAAACCTCCACCAGAAAACTCCTAGAAATGATTGAGAATTTCAGTAAAGTGGTGGGATACAAAATTAACCTAGAAAAATCAGTAGCCTTTCTTTACACCAATAACAAGCAACTGAAAAAGAAATACAAGAACTTCCCACTCACAATAACATCAAAACAATAAAATACCTAGGAACAAAACTAACCAAAGACACCAAAGGTCACTACAACAAAAATTGCAAACCCCTGAAGAAGGAAATTGAAGAAGAAATCAGAAGATGGAAAGACCTCCCATGCTCATGGATTGGAAAAATTAATAGAGTAAAAATGTACATTATACCCAAATTAATATACAGATTTAATGCAATCCCAATTCCAATCCCCAAGAGTTTCTTTACAGGCTTGGAAAAAAATCTTTAAATTCATATGGAAAAACAAAAGACCCCAAATAGCCAAAGCAACCCTGGGCAAAAAGAGCAATACAGGGGGATCTCTATACCAAACTTCAAACTATACTACAGGGCTATAGTCATAAAAACAGCCTGGTACTGGCACAAAAACAGACCTGTAGACCAATGGAACAAAACCGAAGATCCAAACTTGAGTGCATACAATTTCAGCCACCTCATATTTGACAAGGAGGGCAAGAAGACACAATGGAGGAAAGACAGCATCTTCAGCAAATGGTGTTGGCAAAACTGGATCACCACTTGTAGAAGAATAAAGTTAAACCCCTACCTCTTGCCCTGTATAAAAATTAACTCCAAATGGATCATAGACCTCAATGTGAAACCCAAAACTCTGAAGGTGATAAAAGAAAAAGTTGCCAGCAACCTATAAGACATAGGCGTAAGAAAAGATTTTCTAAAGCAGACAGCAGCTCTGCAGGAAATAAGGTCAACAGTTGACAAATGGGACCTCATTAAACTCAAAAGCTTCTGTACAGCAAAAGAAACAATCATGGAAGTGAAGAGAAAACCCACAGAGTGGGAGGAAACCGTCACTGCCAATGCATCTGACAAAGCATTAATTTCCAAAATATAGAACCTATTCAAAAAACAAAGAAGAAAGAAAACAAATAAATCACTCAGAAGATGGAGTAAAGAGCTGAACAGAGACTTCACAAGTGAGGAATTAGAGATGGCTGAGAAACATCTTAAAAAGTGTTCAGTGTCACTAATAATTAAGGAAATGCAAATTAAAACCACTTTAACATATCATCTTATTCCAATAAGACTGGCTAGGATCAAGAAAACAAATGATACCAAATGCTGGAGAGGTTGTGGGGAAAGGGGAACACTCATCCACTGCTGGTGGGAATGTAAACTGGTACAACCACTATGGAAAGCAGTGTGGAGAACCCTTAAAAGACTCAAAATGAGCTTGCCATCTGACCCAGTCATACCACTCCTGGGTATATACCCACAAGACTCATCCTACTGCAGAGATACATGCACAGCCATGTTTATTGCAGCTTCACAATAGCAAAGAGCTGGAACCAAACCAAGTGCCCCTCAACTGACGAGTGGATAGAGAAAATGTGGTATATCTATACAATGGAGTTCTATGCAGTAGTAAAGAAAGATGACATCAAGAACTTTGCAGGTAAATGGATGGAACTAGAAGATATTATGTTGAGTGAAGTATCACAGTCCCAGAAAAACAAGTGATGAATGATATCTGTGGATTCTAGCACCAAGTACCTAGTAGTAAGGCAAACTAAGCAACATTAATGTTATGTTTCTCATGATCTGAAAACAACTGTGCTCTTTTATTGTGAATCCCTTAACAGGTCCTAGAATTAAGCTACCATTTATTTTCAGACTTAGGCAGTTTTGGTATATTGGTGGAGGGTATGTATGCACAAAATCAAAAGAATGAAGGAAAGAAAAAAACTAGTTTATTATGACATTATATCTAACCACAATATCTATCTTATGTGAGTGCTTCTTAGTATTTCTTATACAAGGCTACCTGAGTTTTTGTCTAAGGCTTTTCTAAAATATTATACAGTAGTTAAAAGTATCAGGCTGGTGTAAATTAGCCTTTCTGGATACTTAACAACCATACTTACTGTCCATAGAAATTTGGCCGAGGGACTTAAGGGATAACTTTGTTCCTTGCCCTCAGAAGTCAACTGAGTCCCAGGGGACTATGCATGGGGGCATCTCTTGAAATGCCCTGCAAATGTGAGTCACCAGTCTTCCTGTGTAGGGAGGTCTTGGAGATCCACTAATGGGACTTTAGCCAGTGTACAGTCTATAAAGAGGAAAGTCTGTTCATGCTTTAAAAAGGGAAGCCTGGGCTGGAGAGATGGCCTAGCGGTTAAGAGCGCCGACCGCTCTTACAGAGGACCCGGGTTCGATCCCACACCCACATGGCGGCTGAGAACCGTCTGAAGCGCCAATTCCAGGGGGGGAGCACTCCATTCCACCAGGGTAAACCGAGACCCTCTTCTGACTCCCGCGCGTTGCACGACTCAGGGTGCACAAACCCTGCATGCAGACAGTACATTGATACCTACAGAAATAATAAAATAAAAAAATATATATGTAAAAAGGAAGCCTGGTCAGCAGACCTGACTTTTTCCTCGAGTGGATTGAAATTGGTAAATGAAAAGCACATAAGAGCTAGGGGCTCCCCTCCCCCCCCAAACCTGAAGTGGCCCCTGAGGACGATCCTCACTGACCTTGAGAACACACAAAACCATTGGTTAATCTGAGCTTGTGTGGCCGTAAGCATACAAAGGTAAAGTTTGACCAGAAATAATAATTAGTAAGGCCTGAGAAATTTTGTACTTCGGTATAAAACTTGAGAGCTTAGTAAAAACAAAACGTAAAAAAAAAAAAAAAAAAAAAAAGAACACAGTTGTTTTGCCTGTCTTACTGGCAAGTTAAGCTACGCAGAGGCTGCCACTGCTTTTGCCATCGTTCAAAGACATGAGACACAGCTTTTCAATCTTTCAATATGGACTGAAGACTCATGTCTCTCCAAGAATTCTCCAAACCTTCAGTGCCAGATAGGGACTGCTGAGACATCCAGCTTGTGGACTGAGCTACTACTGGGGTTTCAGCCTCTTCAGAGTATTGATTGCCATTGTTGGACTACCCAGGCTGTAACACAGAGACCAGTCCAGGAGGATCAAGACAGGATGCAGTGCTTACTGGACCTCATTTGGTGACTGTGGGAAGGGAAAATCCCAGTGTGGAACGCAAGGGCAGGACTGATGGTCGTTTGGGCTTGCCAAGGAAGAGCCTTCAAACATGACATCTTTCAGTCTAATTTAAAAAAAAAAAGAAAAAAAATCATAAGCTGAAGATGCTAAAAGATATATGTGGAATGCATATATGCATATTTTGGAGTGATGCAGATTGGAAGGAAGGACAACGACGACGACAACAACAACAACAACAAAGACTGTGTCAAAGAACTGACTGAAACGATGAACTTCTATTCAAAACAGTAAACTTCTGCATCAAAAATGTTAAAAAGATACTGAGAAAAAGATGAAAAACCTGTTTGGCAGAATGCATGAGCTCTGGTGGGGGGGGGCAAGGAATGGGCAATGGGTTTAGACTTGATTGGAAATTTTGTATGAAATGCACAAAGCTTCAAGAAAAATTGGCTTAAAGAAAAAAGAAAAAAAGAAAAAGAAACAGCAACAACCAGAACAGCCACCAGTGTCCCTTGGCAAAGAAGAGGGTTACTGGGGGTTCTCCCACAGAGACTGAGTGACAACTGTCCCCAGTGGGAGAGTTTCTTTCAAGAAAAGAAAAGCATGGGGAAATGGCAGTGCCCAAACAGCTCCCTTTCCACAGAAGAAAATAGTTTGTTTAAACACCAGACATTATTAGATTGCAGATTGGAGAACGCATATTGCTGAAAATATCCTGAAATTTCAGAGTGACTTATGAATGTATGTCATTGGACAATAAATATAACAACCCTGGCTAAATTTTAAAGGAATACTAAAAATAATATCAAAGGGGCTAGTGCAGGGGCTCAGTGGGTAAAGCCCTGGCTGCATCAACCTGATGAACTGAGTTCTGTCCCTCGAATCCACATAAAGGTGGAGGAGAAAACTGACCCATACTGTGTTTCATGAGTCCCCCCCAACACACACACACACACACACACACACACACACACACACACACACGTGTCTACCAAAAGGTACAGTGAAGGAAAAATGGAAAAAAAATGTTTACTTTTTTAAAAGGCCAGCACAGGCTAAATGTCAGGAGGGAGTTAGTACGGGGTCCTGGGCCATTCCTTGCAAACACTGTTGGAGCACCTGCTGAAGGACATGGTGGCTTGGGCCTGCAGTAGTAGCAGCAGCAGCAGCAACACAACTGGGGCAGACAGAAAAGGAGTGAGCACCCTGCATGAGTGCCACGCTCCTGTACACTGAGGAGCTGTATGTAATCAGACTTGCTCTGAAAAGGTGGTGCTGGCAGTAGGGAGTTGAGCAAGTTCACAGCTTCTTAAACTGTGGATTGCAACGATGTTGGAGTTCCAAAAGAGGTTTCTGAACATGCAATGACTGAAAATTAACTTGAAATCAAATGCATAATGAACCTGAGGAGGTGTTCACAATGCTGTGTGTTATGTATCACATGGGAGCTCTCTGTACTGCATGCACCTCTGCCACACAGTGCCAAGAAACACTACCTGAAACACTTTGGATCAGAGTCAGGACTGTGGTATGTGAAGAACTGCAGTGTTTCCACTGTCCATGTGAAGCTCTTATAGAAACATACTGATTTAACTATGGAATACAATGGGCTTTAATCATCCCTCACCACCCTTCTTCACTATGTGTCTTTGATTATATTGCTAGAAAACTTGATTTTGGGGGCTGGAGAGATGGCTCAGCAGTTAAGAGTGCCGACTGCTCTTGTAGAGGACCCGGGTTCAATTCCCAGCACCCACATGGTGGCTAAGAACCATCTTTAACTCCAGTTCCAGGGGAATCTGACACCCTCTTCTGACCTCCGTGGCATCACATGACACGGGTGCACAAACCTACATGGAGACAGTACATTCATACACATAAATAATAAATAAATAAAAATTTTAAAAGAACGATATTGGTACATGACTTTTTTTACTCTTTCAGATAGTAGTATATTCATATATAGCTGTTACTTTAAAACTATTTAGAAATTTGAGAACATATGCTAAATCATTTACTTATTTAATATGTTGAACAAGTCTATCCTATAATTTACACATGTGAGATAAATTTTACCAGTGGAAGCAATCCAAGTGTCCCTCAACCAATGAGTGGATAAGGAAAATGTGGTACATCTACACAATGGAATTCTATGTAGAAGAAAGATGACATGAACTTTGAAAGTAAATGAATGGAACTAGAGGCCATTATGTTAAGTGAAGTAACACAGTCCCAGAAAAACAAATGACATATGGTGTCCCTAAATTGTGGATCCTAGCAAATTTCTCTTTAAAAGGCAAACTGAGGGGCTGGAGAGATGGCCTAGTGGTTAAGAGCGCTGACTGCTCTTACAGAGGACCTGGTTCAATCCCCAGCACCCACATGGCGGCTGAGAACCATCTGTAACTCCAATTCCAGGAGAACTCCAGTTCCAGGGGAATCTGACACCCTCTTCTGACCTCTGCGGCATTGCATGACACGGGTGCACAAACCTACATGCAGACAATACATTCATACACNTGTTGTTGTGGTTGTTCTTGTTTTTTGGTTTTCATTTGTTTGTTGTTTGTTGGGTATTGTGGGTTGTTTTTTTGAGTTTTTTTTGCTGTTCTTTTTGTGGTTTTTTGTTGGTTTTTTTTTGTTGGTTTGTGTTGTTTTTCTCGGTTGTTTGCTTATTTTTTTTGTTCCTTTTTTCCCCTTGTTTTGTTTTGCTTTTTTTTTTCATTTTTTTTTCTCTTTTTTTTTTTTTTTCTTTGTTTTTGTTTTTTTTTTTTTTTTTTTCTTTTTTTTCTTTGTTTGTTTTTTTTTTCTTTTTTTTTTTTTTTTTTTGTTTTGTTTTTTTTTTTTTTTTTTCTTTTTTTTTTTTTTTTTTTTTCCTCGTTTTTTTTTTTTCTTTTTCAACGCTTTTTCAGCATCAATGAGATGTGGGTTGGTTTTTGTCTTTGATCCGTTTATGTGTTTGATGATGTTTATTGTTTTCGTTATGTTAACCATCCCTACATCTCCGGTCTGAATCCAACATTGGTCATGATGGTATCTTCTTGATGTGGGTTTTGTATGGATTTGGCCAGTATTCTGCTTTAGAATTTTGGCATCTGTGTTCCTGAGGGAGATGGTCTATAATTGTCCTTTTTCAGTTGGATCTTGCCTGGTTTCTCGGTAATAGAGTGATGTTGGCTCATAGAAGGAATGTTGGGAGAATTCCCCTCATTGTTATCTTCTAAGAGTTTCAGTAATAATGTTGTAGGTTCTTTTGGAAATGTTTTAGAATTACTGCTGTGCAAACCGCTGGGCCTGGGCTTTTTTTTAGGTTGGAGGTTCTTACTACATCCTCTAGTTTTTCATAATGTTATGGTCTGTTTAACCGCTGGTCTCTTCTTGGCTGAGTTTTTGGTGATTCCAGGATTTCAGATATTATCCATTCCTTTTAGGTTTTAATTTGGTAGAATATAGGTTCTTGTAGTTATCCCAATGACTTTTTCTGATCTTTGCCTTGTCCGTTGTGATATTTCCCTTTTCAACACAGATCGTATTTGTTTGGAGTTGTTCCTCTTTTCTTTTTGTTAACTGGGCTAGAGGTCTGTCTACTTGTTTATTCTTTCAAAGGACCAACTTTTCTTCATTGATTTTTGTTTTTTTTTCTTTTGTTCTTATTTTTATTTGATTTCTATTTCATGATTCTTTGATTTTTTGTTATGGTCTTTCTGTCTGTTGGCGTTTAGGGTTCATTGTATGCGTGCTCTCAAGTGCTTTAGGCTGTGTTTGCTATTCCCTGTGTCATTTTGTGTTTCTAATGTAGGCACCCAGGGCTATAAACTTTCCCTGCTGGACTGCTTTTAAGTATCCCATAAGTTTGTTGTGTTGTATTTTCTTGATCATTCAGTCCCGGAAATGTTTTTTATTTCTTTCTTTATCTCTTCCTTGCCATCATTTTTCAACGAGTGGTGTGTTAGTCTCCATGTGTTCTGTAGGCCGGCAGGGTTGTCCTGGTGTTGATGTTGAGCTTATTGGCACTGTGTTCTGACAGGATGCATGAGAATTATTTCAATATTTTTTGTATGTGTAGAGGTTTCTTCTGTGTCCGCATGTGTGGTCAATTTTGGAGAATGTTCCCGTGGGGTGCTGAGTAGAAGTGTATTCTCTGGTTTAGGATGAATGTTCGGTAAGGTCTATGGAGGTCCATTTGGTATCATATCGTTCAGTTCGATGTCTCTCTGTTATTTTTTGTCCTGTTGACCATCCAAAGGACTCAGTGGTTGGTATTGAAATTCCCTACTATGGTGTGCTGGGGTTAGTCTGTGGACGTGTGGTCTTGGAGAATGTGTCTTTAATAAAGATTTGGTGCACCAGAATTGGGAGCATATATTTATTATGATTGGATAGATCTTCTTGGTGGATTTGTCTTTGATGAAAATGTAATGGCCTTCTTTGTCTCTCTATTTTCTTTTACTTTGAAGTCTATTTCTCCGATCATTAAAATAGCAACACCGTGCTTTCTTGGTGACGGACATTTGCTTGGAATATTTTTTCTCCATCCCTTCACTTAAGTAAGATGGGTGCCTGTCCTGAAGGTAAGATGTGTTTCTTGTAGACAGGATGATCTATGGATTCTGCGTTTCTTATCCCAGTCTCCCAGTCTATGTCTTTTGATTGGGAATGTAGTCCCTTAATATTAGAGGTTATGGATGATGAGTTTGTGTTGCTTCCTTTTGCCTTATTATCCATCTCAGTTTTTGATTTAGTTTCTACTTCTGCCAGCTATGCTTTTATTGATTCTATTTGCTAGGTGCCTGGGGTTGGTTGCTCCTTTCTTCTGTCTTTGAATTGGCTTCAGCTATTCTCTGACAGGGTTGGTTTCCGGACAGTATATTCTTTCAATTGTTTAGTTCATGGAAGTTTTTTCTCTCCTCAACTATGAATTTAACTTTTTGCTGGGTATAGTAAACCCCTGGCTTGGCATTTCTTTGTCCTTTAACACTGGGGAATGCTTTGCGCCAGTGTTCTTCTTGCTTTCATAGTTTGCGTTAGAATTCAGTTGTAATTATGATGGTTATTCCCCTTATAGGTCACTTATTGTTTTTCTCTTGTGGCCTTTAAGGATTTTTGTTTTGTTTATGGGTGTCTAAGCATTTTAACTATGAGTTGTGGCGTGGAGAAGTTCTTTTCTGATCTTGTTTGTCCCAATTGGGTTTGATGCCTGTGTCCTGAGGCCCCCCAGAGGGAATCTCACTGCACGGAGTCTTCCATAGTGGTTGGTAAAGCTTGGCACGGGCATTATCCTGCCCCTGTCCAGTGTAGTCTCTTCCGGATCCTGGCATATGGGCTCTCCTACTTGCCTGTCTTCCAATGTGAGTCCCAAATGCCTCTTCCTGTGTTGAGGCTTGGCTTTGCTTGCCTCCTTCAAGATGACGTTCTTCCTAAATCTCAGTTGCGGGATGGGGGAGGAGGGGTACCTTCTGCTGTGCTCAGGAGATCTCAAATCTAAGAGTCACCACAAGCCTACCATTAATAACGGCAGGGAGGATAACTCCGCCCCACACCACCACAAGAATCCAATCAAGCCAAAGACCACAACCTTGTAATCCCAGCTGGGAGGATAACTGCCAACCTCATAGGCCACAAAGGCCAATCCAAGCCAAAGACAGGGACTAAGATGACAACAATCAGCTCGTTATAGGCACCCAGCTCCTACCTGTCTCCCCCTCTTCCGTTCCGTCTGGGCTCAGGAGATCTCCAATAATTGTGATTTTTTAAGGTAATATATACTTTTTTGATGATTGTGTATATGTCATACATCATCTTTCCATCTCAATTTGACATAATACCCTTTCCCCCCACCCCACTCCTAACCATCCCAGATCATGCATTTGCATAATTCATCTGTATTCTTTCTCTCAGTCTTTTTTTTTTTTGTTTTTTTTTTTTTTGTCTTTTCAAGACAGGGTCTCTCTGTAGCCCCAGTTGTCCTGGAACTCACTCTGTAGACCAGGCTGGTCTTGGACTCACAAAGATCCACCTCCCTCTGCCTCCCAAGTGCTAGGATTAAAGGCATGTGCCGCCACGCCCGGCTCCTCTGTCTTTTTTAAAAGTTTTTCTCTGTGGAGGTTTGTTGCTCTGGGCAGAATTTGACTGTATCAGTCCATTCTTTGACCCAATCCTTATGTTGTTGTTCCCTCCCATTTGTATTAATCAAAAATATACCTATATAGATGTCATATATGTACCAGAATTATGTCCTCTGGGAATAATTCAGAGTAATATAAAATTAAAGGGAAAATATGAGTTCCTAAACATATTTCAGAGAAAATTTGATTTTTTAAATTGCTCTTTGAATTGTAGCCTTGAGTTTCATCAAACATTAAATGAATGCTGGTTTGGATGTGGTCCTGACATGCTTTTGCCATTCTGCATCATGTATGTATGTGAAGTGGCGGTCACGGCTGGCCTAGGACTTCATCATCCCAGATCCCAGCACTGGGACTGGAGGGAGTGATTCCCAGGGACGGGCTGGGCCTGGGGGACCCATTTCTTATTTCTTTTTGGTCTTTTCAAGACAGGATCTCCCTGTAGCCCCAGCTGTCCTGGAATTTGCTCTGTAGACCATGCTGACCTTGAACTCACAAAGATCTGCCTGCCTCTGCCTCCCAAGTGCTAGGATTAGAGGCATGTGCCACCACGCCTGGCTTGGGACCCATTTCTAAGCAAACACTGGCAGAGAAACAAGTTCATGGGGACTGACTATCTTAGGACAGTACCGTCTGACCAGTCAGCACTGAGCCAACCTTGCTTGGTGTGTGATGTCTTCCAGGAACTTGAGTCCCAAGGAGATAAGGCTGTTTGTCAGGGGATTAAATATCTCCCAGGAAAGCATTTCCTAGAGCAATGTCCTGCTGAGTTCGCTCAAGTTCTCCATGGACTATTATTTGCTGTACATTGGTCCAGGTTGTAGAAATATAGCAGAGGCAAAAATAAGGTTCCCTTTCACCAGGAGCCTCCATTCTAGCAAAGAGGAGATAGATAAATACATGCATCCCACACAGAAGTGAATGTAAGAAGACTGGAAGGCGGCTTACAGGGGTAGCAGGTTTGGCCTCAGAAAACAAAACCTAGAAAAAGTTTAACAAGTTAAAATATCATATCCTCATTTTTAGTTTCAAGAAAGCTTCACTTCTTGAAGATCATAAGTTCAGTGTAGAAATGATACTGTCTCAGATATTCCAGTTCCAGGCTGGAAAGATGGCTCAGCATGTAAAGGGGCTTGCCATGTAAGCCTGGTGACCGGAGTTCACAGAACTTACTTGAAGGTGGAAAGAGAACTGACCCTTAAAAGCTGTCGTCTGAGGTTCACATGCTCTGGCACATGTTCCCTCCATCGTGTGCACACACAGCAAATTAATTAATTAAATTTCTGAAGAAGAAATTCCAGTGCCTTTAGGTTTCATGCTTTCCTGTATGTGCTGGTCTCGTCTACAGTCAATGATGAGGCTACAGACACACCTTTCCCCTACACAAACCACTCTCCACTATTGGTTGGTCAAAACACATAGCTGTCCAGAAGGCTGCAAAGAGCAGACTTTAATGTAGGCAGTGTCATAGCATTAGTAAAAATGAGGAGCCTACTTGCTTCTGAGGAGAGAGCGGGGGTATTATGAAAATAGCAGTGATTTATCAGGCCAGTACATAATAACATGAAGGGGTGCCCACGCCCCACAGAATGGTGAGGAGTGGTTGGTTTCTGAAGCAGTTGAACAGACTGGGGAATAAAAAAAGGGGCAAATGTGTCCATATTTGGGGAAAGAACATTCCAGAAACAGGAATGGTCGGTCCTGCTTGACACACTTGGGACAAGAGACCAGAGTGTCTGGATCCTCAAAATGACCCGGGAGTGACTGCTGATCCAAGGAAATCAGGTTAGTTACTCCCTGCAACATGGAGACTGTGATCTTTATAGAAAGTCTTGACCAGTGCCAGTGGAGGGAGTCCAGGAGGCGCTTAAGGGCGGAGCTCTGAGTCTGGGTTGCTTCATGTAGTTCTGAGATCGGGTAAACCTCTGATGGACCCTGACAGCCAGGAACTCAGAGCAAATCTGATGGAAGAACAGTTGTCCTGTCATCTGTTTGCTGTTGAGATAGGGTTTCAAGGTTGCTGATGCTGGCCCTGAACCTTTGGTCCCACTGCCTTAGCCTCCTGAGGAGTTGGGATCAGAGAGAGGCCTGCACCTGGAAGCCAGACTCACAGACAGTTCTGATAAATACCTATGGTGATCAGCCATCCCAAGAGGGGTGTCCACGCACTCAGATGAGGCCAGTTGAAGTGTCTATCATTAGGTAAATGACCTGCTGGCAAATCTGAGCAGAAAACAAGCTTTTTACTGGTTACTGCTTGATCTTCTTGGCCTTCCTGGAGAAGAAACTCCTGGAACAAAGGGCAAAATATGGAGGGTGGGTCAGTCCTGACAGGTCTGAAGCTGTGTACATGAACACACATCCAGGGAGCTGACTCAGAGCACAGCCTTGCAGACCCAAGGCAGAACTTGGAGACTTACTGAGGCAGAATCATTTACAGTAGAGAAGCAAAGCAAAGATCTCTGTGGATGCTCTGTCTGTTGGCTGGGAGTGTGGTACCACACACTGGGCACTGAATAATGCATGCTTGCTGTTGCCATCTTGGGAGTGGAAAGGGGAAAGCAAGCTGCAGGCAGGATGGCTTCTGAGGACTGGCAGGGGAGGCCTGGTCCTGGTTTCTCTCTGCTGTCATATGACATTTTTCTTCATGTCTTTAATAAGGCCTCTGGCTTTGCCAGTCTGTGTCCCAAACTTTCCTTATTAAAGAGATCAGGACATGCCCTAATGACCTCATTTTAGCTACTTCCATGAAGATATTCTCTACAATGAGCCCTCTTTCTAAGGTGCAGGAGGGGGGACTTTGCCATATGATTTGGGGAGCACAATTTAACCCCCACTAATGGTGCACTGGAATTAAAGAATGGGGCACAATAGGGACCTAAGTGGCCCAGAGACTAGTTCAGAGGTGGTTTCAGTCACATAGGTGAGTGAGGACTAACTGGTGTCTGGGCTACATGTGTTTAATGAGGAGACAGGGCTGGATGCTGGATACCTTGTGTTTCTGAAACTAATGGAACTCACTGATGACAGGTAAGATGGTGAGCAGGGCACAAATTTCCTTCCCACCTCTGGACCTTCACATGTGCTGTTTCTGGCAGAAATCTGGTCTTAGACCTTTTTTTTTTCTGGTCTTTTCAAGACAGGGTCTCCCTGGAGCTCTAGGCTGTCCTGAAACTCACTATGAAGACCAGGCTGGCCTTGAACTCACAAAGATCCACCTGCCTCTGCCTCCCAAGTGCTAGGATTAAAGGCGTGCGCCACCATGCCCGGCTGGTCTTAGACCTTTGTATGACTAGCTTCATGCCATCTCACCATAGCCTCAGTGTTCCCCCCTCAGAGGCATCCTGTGGCAATACAATTTAAAGTTACCTCTCTATAACCCACTCTGTTGTATACATCATGCTACTTTAAATCACTGGTCCTCTTATGGTTTTGTTTAGTTTAACTATCTGCCTCTTACCACTGACACGAATGTTCCACCAAGTAGACCTTATCTGCCTCACTTAGGGCTCTATTTCCAGACTCTAGATCAGGGTCTGGCACATAGCAAGTGCTCAGTCATTCGCTCTAGTGCCTGCATGGATACAGACAGGTAAGGGATCAAGAGAGATGCACAGATAAGCTGGAGGCTTCTAATGGATGGCAGAATGGGGGATTACTGATTATGGTTTGAATCTGAATGTCCCCCACAGGGACAGTGGGTGCCCACATCTCATTCTGCATTCAGATTGTGACCCTGTTGCTCTTTGGTTTGTGAACCCGAGTTCCCAGAAAAACAAAAACAAAAGACACACCAGTCTTAAACATTTGCAAGGCTGATTGACAGATGACTTGGGAGAACCTAAGACACAGGAATGGTTCGGGCCCACAGCCCAATTCTCTAGTCCCCAGCTGGGGACTCTAGTCCCCAGCCATTTACTGCCCACCTCTTGTGTGATGTAACATCTTTGTAACTATCAAATAAGTCATTCTGGGATGTACAATCAAGACCTTAGCTGACAGCAACCCAAATGCCAAGAATATTATCAGGTAACATCTGAGGGCTGGAGCAGGGAGTTCCCCACTTTGCTATAACCTATCTACCTGATCTTCCCACTGAAGTATCTGAAAAATAACTCCACTTCTCACTTTCTTTGTTCAGTTACTATGAAAACTTCATGCAACTATTACCATGTCAGAACATGTATTTGGGGGGTAACCTGAATCTGTAGCCTCAGACTGTGGCCACTCACATTTTTGTCTCAGAATAAGCCATCTCTTATTCCTTTTGAGGTGAGATTTGTGTCCTTTGCATCAGCTGGTTCAGGATGATGAATAAAATCTGGCCTCATTCATATATGTAATTTGAAAAGGAGAGGAGCATTTTACGTCTTATTTTTATGTGTATTAGTGTTTTGCCAGCATGTATTTAAGTGCGCTCATGCATGCAGTGCCCACAGAGGCCAGAAGAGGGAGTTGGATTCTCTGGATCTACAGTTATGGGTGTTTCTTAGCTGCCATGTAGGTGCTGGAACCTAAATCTGGGTCCTCTGCAAGAGCAGCCAGTGTCCTTAGCCACTGAGCCATTTTAATAGCCTTTTCAAATAACATGACCATTCTCTTACCATAATACCTAAAAGTCAGGAATTCATAGCTTCTTCAGGGAAAGGTAATTTGGGTAGTTACATGAAGAAATGTAAGATATACATTGGAACCATGTATCCAAGCATGATCTGTGGACCCCATGCTTTGGATATTTAGAAACTATTCACTGAGTTGCAGTTGAATGTTGATATGATTTTTTTTTCTTTTTTTTTTTTTTTTTACCAATATTGTGTGATGAAACAAAAGTTATCACTAACCAAAAAAGTTCAGGTACTGGTGACGGGAGATGCTAGGCTGTGAGAAAAGAATCAAAAGCACCATTTGCAGCTGCTGCTTCCCAGGCCTTTTGGGACCTGGAAATGATGTGCAAATCCACATCAGGTTCCTCTGGTAGAGAGGTGATCCATGGTGATGACATGCAGGTGCCTTCCAGGTCTGGAAAGCTCTTCATTATATCTGAATGCCAGCGTGGTGCTATGTCTGACACAGGCAGCATCTCACAAATGGCTTGGTAAGTGGTTAGCAGGCCTTTGAAGCAGACAGTGGGACCTTCCCTTGCCCAGGCAAGGCCACAGCCCTCCTGTGATAAGGAGGGAATTCTTTTAGGATGTCAAAAGGACAGACTGCAGCCTGAGGATGAAAAATAGTGTATCCTGAAGACACAAGAGGCAGCAGTAAGCACCCCATGTGTGCTCACCCCAGAAGCCTGTCCCTTTGCAGCTTCTCAGTCACTGCTAAGGTTGTCCACTTGAAAATAGAACCTTTTCTCTTCTGTTTTCCTTTTTCAGACACCAGCCAAAATGCAAGGCTCCTTGCTCTGAGGTGTTCTATCTCTCCCCATCTCTGAAGATGCCCTTGCTCCTCATGCCAAGTTCCATTGTTGAAGCCTGCACTTTCTTGAGCTCTAACTCAGGAAGCATGGCTTTTTCAGTCTTCAGTCTCCTGATAGCTGTTGACATGTCCAGCTTGCCTATCAGCTTTTCTTCTTCTATTTTTTTCTCTTTCATTTCTTTCCTTTTTTCTTCCTTTTGCTTGCTTTTTAACTCTCAAACCAGTGAAATTGTCCTCATTTTCTTCTGAATCTGTTTTGAACTTTTTTTTTTTTTTTTTTTTTTTTTTGAGACAGCAACTCCCTGTAGCCCCAGCTGTCCTGGAACTCACTCTATAGTGAACTACTTCTTATCTTGCAGGCTAAAAACCTGCAAGAGATTGTATTTCTTTGTGATGGGAAGGTGTCAGGCTTGAGGGAACAAATAGTTACCCTGTCAACAGTAAGAAGACAGAGCTAGGGCTCCTCACTGCCACCCTCAGCAGCCTGAGTTCCCCTAGACTTTCTGGAACCTTGACTAAGGCCAAGCCAAGATTTGTGGCTTTGGTGGTGAAAAGAATTTCAGGATTGGCCCATGTGGTGGTTTGAATGAGAATATCCCCCATAGGCTCCAAGTATTTGGACTTTTTGTCCCCTGTTGGTGGCACTGTTTTGGGAGGTTTTAGAATGGGTAGCCATGCTTGAAGAAGCTCATCACTGAGGGTGGGCTTTGAGAGTTCAAAAAGCCTTGCCATTCACCAGTATCATTTGCTTCCTGTGCCTGCTTGAAGATGTGAAGCTGTTTTCTGCTCCTGCTACCATGTCACCCCACCATAAACTGTAAGCTCAAATAAACTCTTCCTTTTATAAGCTCCCTTGGTCATGGTGGTTCTGTCAAAGCAACAGAAAAGTGAGTAACAGTAATTGGTAGTAGGAGTGGGGTGTTGGCTGTGAAGAACCTGTCCATGTGGGTGTTTAGAGAAATGTGGAAGACTTTGGGAATTTTGGCTAGAAAAGCTGTTGACTGCTGTAAGCAGAGCTTAAAGGGCCATTCTAGTAGGAGCCTGGAAGAAAGCAGTGCTGGGAAAAATGTAGTACCAGAAGAAAATAAGGATTTAAGCTTCAATTGGGATATTTTGGCAAAGAGTCTGGCTGGAGTTTGCCCAAATACTTGCCTGAGGCTAAGCTCAAAAGCACTGGACTAATTTCTTTGGTGGAGGATATTTCAAGACAGCCTAATGTAGAAATGGTGGTGTGGCTATTAATGGTGAATGTTATACAGATCTACAGTGAAAAAGAGCATATGAGGCAGAAAGAAATGCAGAACGTACAGTTTGGATTGAAAGAAAGCACTAGGAAGATTAATGTTGGAGCCAAGGCATGTGATGAAGGAGAGGATCTTTGATATGGAGAATAAAGTGATTCAGAGGAAGACTAGGGATTTACCAGTAAACAATGGGAAGAGTACATTCAGGGCAACACCACACCCAGCTAAGCCTCCAACTTCTGAAAGGAAAGCTTCCTAAGGGTTTTCTACTCCGACAAGTCCAGAGCAGAGAAGAACTGTGAACGTGGATGAAGTAGGCCAGGGTCCATCCCAAACTTGCAGCCAAACTCTGTAGTGTCATTCACATGGTGCTGGCTTTAGAGGCATGAAAGATTCAAGAGTGAGACATCAGTTCTCCTGCTATGGTTCTAGAGAGCAGCCAAGGCCAGGCAGACTGGAGGAGGAGCATCCCTGCACAAAGGAGGCCCTGATGGGCCATTGCCTGAAGCTGTGAAGGTGATGGCAATGGAGACCCTAAGACATTCAAGATGTTAGAGCTGTGAGATATTTGCCAAGGAGAGCTGCATACAGGGAGTGGTACCAGCCTAAGAAAGAGATATATGGTTCATGCAAAGGTAGAATAGCTGAACCACCTAAGCCCTTTGGAAGTAAAGTCCCAGAAGTTGCATGTGGAGCTACTGGATTTGGTGTTTGCCCTGCTGATTTTTGGTCTTGTTTTGGTCCTATATTTCCTCACTATGCCTCTATTCCTCCCTTTTGGAGTGGGAATGTGTAATCGGTTCCACTGTATGTTGGGAGCATGTAATTTGCTTTTTGATTTTACAGGAGCTTCCAGTTAAGAGATTGTCCTGAGACTATGGGGACTTTTAAGGTTGGACTAAATGCATTTTGCATTTTATATGGTCCAGGGAGTAGAATGTGGTGGTTTGAATGAGAATGTCCCCCATAAGCTCCAAGTATTTAGGCATTTTGTCCCCAGTTGGTGGCACTCTTTTGGGAGGTATTAGGTGTGGCTATGTTTAGGAAGCTTGTCATTGGGGGCAGGCTTTGTTCAAAAAGCCTTGCTATTCTCCAGTCCTTCTCTGCTTCTTATGCCCACTTGAAGACGTGAAGCTTTGTTTTCTGCTCCTGCCACCATGCCCCCCCTCCATGATGGACTCCAACTCCCTTGGAACTGTCACCGATAAGCTCAAGTGAACTCTTCCTTTTATAAGTTCCCTTGGTTGCGGTAGTTCTGTCACAGCAACAGAAAAGGGACCAATACAGCCAGCAATGAACCAGAGCTAGATTTATACAGTGTTTTATTTTCATTATTGTGTGTGTGTGACTGCATAACACATACGTGAGTGACTTCAGAGGCCAGAAGAGGGTGATGGATCCCATGGAGCTGGAGTTCCAGGTGGTTGTAAGTGCTCTTAACTGCTGAGCCATCTCTCCAGCCCCAGAGCTGGAACTTTTATTAAAAAAAAAATCTGTTCTAGAAATTTTAATAACCATTTACAAAAGCACACTTAATAACCTGGCACCCCACAGCTTCGTGGTAACCATGAAGAACTTGCATAAAGTCATTAAATGGTGACATCTTTGCCAATGAAGAATGAGCTCTTCCCTGGCTAGAAAGGGAGACTCCCACAGCAGACAGGTCCCATTCACATGGTGTTATTAAAAATAATATATTTTTATGTGTATAAATATTTTGCCTGCATATGTAAGTGCACATGTGCATGCAGTAGCCAAAGAGGCCAGGAGAGGGCGTTGGATCCCCTGGAACTGGAGTTATGGATGCTTAGCCACCATGTGGGCGCTGGGAACTGAAGCCAGGTCTTTTGCAAGAGCAGGGAGTGCTCTTAACTGCTCAGTTAACTCTCCAGCCCCTATTAAAGATATTTTAATGTAGACAGTGTTAAAAGGAGTATGCTCAGAAGTTAAGACAGACTCAAGTGGGATGGAGCATGTGCTTCCTGAGGAAGAGAAGAACGAATAAAACCCGGGGGCATGCCTTTAATCCTAGCACTTGGGAGGCAGAGGCAGGCGGATCTTTGTGAGTTCAAGGCCAGCCTGGTCTACAGAGTGAGTTCCAGGTCAGGTGGGGCTACAGGGAGACCCTATCTCGAAAAGACCAAAACAAACAAACAAACAAACAAACAAAACACCCAACCATGGGTATGGGCTCCTCACAGGAGAGAAGCAACTACCTGTCTTAGAATTGGTCATATATTCTATTTTAGTGATTTACATTTCAAAAAGCCACCAAGAAACTTTCAATTTTTTTATATTTATGTATTTGTCAGTGTGTGTGTATGTATGTCCCGGCACACAACTGGAGGTCAGAGGACATGCTGTAGGAACTGGTTTTATCCTTTCACCAATTGTGTGTTCCAACTATCAAACTAGGATTCTTTCTACCATGTAGATTCCAAGGATTAAACTCTGATAGTCAGTAGCTAGTCTCTGGCACGTGCTTGCTAAGTCATCTTGATATTTCTCTTTCAATATGAGGTGGCTCTGGAGATCTTTTTAGAGAACTGCAGATTCAGGGTTGGAGAGATGGCTCAGTTGTTAAGGATACTGTGTGCTCTTGCAGGGGACCTAGGTTTGATTTCCAGCACCCATGGGTGCTGGGATTAAAGGTGTGCACCACCAAGCCAGGTTATTTTTTTTTTTTTATTGTCGAGTGACTTGAAAGGGCCCAGCCCACGTTGGGTGGTCCCACTCCTGGGCAGGAGGTCCTATACTGTGTAAGAAAGTAGCATTCCTCCATGGTCTGTGCCCCGAGTTCCCACCCTGAGCTCCTGCCTTGGCTTCCCTCAGTGATGGAAGTTGCAAGGTGAAATAAACCCTTTCTTCCCCAACTTAGCTTTTGTCAGTGTTACCACAGCAATAGAGAGTAACTAAGACAGTGACCCTGTAGCCCCAGCTAGCCTGGAACTTGCTATGTAGATCAGGCTGGCTTTAATTTCACAGAGATCCACCTGCCTCTGTCTGCTGAATGCTGGGATTTAAGTTATGTGCCACCACACCTGGCTCACTTGAAAATTGTAAGGGCAATATTATTTTCCTTAAAAGTGACACACTTTTATGCACATGATTCTGTGGCAAAGCCTGTTGACTCACAGGCCAGAAGGTTCCTTCTCCAGGACTACTGTCAGAGGCTCAGATGTGCATCCCAGAGACCATCTGAAGCTTCCAGGTTCTTGTGTCTGAAGACAAAGAATTGGGCCAGGGATGCATGTTTAAAAATAGAAATGAAGGTCTAGAGAGATGGCTCAGTGATTAAGAACACGTGGTGCTCTTGCAGAGGACCAAGTTTGGTTCCCAGCACTCACATGACACATTGTAACTGTAACTCGTTCCAGGAGGATCTGACACTCTTTTTATGGACACCAGGCATACTCATGGTACATTTACATACATACAGGCACTCATGTGCATACATACAATAAAAAATTTTCTTAGAAAGAAGAAGAAATATACACCTTGGTGGATCTCTGTGAGATCAAGGTCAGCCTGGTCTATGTAGTCAGTTCCAGGCCAGCTGGAGTTACAGGAAGATGCTGTCTCAAAAAAAAAAAAAAAAAAAAAGTCATTTACATAGCACCTGCCTCTCCCATATTTGTGTATCACTGGCTTTTCTGAAAACACCCTGTTTGCTGTACGTAGCCCAGCTGGGGATAGGTTTCCAGTGTTGCCGACTAGCTCTTTGCCATGTTCACTTTGATGTCTCTCTCCTTCCTCTGCACATCCCTTCATGATGTAGCACAGACACTTCATGTACCTAGCCACATGGAATATTAAGATGATAGGTATCCAAGTGCTGAGACCTAGCAAAATTAGACATTTATTTTTTTATATTTTTAAAATTTTTTTTATGTGTATGAATGTACTGTCTGCATGTAGGTTGGCGCACCTGTGTCGTGCAATGCTGTGGAGGTCAGAAGAGGGTGTTGGATTCCCCTGGAACTGGAGTTAAAGATGGTTCTCAGCCACCACGTGGGTGCTGGGGATTGAACCTGGGTCCTCTGCAAGAGCGGTTGGTGCTCTTAACCTCTATGCCATCTCTCCAGCTCCTAGACATTTATTTTTATTACAGTTGTATGTGTGTGTGTGTGTACACAAAGGACTATTTGTGGAGGCTGGTTCTCTCCTTCAATCACGTGGGTCCTGGGAATCAAACTCAGAGCACAGGCTTGCTGGCTGGCATCTCTACCATGTGGGTCCTGGGAATCAGACACAGAGCACAGGCTTGGTGGCTGGCACTTCTACCATGTGGGTCCTGGGATCAAACTCAGATCACAGGCTTGCCGGCTGGCACCTTTACCAGTCAAGTCATTTCATCAGCCCCTCCCTCCCTTTTTACTGTTTCAAGTGTTTTCCTTTTGTTGAGCTTGGGGCCAACGTGGTAGCCACCAGTAGTACACTTTGAGGCCACTACTCTGACCCAGGCGAAGGTCCTAGCAGTTTGTCCACCATTGCTTTTGCATTACTTTGGCCAACTGACTACTAAGGGGCAAATGGTACAAACTTCAGGCCTTCCAGGTCAACAAGCTGGAAAAAAAACTGGTTTGTGGGTCATTTCAAGGAGGTGGATGTCAACTTCCTCTCACAGCTTATGGGCTGGGTTGGGAGGGGTGTTGTTTTGTTTTGATCAGAAAAATTGTTAGAGACAATGGGCTGTCAAACAAACAAGTAGAAAAGCCCACACCTGGAATTGCTAGATAAAAATGGGACTTACAAGCAGGAGACCTCCAATTCCATTCAATATTGGAATCGTTACAGGGTTGTTGTTTTTTTTTTTGTTTTCAGACAGGGTTTCCCTGTAACCTCCCTGGAACTCAGATCAGGCTGGCCTTGAACTCATAGAGATCCACCTGCCTCTGCCTCTGCCTGCCACGTGGTGAGATTAAAGGCGTGCATCACCATGCCTGGACTGAATCATTACTGTTTAAATCTTTTAGAACGATGTGATACACCAAATGGACCTCACAGACATCTACCCAATATTCCACCAAAACACCAGAGAATACACTTTTCTACTCAGCACCCCATGGAATATTCTCCAAAACTGACCACATACTGGACACAGAAAAAAAACTCAACAAATACAAAATGACTGAAAGAATTTCATGCATTCTATCAGACCACAGAGCAAAAAAGCTCAGTATCAACAACACATGGAGACTAAACAACACACTCCTGAATAATGAATGGGTCAAGGAAGAAATAAAGAAATAAAAGCATTCCTGGAACTAAATGAAAATGACAATACAACACAACAAAGCCTATGGGATACTTTAAAAGCAGTCCTAAGAGGGAAGTTTATAGCCCTGAGTGCCTACATTAAAAAACAAAACAAAACACAAATAAATGCTTTAACCCCTGAAAAAAGAGATCGAAGAAGACATCAGAACATGAAAAGACCTCCCATGCTCATGGATTGGAAAAATTAAGAGTAAAAATGTCCATTCTACCCAAATTAATATACAGATTCAATGCAATCCCAATTAAAATCCCCAAGAGTTTCTTTACAGGCTTGGAAAAAAAATCCTAATTTCATATAGAAAAACAAAAGACCCCAAATAGCCAAAGCAACCCTGAGCAAAAAAAAGCAATACAGGGGGATCTCTATACCAGATTTCAAACTATACTACAGGGCTATAGTCATAAAAACAGCTTGGTACTGGCACGAAAACAGACTGTAGGCCAATGGAACAAAACTGAAGATCCAAACTTGAGCACATACAATTTCAGCCACCTCATATTTGACAAGGGGGCCAAGAACATTCAATGGAAGAAAGCAGCATCTTCAACAAATGGTGTTGGCAAAAGTGGATCACCACTTGTAGAAGAATAAAATTAAACCCCTACCTCTTGCCCTATACAAAAATTAACTCCAAATGGATCAAAGACCTCAATGTAAAATCCAAAACTCTGAAGGTGGTAGAAGAAAAACTTGGTAGCAACCTACAAGACATAGGTGTAGGAAAAGACTTTCTAAATCAGACAACATCTGTGCAGGAAATAAGGTCAACAATTGACAAGTAGGACCTAATTAAACTCAAAAGCTTCTGTGCAGTGAAAGAAACAATCAGGGAAGTGAAGAGAAAACTGATAGAGTGGGAGGAAACCTTCACAGCTGATACATCTGATAGAGCATTAACTTCCAGAATATATAAACTGTTCAAAAAACAAAGGTTGAAAGGACTACCCGGCCAGAGGCCAGCACCATGGAGGAATACGCTTGCTCGAGAACCTTGCCCTTGGCGAATTGCGGATGACTGTGGTGGAGCCTTCACTACGGGTGTCATTGGTGGTGGAGTCTTCCAGGCTATCAAAGGCTTTCACAATGCACCTGTTGGAATTTGACATCGGTTGAGAGGTAGTGTCAATGCTGTGAGGATTCGAGCACCCCAGATTGGAGGGTCTCCCTGTAGCCCCAGCTGGAACTCACTATGTAGACTAGGCTGGCCTTGAACTTGGAAATCCACCTGCCTGTGCCTCTGGAGTGCTGGGATTAAAGGCGTACACCACTGCACCACCATGCCTAAGAATATATCCTGCAGTTTTAAACCCAGAGGGTGGCTCTTCCTTGTTATATGACCGTAGGCTAATAGCATACTTGCTCCAAACCTCTTCTGATGTTGGTAGTTGGTGGGCTTATGGGTGGTACTTATGCTAAGCCCTTTGATAAGATGATAACCGAAGTTGGCCTGGCACACCTTTATTTTATTTTATGTTTGTTTGTTTGTTTTATTTGTTTTTGACAATGAGTAATAAGCAATGAGTACAAGCATCCTTCATGTAAAACCAATTTGCAGGCAGCTATGCCCAAACCCACACAGCCCAAGGCTCCCACCATCCAGCTGGAGGGGCTTGTATGTACAGTCATGTTGATCAAATAAGTGTCCAGTCTATATTGCTGTAGTTTCACCATTCACCCCAATTGCAGCCCTTACATTCTACCATGCCCCCTCTTCCACAGATTGTTCTCTAGGCTTTAGAAAGGGGCACAAGTGGGCGAGAAGCAAAATAGTCTACTTTCTCTGGAAATGTCATTTTGGACTCTGATCAGTTCAGGCTGTTTCCTTTCATGGGCTGGCAGTTTATCCAGGAATAACCTTTTAATCCTACTAATGAAGCACAAGCAATTAGATATACAGGCATTTAAACAGTACTAATTATTATGGTAGGTTACACTGGTATAGACACAGATGTCTGGATAGTATGCTAATCCATGAACTATAGCTTTTCTGTAAAAGATGACAAGGTCTTACTTTGGCTTATAACATCTCCTAACTACTAGAGGACGTAAGCTTGTGGCATCAGCCATGAGTTATTCCTCCAAGGAGAGAGCTAATAGCCAATTAGATTTGGGATACACAGACATATGGCTGCCACTGTTGCACAGTATTTCCAGGCAGGTGAGGTGTAGCTGATGCTGATGGAGGAGTCTTGCTTGACTCAATGAGACCAATATTTGCTTTATTTAGTGGCCTTTGGTAACACTCTCTGGCATTCCAGAGACCAACTGTACACTTGCAAGTGTGGTCTCAATACATCTTTCCCATGCTTACACTGGCCCTGCATGCCTTTAATCCCAGCTCTTGGGAAGCAGAGGCAGGAGGATCTCTGTTAGTTCAAGGCCAGCCTGGTCTACATAGAGTTCCAGAACAGCTGGTGCTGCAGGGAGACCCTGTCTTAAAAGACCAAACAAAACAAACAAGCAAACAAAAAAACAAGTTCAAGATCTTCCTTGGCTACATAGCAAGTTTGAGGGCAGTGTGGCTTACATGAGACACTGTCTCCAAACGAGAGAGATGGAAGAGGGTTCTCAGGGTTGGGGATTTAGTTCAGTGGTGAAGCACTTGACTAACATGTTCTATCCCATCACCACCAAAACAAACAAACGAACAAACAAACAAACAAAAACCAAAACACATAGTAAAAACAAAAAACAGAGGTCTTGCTATATTGTCCCTACTGATTTCAAACACTTGAAGTCAAGTAATCTGACTTTAACTCCTCTTCCTCCTCCAAGATGCTGGGACTACAGTGCATAGCACTGCTCTTGCTAGTTTTATACGGCATGTTTAGTCTCCTGAATTTTTACAGGAGGGCAGCTGTGGGATTTTCTGTTTTTAGTGTCATGACCATACTCAAAAATTTGAAAATTTTTGAAACATTTGGGATTTCTAGATCATGAATGTTTAACATGTGTTGTGTACTGGGCTTCCAGACCTATTTTTGTCTCCTTGAAACCAAAGAATTCCAATTCCTTTGATATTTAAAAGGTGAAAGTTGCTATATTAAAACTCATATAAAATGTTAAAAAACAAAGAACTAAGAAAACAAATGACTTACTCAAAAGATGGAGTAAAGAGCTGAACATAGACTTCACAAATGAGGAAATAAAGATGGCTGAGAAAATAGATACATGCACAGCCATGTTTATTGCAGCTCTCTTTACAATAGTAAAGAGCTGGAACTAATCCAAGTACCCCTCAACCAACGAGTGGTTAGAGAAAATGTGGTACATGTACACAATGGAGTTTTCTGCAGTGATAAAGAAAGATGACATCACCGGGTGTGGTGGTGCACACCTTTAATCCTAGCACTTGCGGATTTGAGATCTCCTGAGCCCAGCGGCAGGAAGAGGGGAAGACAGGTAGGAACTGGGTGCCTTGGCGAGCTGATTGCTGATCGTTTGGTCCTGCTGTCTTTGGTTTGATTGGCCTTTGTGGCTGTGAGGTTGGAGTTATCCCCCCAGCTGGGATTAAAGGTGTGGTCTTTGGCTTGATTAGATCTAGTGGCTGTGGGGGCGGAGTTATCCTCCCAGCCGGTATTAAAGGCACGCTTGTGTGACTCTTGAGATTTGAGATCTCTTGAGCCCAGCGGCAGGAAGAGGGGAAGACAGGTAGGAACTGGGTGCCTTGGCGAGCTGATTGCTGATCGTTTGGTCCTGCTGTCTTTGGTTTGATTGGCCTTTGTGGCTGTGAGGTTGGAGTTATCCCCCCAGCTGGGATTAAAGGTGTGGTCTTTGGCTTGATTAGATCTAGTGGCTGTGGGGGCGGAGTTATCCTCCCAGCCGGTATTAAAGGCACGCTTGTGTGACTCTTGAGATTTGAGATCTCTTGAGCCCAGCGGCAGGAAGAGGGGAAGACAGGTAGGAACTGGGTGCCTTGGCGAGCTGATTGCTGATCGTTTGGTCCTGCTGTCTTTGGTTTGATTGGCCTTTGTGGCTGTGAGGTTGGAGTTATCCCCCCAGCTGGGATTAAAGGTGTGGTCTTTGGCTTGATTAGATCTAGTGGCTGTGGGGGCGGAGTTATCCTCCCAGCCGGTATTAAAGGCACGCTTGTGTGACTCTTGAGATTTGAGATCTCTTGAGCCCAGCGGCAGGAAGAGGGGAAGACAGGTAGGAACTGGGTGCCTTGGCGAGCTGATTGCTGATCGTTTGGTCCTGCTGTCTTTGGTTTGATTGGCCTTTGTGGCTGTGAGGTTGGAGTTATCCCCCCAGCTGGGATTAAAGGTGTGGTCTTTGGCTTGATTAGATCTAGTGGCTGTGGGGGCGGAGTTATCCTCCCAGCCGGTATTAAAGGCACGCTTGTGTGACTCTTGAGATTTGAGATCTCTTGAGCCCAGCGGCAGGAAGAGGGGAAGACAGGTAGGAACTGGGTGCCTTGGCGAGCTGATTGCTGATCGTTTGGTCCTGCTGTCTTTGGTTTGATTGGCCTTTGTGGCTGTGAGGTTGGAGTTATCCCCCCAGCTGGGATTAAAGGTGTGGTCTTTGGCTTGATTAGATCTAGTGGCTGTGGGGGCGGAGTTATCCTCCCAGCCGGTATTAAAGGCACGCTTGTGTGACTCTTGAGATTTGAGATCTCTTGAGCCCAGCGGCAGGAAGAGGGGAAGACAGGTAGGAACTGGGTGCCTTGGCGAGCTGATTGCTGATCGTTTGGTCCTGCTGTCTTTGGTTTGATTGGCCTTTGTGGCTGTGAGGTTGGAGTTATCCCCCCAGCTGGGATTAAAGGTGTGGTCTTTGGCTTGATTAGATCTAGTGGCTGTGGGGGCGGAGTTATCCTCCCAGCCGGTATTAAAGGCACGCTTGTGTGACTCTTGAGATTTGAGATCTCTTGAGCCCAGCGGCAGGAAGAGGGGAAGACAGGTAGGAACTGGGTGCCTTGGCGAGCTGATTGCTGATCGTTTGGTCCTGCTGTCTTTGGTTTGATTGGCCTTTGTGGCTGTGAGGTTGGAGTTATCCCCCCAGCTGGGATTAAAGGTGTGGTCTTTGGCTTGATTAGATCTAGTGGCTGTGGGGGCGGAGTTATCCTCCCAGCCGGTATTAAAGGCACGCTTGTGTGACTCTTGAGATTTGAGATCTCTTGAGCCCAGCGGCAGGAAGAGGGGAAGACAGGTAGGAACTGGGTGCCTTGGCGAGCTGATTGCTGATCGTTTGGTCCTGCTGTCTTTGGTTTGATTGGCCTTTGTGGCTGTGAGGTTGGAGTTATCCCCCCAGCTGGGATTAAAGGTGTGGTCTTTGGCTTGATTAGATCTAGTGGCTGTGGGGGCGGAGTTATCCTCCCAGCCGGTATTAAAGGCACGCTTGTGTGACTCTTGAGATTTGAGATCTCTTGAGCCCAGCGGCAGGAAGAGGGGAAGACAGGTAGGAACTGGGTGCCTTGGCGAGCTGATTGCTGATCGTTTGGTCCTGCTGTCTTTGGTTTGATTGGCCTTTGTGGCTGTGAGGTTGGAGTTATCCCCCCAGCTGGGATTAAAGGTGTGGTCTTTGGCTTGATTAGATCTAGTGGCTGTGGGGGCGGAGTTATCCTCCCAGCCGGTATTAAAGGCACGCTTGTGTGACTCTTGAGATTTGAGATCTCTTGAGCCCAGCGGCAGGAAGAGGGGAAGACAGGTAGGAACTGGGTGCCTTGGCGAGCTGATTGCTGATCGTTTGGTCCTGCTGTCTTTGGTTTGATTGGCCTTTGTGGCTGTGAGGTTGGAGTTATCCCCCCAGCTGGGATTAAAGGTGTGGTCTTTGGCTTGATTAGATCTAGTGGCTGTGGGGGCGGAGTTATCCTCCCAGCCGGTATTAAAGGCACGCTTGTGTGACTCTTGAGATTTGAGATCTCTTGAGCCCAGCGGCAGGAAGAGGGGAAGACAGGTAGGAACTGGGTGCCTTGGCGAGCTGATTGCTGATCGTTTGGTCCTGCTGTCTTTGGTTTGATTGGCCTTTGTGGCTGTGAGGTTGGAGTTATCCCCCCAGCTGGGATTAAAGGTGTGGTCTTTGGCTTGATTAGATCTAGTGGCTGTGGGGGCGGAGTTATCCTCCCAGCCGGTATTAAAGGCACGCTTGTGTGACTCTTGAGATTTGAGATCTCTTGAGCCCAGCGGCAGGAAGAGGGGAAGACAGGTAGGAACTGGGTGCCTTGGCGAGCTGATTGCTGATCGTTTGGTCCTGCTGTCTTTGGTTTGATTGGCCTTTGTGGCTGTGAGGTTGGAGTTATCCCCCCAGCTGGGATTAAAGGTGTGGTCTTTGGCTTGATTAGATCTAGTGGCTGTGGGGGCGGAGTTATCCTCCCAGCCGGTATTAAAGGCACGCTTGTGTGACTCTTGAGATTTGAGATCTCTTGAGCCCAGCGGCAGGAAGAGGGGAAGACAGGTAGGAACTGGGTGCCTTGGCGAGCTGATTGCTGATCGTTTGGTCCTGCTGTCTTTGGTTTGATTGGCCTTTGTGGCTGTGAGGTTGGAGTTATCCCCCCAGCTGGGATTAAAGGTGTGGTCTTTGGCTTGATTAGATCTAGTGGCTGTGGGGGCGGAGTTATCCTCCCAGCCGGTATTAAAGGCACGCTTGTGTGACTCTTGAGATTTGAGATCTCTTGAGCCCAGCGGCAGGAAGAGGGGAAGACAGGTAGGAACTGGGTGCCTTGGCGAGCTGATTGCTGATCGTTTGGTCCTGCTGTCTTTGGTTTGATTGGCCTTTGTGGCTGTGAGGTTGGAGTTATCCCCCCAGCTGGGATTAAAGGTGTGGTCTTTGGCTTGATTAGATCTAGTGGCTGTGGGGGCGGAGTTATCCTCCCAGCCGGTATTAAAGGCACGCTTGTGTGACTCTTGAGATTTGAGATCTCTTGAGCCCAGCGGCAGGAAGAGGGGAAGACAGGTAGGAACTGGGTGCCTTGGCGAGCTGATTGCTGATCGTTTGGTCCTGCTGTCTTTGGTTTGATTGGCCTTTGTGGCTGTGAGGTTGGAGTTATCCCCCCAGCTGGGATTAAAGGTGTGGTCTTTGGCTTGATTAGATCTAGTGGCTGTGGGGGCGGAGTTATCCTCCCAGCCGGTATTAAAGGCACGCTTGTGTGACTCTTGAGATTTGAGATCTCTTGAGCCCAGCGGCAGGAAGAGGGGAAGACAGGTAGGAACTGGGTGCCTTGGCGAGCTGATTGCTGATCGTTTGGTCCTGCTGTCTTTGGTTTGATTGGCCTTTGTGGCTGTGAGGTTGGAGTTATCCCCCCAGCTGGGATTAAAGGTGTGGTCTTTGGCTTGATTAGATCTAGTGGCTGTGGGGGCGGAGTTATCCTCCCAGCCGGTATTAAAGGCACGCTTGTGTGACTCTTGAGATTTGAGATCTCTTGAGCCCAGCGGCAGGAAGAGGGGAAGACAGGTAGGAACTGGGTGCCTTGGCGAGCTGATTGCTGATCGTTTGGTCCTGCTGTCTTTGGTTTGATTGGCCTTTGTGGCTGTGAGGTTGGAGTTATCCCCCCAGCTGGGATTAAAGGTGTGGTCTTTGGCTTGATTAGATCTAGTGGCTGTGGGGGCGGAGTTATCCTCCCAGCCGGTATTAAAGGCACGCTTGTGTGACTCTTGAGATTTGAGATCTCTTGAGCCCAGCGGCAGGAAGAGGGGAAGACAGGTAGGAACTGGGTGCCTTGGCGAGCTGATTGCTGATCGTTTGGTCCTGCTGTCTTTGGTTTGATTGGCCTTTGTGGCTGTGAGGTTGGAGTTATCCCCCCAGCTGGGATTAAAGGTGTGGTCTTTGGCTTGATTAGATCTAGTGGCTGTGGGGGCGGAGTTATCCTCCCAGCCGGTATTAAAGGCACGCTTGTGTGACTCTTGAGATTTGAGATCTCTTGAGCCCAGCGGCAGGAAGAGGGGAAGACAGGTAGGAACTGGGTGCCTTGGCGAGCTGATTGCTGATCGTTTGGTCCTGCTGTCTTTGGTTTGATTGGCCTTTGTGGCTGTGAGGTTGGAGTTATCCCCCCAGCTGGGATTAAAGGTGTGGTCTTTGGCTTGATTAGATCTAGTGGCTGTGGGGGCGGAGTTATCCTCCCAGCCGGTATTAAAGGCACGCTTGTGTGACTCTTGAGATTTGAGATCTCTTGAGCCCAGCGGCAGGAAGAGGGGAAGACAGGTAGGAACTGGGTGCCTTGGCGAGCTGATTGCTGATCGTTTGGTCCTGCTGTCTTTGGTTTGATTGGCCTTTGTGGCTGTGAGGTTGGAGTTATCCCCCCAGCTGGGATTAAAGGTGTGGTCTTTGGCTTGATTAGATCTAGTGGCTGTGGGGGCGGAGTTATCCTCCCAGCCGGTATTAAAGGCACGCTTGTGTGACTCTTGAGATTTGAGATCTCTTGAGCCCAGCGGCAGGAAGAGGGGAAGACAGGTAGGAACTGGGTGCCTTGGCGAGCTGATTGCTGATCGTTTGGTCCTGCTGTCTTTGGTTTGATTGGCCTTTGTGGCTGTGAGGTTGGAGTTATCCCCCCAGCTGGGATTAAAGGTGTGGTCTTTGGCTTGATTAGATCTAGTGGCTGTGGGGGCGGAGTTATCCTCCCAGCCGGTATTAAAGGCACGCTTGTGTGACTCTTGAGATTTGAGATCTCTTGAGCCCAGCGGCAGGAAGAGGGGAAGACAGGTAGGAACTGGGTGCCTTGGCGAGCTGATTGCTGATCGTTTGGTCCTGCTGTCTTTGGTTTGATTGGCCTTTGTGGCTGTGAGGTTGGAGTTATCCCCCCAGCTGGGATTAAAGGTGTGGTCTTTGGCTTGATTAGATCTAGTGGCTGTGGGGGCGGAGTTATCCTCCCAGCCGGTATTAAAGGCACGCTTGTGTGACTCTTGAGATTTGAGATCTCTTGAGCCCAGCGGCAGGAAGAGGGGAAGACAGGTAGGAACTGGGTGCCTTGGCGAGCTGATTGCTGATCGTTTGGTCCTGCTGTCTTTGGTTTGATTGGCCTTTGTGGCTGTGAGGTTGGAGTTATCCCCCCAGCTGGGATTAAAGGTGTGGTCTTTGGCTTGATTAGATCTAGTGGCTGTGGGGGCGGAGTTATCCTCCCAGCCGGTATTAAAGGCACGCTTGTGTGACTCTTGAGATTTGAGATCTCTTGAGCCCAGCGGCAGGAAGAGGGGAAGACAGGTAGGAACTGGGTGCCTTGGCGAGCTGATTGCTGATCGTTTGGTCCTGCTGTCTTTGGTTTGATTGGCCTTTGTGGCTGTGAGGTTGGAGTTATCCCCCCAGCTGGGATTAAAGGTGTGGTCTTTGGCTTGATTAGATCTAGTGGCTGTGGGGGCGGAGTTATCCTCCCAGCCGGTATTAAAGGCACGCTTGTGTGACTCTTGAGATTTGAGATCTCTTGAGCCCAGCGGCAGGAAGAGGGGAAGACAGGTAGGAACTGGGTGCCTTGGCGAGCTGATTGCTGATCGTTTGGTCCTGCTGTCTTTGGTTTGATTGGCCTTTGTGGCTGTGAGGTTGGAGTTATCCCCCCAGCTGGGATTAAAGGTGTGGTCTTTGGCTTGATTAGATCTAGTGGCTGTGGGGGCGGAGTTATCCTCCCAGCCGGTATTAAAGGCACGCTTGTGTGACTCTTGAGATTTGAGATCTCTTGAGCCCAGCGGCAGGAAGAGGGGAAGACAGGTAGGAACTGGGTGCCTTGGCGAGCTGATTGCTGATCGTTTGGTCCTGCTGTCTTTGGTTTGATTGGCCTTTGTGGCTGTGAGGTTGGAGTTATCCCCCCAGCTGGGATTAAAGGTGTGGTCTTTGGCTTGATTAGATCTAGTGGCTGTGGGGGCGGAGTTATCCTCCCAGCCGGTATTAAAGGCACGCTTGTGTGACTCTTGAGATTTGAGATCTCTTGAGCCCAGCGGCAGGAAGAGGGGAAGACAGGTAGGAACTGGGTGCCTTGGCGAGCTGATTGCTGATCGTTTGGTCCTTTCATGCGCCCCCCCCCCGCCCCACCAGAGTTCATGTATTCTGCCATACATGTCTTGCGTCTTTTTCTGAGCTTTCCAGAGTTTTTTTTCAAAGAAAGAGGATTATTGTTTTGGGAGAACTTCACTTCAGTCGGTTGTGTTTTGCTTTTTTTTTTTTTTTTTTACCTGGTTCTTTTGTTGTTGTTTTCTCCAACTTGTATTGCTTCAATATATGCAAAATATATATATATATATATATTAAATATATATCTATAAAAATTATGTTGTCTGGAAACAAACTATGTTATTCAAATCGTATTTCAGGATTCACATTTTTCCTTTTGATTTTATATTACTCTAAAATATGCATACATACCCTCCACCCATATACCAAAATTCCAAAATCTGAAAATAAATGGTATGTTAATTCTAGAACCTGTTAAGGGATTCACAATATAAGAGCACAGTTGTTTTCAGCTAAACAGGAATATAACATTAATGTTGCCCAGTTTGCCTTAGAACTAGGTACTTGTTGCTAGCATCCACAGATAAGGGATACCATTCTTCATTTGTTTTTCTGGACTGTGTTACTTCACTCAGCATGATATCTTCTAGCTCCATCCATTTACCTCCAAATTTCATGATGTCATCTTTTTTTTTTTTTTTTTTTTTTTTTTTGGTCTTTTCGAGAACAGGTCTCCCTGTAGCTCCAGCTATCCTGGAAATCACTCTGTAGACCAGGCTGGCCTTGAACTCACAAAATCCACCTGCCTCTGGTCGCAAGTGCATAGATTTTTTTTTATTTGTATTTATTTATTTATTTTTAACAAAATCTAGACCCGTGTTCCGCTCATTCCCCCAACCCCATCAGAGCTCAGTGCATTCTGCCAAACATGCTTTCCATCTCTTAGTCATTTCTCAATATTTTCCATGGGGACGTTGACTGTTTTGAGGCAGAAGTTCACTGTTTCAGTCAGTTTCTTTGATGCAGTATTTTCTGTTGTTGTTGTTGTTGTTGTTCCAAAATGCATTATGTCCAACAACTGCTTTGTACAGAAGCTCAGGGGGCTCTACACAAGAAATACTTACAACTGGTAATTGGCACTAGCATCCACAGATGAGGGATACCATTCTCGGTTGTTTTCTGGGACGTGTTACTTCACTCAGCATGATGTCCTCTAGCTCCAGCCATTTTCCTGCAAAGCTCGTGATGTCGTCTTTCTTTACGTCTGCAATAACTCCCGTGTGAGATGTACCACATTTTCTCTATCCACTCGTCAGTTGAGGGCATTTAGGTTGTTCCAGCTCTTTGCTATTGTGAAGAAGATGCTAAATAAACATGGCTGTCAAGTATCTCTGTGGTGGCGTAAGTCTTGGGGTACATGCCCAGGAGTGGTATGGCTGGGTCGGGTGGCAAGTTTCATTCCAAGTCTTCCAAGGGTTCTCCCACACTGCTTTCCATAGTGGCTGTACGAGTTTACATTCCCACCAGCAGTGGATGAGTGTTCCCTTTCCCCACAACCTCTCCAGCACTTGGTATCATTTGTTTCTTTGATCCTAGCCAGTCTTATTGAGTAAGATGATATCTTAAAGTGGTTTTGATTTGCATTTCCTTAATGATAGTGATGTTGAGCAGTTCTTGAGGTGTTTCTCAGACATCTCTAATTCCTCGCTTGTGAAGTCTCTGTTCAGTTCTTTTGCTCATCTATTGAGCGGGTCGGTTGTTTTTCTTTTCTTTGTTTTTTGAGTAGTTATATATTCTGGAAATCAATGCTTTGTCAGATGTATCTGCAGTGAAGGTTCCTCCCACTCTGTGGGATTTCTCTTCACTTCCTTGATTGTTTCTTTTGATGTACAAAAGCTTTTGAGTTTTGATGAGGTCCCATTTGTCACATTGTCGACCTTAATTCTTGTGCAGCTGCTGTCTGATTAGGAAGTCTTTTTCTACGCCTATGTCTTGTATTCTGCTGCCAACCTTTTTTCTTCTCAATCACCTTCAGAGTTTTGGGGTTTCACGTTGAGGTCCTTTAATCCATCTGGAGTTGACTTTTGTAAGGGCGAGAGGTGGGGGTTTAATTTCATTCTTCTACAAGTGGTGATCCAGTTTTGCCAACACCACTTGCTGAAGATGCTGTTCTTTTCTCCATTGTGGGTTTTCTTGGCCCCCTTGTCAAATATGAGATGGCTGAAATTGTATGTGCTCAGACTTTGGATCTTCGGTTTGTTCCATTGGTCAACAGGTCTGTTTTTGTGCCAGTACCAGGCTGTTTTTATGACTATAAGCCCTGTAGTATAGTTTAAAATTTGGTATAGAGATCCCTCCGTGTAGCTCTTTTAGACTCAGGATTGATTTGCTATCGGGGTCTTTTTTTTTTTTTTTTTTTTTGTTTCAGTTCTGTGAAGAACTTCTGGGATTTTGATTTGGGATTGCATTAAATCTATACAAGAGTTTGGTAAAATGGGACATTTTTACAATGTTAATTTTCCCAATCCATGAGCATGGGAGGTTTTTCCATCTTCTGGGTCTTCTTCAATTTCTTTCTTAAGGGTTTAAAATTTTTGTTGTAGAGGTCTTTGGTGTCTTTGGTTAGGTTTTTTCCTAGGTTATCTTATTGTTTTTGAGGCTATTGTGATGGGAAGGTCTCTTGNGGAAATGAGTCTAAATTGGATTGAGAAATGATATATGATGTATGAAAAAGTTTAATAACAATAAAAAATATATTAAAAAATGTTCAAGGTCATCCTTGGTATGTGAGTTTGAGGCCACGGTAGGCTATGTGAGACTATCTCAAACAAACAAATCCAAATAAACAAACCCATTCTTTTATATGAAGATGTCTTTCCCCTTTGCTGTAGAAATATGGGGTTCAGATGAGTACCCTTCAGTCAGCATTAAGGTGGTCAATTGACAATGTTTCTGGGCAGATCTCAGCACAGACTAATCTTGGGTGGTGCCCTAGGCCTGAGCCCACACTGAAATGTATCTATCAGTGCTTGTAGTTAAGAGACAGAAAGAACAAGTGTTCCCTCCCTGCTCCTCACACTGCACTATGGAGTTCTCTTGGGGATCAACACTTGGGATTATTGTCCTTATAATATTCCTGGTATCTTCTGTACTTCAAGACTATACAAAAAAAGAAAGAAAGAAAAAAAGACTATACGACTATACAGAATCGGATGTTTTCCCAGCATATTTATGTTTTTAACTTTCATTTTTATACTTGAGTCCCATTCGACTATTTTGGTGCAGATCCTAAATGTCTTTGGTCTTTTGTAAAAATGTGATTACAGATAGTCTGAAGGTTCCAATCTCCAGAAGGTCATCCATCCTAAGATTCATGGGCTGAGAGCATGCCCAGGGATGTCTTGCACTTGATCAGGGCCCTGTCCCCTCTGGTGATCTGGCACCTTAAGACTACTTGGCACTGCTCCAAGGCTGACAGACAGACTACATGACAGTTTCTCTCTCTCTCTCTCTCTCTCTCTCTCTCTCTCTCTCTCTCGGCAGGGTCTCCCTTTGCTTCAGCTGGACTGGAACTATGAGAACCAGGTTGGCCTTGAACTCACAGTGATCCACCTGCCTATGCCTCCTGAGCGCTGGGATTAAAGGTCCACACCACTCCAGGCTGGCAATTTGTTTTAATCAAAGCACCAGTGAGAAGCATTTCAAATGAATCTTGTTAACAGAGAATTTCCTTATCAGATTTTGTCATGCTGATTAAATCCTGTATTGCTAATAACTATGATAGCTCAATCTAGAAAAAAATTAACTCTTGGAACTCTGATATACTCTAAGACTTTGAGATGTAAAAGTCTTTTACAGTGTGACAGATTTCAGTGGTAGAAATAGAAGGAAAAATATTTACAATGTAAAAATCTCCAGCTTGTTAAGAAATTTTAAGTATTTTTGAAAATTAATCACAGTAGGTTTGAGCTCACTATTACTTCTAACCCACTGGGTGCTTTTAAAAATATTTGTAGGCCCTTCACTTTCAAAATGGTATTTACAGCTCATTAGAACTTTAAAACAAGCTCATCTCCCTCTCTCACCCCATCCTACTCCTGCTGAATCCCTTCTTCCCAACAAGTCTCCCTCTGGATTTCATGTCCTTTGCTTTTGCTTGGGTTTGGGGCTCTTTTGTTTTTCTTTCACTGTTTAGCTCTGGATGCTTGTATGAACATGGCAGGGGCTGGGGGTAGGAGGTGGGGGAGTTCGCAGGGGCGTGGGCAACTTGCCACTGGCCATACCATGAAGAAAATGACTCCTCCTGCCCTAGTGCAGCAAGCATGCACTGGGACAGTTTAGCAATTTGAAATACCACTTGCCTTGGGCTATATACAAACCACTCTCCTAACAGTGCACCTGGCAACCTGCAAGCGAGCCTCATTTGCATAAAACTGCAAGGACATTCCACTTTAAATAATGGAATAAATTAAGTTGCTCTTCCTTTAGCAACCCTTTGCTGACTACCTTTTTATGGTTTGTTTCTACTGGAAAAATTCTAGAGGCCAGGTTTGGTAGTGCATGCCTTTAATCCCAGCACTCAGGAAGCAGAGGCAGGGTGATCTGTGAGTTTGAGGCCAGTGTGTTCTACATATTGAGTTCCAGGCCAGCTGGAATACAACATGAACCCTGTCTCAAAGACATCTAGAACACATCTGGGTATGGGAGACAAGGGTCCAATCTCACCAGAACTACCTTTAGGAATAAGTGCAGTGAGACAAATTATGTTCTCTGAATGAACTTTTAGAGGAAAATCCCTATTTACCATTTTATGCTTATGTGTGCATATGATTAAACCCAGGTGCATTATGGAAAGGAACATGTACATTGAGCAGTCTTACATAACCCAAGCCTGTCAATCCAAACAGAAAAGTGTCCACTCTACACTGCTTAGCAACCAGCTCTTTCCTTATTCAACCCCATAAAGGAAAGGGGCCAGCAAAGTTCAGTGGGCAAAGTCACCTGCTGCCAAGCCTGATGATTGCCAATTCAATCGCTAGAACCCATGTGAAGGTGGAAGAACCACCTCCACAAAATTGTCCTCTGGCCTCCACATATGTACGCCCCCCCCCCATATTACATGCACACAGGATAATAGAGAAAGGAGATAAAGGAAAATACAATGGAAATACTCAGAGGGGGGAAAAGGTAATTCCTGGCAGGTCCATAATCTTTAATATTTAATAGCCTATTATGTCTCATTTTAAAACCTAATGGCTCCTATGGATTAACTATAGATAACAGAAACTTAAACAAGAGATCGCGTAAGCTCCCAGGTGCATTACTAGATGGAGAGGTCATTCATGTAATCATTTAATGAAATGCACCATTCGATATGTCAGATATATTTCTTGCAATACCCATAGATAAACCCAGAATAAATCACATTTATGTGGAAAGACAAAAATATCAATTTATAAGACTCCCATAGCTATTTAGATAGTATAACAATAATGTTCAAAACTAATCCCCCAAGATAACCAGGCAAATTAGGATTCTTTTTTATTATTTTTTTTTATTTTTTTTTAGGATTCTTTAATCATATCTAGATGGCATAATGATAATTATGAGGAAATTTAGAAGTAAAAAGAAACAGAGAAATGTAGAAACAAGGGTATTCTAGTTTGCCTTCAATTGCTGTGACAAAACACTCTGATCAATACCAACTCGGGGAGGAAAGGGTTTATTTGGCTTACATTTTCCTGGTCACAGTTCATCACAGAGGGAGTCCAAGGTAGAAACTCAGGGCAGGAACCTGGAGGAAGGAGCTGAAGCACAGGCCATGAAGGAATACTGCTTACTGGCTTGCTTCCCTGGTCCAAGCTCAGTCTGCTTTCTTACAGGATACAGGGCCTGCCTAGGGGTGGCACCACCCACAATTGTCTGGGCCCTCCCAAATCATTCAACAATCAAGAAGATGTCCCACAGACAGGGCCACAGGGCAGTCCAATGAGGAAATTCCTCACCTAAGGCTCATTCAACCCAAGTGTGTCAGGTTGACAACTAAAGCTAAGAAGCACAATTGACCGCGTGTCAACTTATACACAAATACATCAATATTAAACCATAATCTTTCTATTTCTTATCCCAAAGTTATGATGTTAATATTACAACATAAGATATCACAACCTTAAAAGCACCAGAGTCGCCCCCACCCCCAAAAATCCAAACACTTAAAAGTTCAGTCTCAATTGGGAGGCAGAGGCAGGTGGATCTATGTGAATTCAAGGCCAGCCTGGTCTACATAGCGAGCTCAAGGCAAGCTGGGACTAAAGGGAGACCCTGTCTCAAAAAGGTAAAAAAAAAAAAAAGTTCACAGTCTCTTAAAAAATCTCTTAATTCTGGGCTTCGGTAAAATCTCAAACAATGTCTTATTTCAAAGGAAGAATCAGGCACACCTAAGCAAAACCTAAGTCCAGCAAAGAAGCTCAAGGATGGACATCTGGGTTTCACTCACAATCTTCTGGGCTCCAAAGGGTTTCAGAGGCTCCACTTCTCTGACTGCCATCCACAGCACACACAGCTCATCTTGCATGCCCAGGCCAGCTCCATTCCATACCTGTTGCTAACCTGTGTGGTTGTCCTATGGTCCTGGTATCTCAAAAGGCTGCATCTCCACTGAAACCGAAGCTGCATCTCACCAATGGCCTCTTCTAACTTTTCTGATGCAAAGCCTCAGATTCTCTTTATGGCCCCTGCATCCTAGAGTCTTTTTTTTTTTTTTTTTTTGGTTAGGGTATCCCAAGCCTGGCGTGGTGGCACACACCTTTAATCCTAGCACTTGGGAGGCAGAGGCAGCGGATCTCCGTGAGTTCAAGGCCAGCCTGGTCTACAGAGTGAGTTCCAGGGCAGCTGGGGCTATAGGGAGACCCTGTCTCAAAAAAAAAGATAGGGTATCCCTGTAGCCCCAGCTGGAACTCGCTCACTCTGTAGACCAGGCTGGCCTTGAACTTGCCTCTGCCTCTGTCTCTGAAGTGCTGGGATCAAAGGTGAGTGCCACCATGCCTGGCTCCAAGAGATTCCATTTTATCAGAAGCCTCTGACACTCCATCTTGAAGACAACACCTGGGTGGACTTGTGAACAAGTACCATCTGCCTTGTGCCATCCACACTGCAGAGATGACTGACTTGTGCCTAGGAATGAAAAGGGAGATGCCCTATACTTCTGAGGTGAATTGAGATTGTAGGGGCACATGGGTGTATGAAAATTCTTTCAAGGAAAACTAAACCCAAGGGATGATGGGAAGGCCAAGACTGGGAAGCCGAGATATGTGGCAGGTGGATGATTAGGTGATGTGGACTGCAAAGGGAGAAATAGCCTCAGGGGTCACCTTTAGAAATGGACATTTGTGCACAAACACCCAGCTCCACTTACTCACTTTCCACAGCTCCAAATGTGCTCAATGATCAGCTGTATCTTTTCATGCATCCTTCTACTATGGGATTTTTCTGGTTACGGCATTAGGACTCATGCCTCTGGATAATTTTACAGCCACCTAACCTTCCTAGTTTTTGGTGGGCACAGAATTTGTGGATTCTACATGTGTAGAATCCACATTAAAAACAACAAAACTAGGCGGGGCTGGAGAGATGGCCTAACGGTTAAGAGCTCCGACTGTTCTAGCAGAGGACCGGCGTTTGATCCCCAGCACCCACATGGCGGCTAAGAACCATTTTTAGTTCCAGTTCCAGGGGAATCCGACACCCTCTTCTGACCTCCGCAGCATTGCACGACACGGGTGCACAGACATGCATGCAGGCAGTACATTCACACACATAAAAATAAATAAATAAATAAATTAATTAATTAATTAAAAAAACAACAAAACTAGGCTATGAAGAAAAACAACAGGAGCAAGTTAGAGAGCAGGACTTTAAAGTCAAGCAAGAGTGGGCTTTGAAGGGCTGGAGAGATGGCCTAGCGGTTAAGAGCGCCGACCGCTCTTGCAGAGGACCCGGGTTCGATCCCCAGCACCCACATGGCGGCCGAGAACCGTCTGAAGCTCCAATTCCAGGAGAACTCCAGTTCCAGGGGAATCCGACACCCTCTTCTGACCTCCGCGGCATTGCACGACACGGGTGCACAGACTTGCATGCAGACAGTACATTCATACACATACAGAAATAAATAAAATTAATTAAAAAAAAAAAAGAGTGGGCTTTGAAAATGTCGAAGCGTGGGAAGACAGCCCTGGGAGAGACCTGCCCATCGCTCCCAAGCCTCTAATTACCACTTTTCAAGGCCGCGGAGACAGACCAGATGTCATTCTGCAACAACACCCCAGGGCGGGGGATGCGGAGGTCCCTGACCATGCAGTCCCAGAACCCCAGAGCACCGGACCCGGAGTCCTCTGCCCGCGCTGACCCTGCAGGTGAGCAAAGCCCAGCCTCAAGCACAAGGATGGGCTGCGGTTCCATGCAGACCCGCCCCACACCCTGTGGGGGTCCATCCAGCGCACGCTGCTCCTCAGAGAACATGCCGGTGGGAACACGCACAGGACACCTGAACCAGCCAGAGGGCTCTTTAGCCAAAACCCAACTTCTCCCACCTTCCCGGCAAGTCTGCAGCTTGCTCCAGCAGCGGAGCATGCGCGGTGGCCACAGACAGGCTCCTAACGCTTTCAGACCAATCATAGGGTGGGTTTCCTGCAGGAACCCACAGGCGATGACCAATAAGAAGGCGCGTTATTGGCGCTCGGCCCCACCCCCACGCGGACCCGCTGCTGGGCGAGGGTCGCCCTAAGGGAGCTAGGCGGACCGAAGTGCCGGTGGCCGGCAGCGTCCCTGCCTGCTCGCTCCCGCCCACTCCCGCTCGCTCCCGCCCGCTTCCGCCGGCCCAGAGGCCAAGCGGCCCATGCTGGGGGCGGAGCCCGGGCGGCGGGCTGGGCGTGGGGGCCGGCCGGGGAGGAGGGCGGCGGCGCGGACGGCCCCCGCGCGGTGATTGGCGGGCGGCAGAAGGCGGCTGAGGCCCTGGCGGCCTGGCACGCGGCGCAGGCGGAGTTGCGGCAACCGGGCAGGGAGGATGCTGCTGTCCCTGGTGCTCCACAGCTACTCCATGCGCTACCTGCTGCCCGGCGCGGTGCTGCTGGGCTCAGCGCCCACCTACCTGCTGGCCTGGGCGCTGTGGCGGCTGCTGTCTGCGCTGCTGCCCGCTCGCCTGTACCAGAGCGTGGACGACCGGCTCTACTGCGTCTACCAGAACATGGTGCTCTTCTTCTTCGAGAACTACACCGGGGTGCAGGTGAGGCCCCGTGGACTGGCAGCACGGAGCACTATGCAGGGCATCCCGGAGCTCTATGCGCGGTATCCCGGAGCTCTATGCGCGGTATCCCGGAGCCCTGTGCACTGCAGCGCGGAGCATTCGGCATCCCGGAGCACATGCACAGCACTGGCCTCTAGCCGCGGGGGAGTGTACCGGGTCACCTCTGGGTCCCTGGAAAGCGGCGGTGCTGTCCTTCCGAGGCTGAGCGCTTCCGCCACCCCTCCCCCTCCCCCCTCCCTGGCCCACCGGTACTGGCTGCAAAGTAGGGCAGATACTGGGCAGCGCGTTCCAAGGTGCTGATGCTGGACACTGTTCTTGTGCACCAGGGCAGTTAAAGGAAACGGAGCCAGGGGACGGTTTGGGGAAGTACAACCCCCGCCTGGGGTGCTTCCTGAGAGAAAGTAGGCGCCGCGGGAGGAAGTCCGTGCTCGGTTACAGAGGAGTCTGGGTGTGGGATGGTTCTGGCCAGCTGTGACCAGCTTAAGTGCGGGGATCTGTCACATCTCCGGCTTCCTGCCCCTGTGTCCTTCCTTCCCTGTGGGATGTGTAGGTTGAACTTGGGAGACACAGCAGAAGCCCTCCAACACGACGGATAGCTCCCGGTTGTGCTCTCCTATAGTTCTTTCTGAAAGAGGAGCTCAGTCCTGGCTGCTTCCCGATGCTGCGGGTGGGGATGGGGCGCTGTCACGTTGTCCTTTTTGCCTTTCCCCTTTGTAGCTGGTTTCGTCCTGTGTGTGCTCAGGGGTTGCTGCATTAAGCTCAGGGGTTGCTGCACGTGGAGGCTATGTGAGGAAGGGTGTGCGGACAGGCCAGGAGCTTCCTGGGGAATTTCGTCTGCTTCCTAGGGAAGTCTCTGCTCCACTCCAGGGTTCCCTAGCAGTTGACTTTTAGAACGGGTCTCATTCAGAACGTTTCCCCCTTGCTTTCCACTTGACCAAGTCCTTCAGATAGATGTCTGGCTTTATTGTGGGTGAGCCTTTAACTCCACGTGTTTTCACTAGCAGTTGGGACAGCTGGGAATGCAATCTGAAGAGGAAGGCTGTGCACCTGCGACCTCCCTGGGGCAGAGAGGCGGCACTCCTCTTGAGTGCAGCCAGCATTCTGGACTTTTCACAGCAGAGGATTTCAGGAGTCAGTGAAGCAAAGCCTAGTGAGTGTTGATTTGGGGAGAGGACATGCACTTGAGGGGTGGTCCAGTGCAAGCCTTATGATGGCTCTCCCAAATGCTAGGCACAGCTGCAGAGTGATTCAGGGCTTTGCAGTTGCCTTGTGTGAAGGAGGTCATCAAAACTGAGGTTATGAGGGGGAGGGGAGTCCGTCTACTCATTTCCATATCAAACTTTTTAAATATATGAAATTGAAAGGGATTTATGACAGTACTAAGCAGGTTTACAAAGAAGAAAGGAATGTGGTTGGGACAGAAACCTGGATCAAGCTGGGCGTGGAGGTGCCTTTAATCCCAGCACTCAGGAGGCAGAGGCAGGCGGATCTATGAGTTCAAGGCCAGCCTGGTCTACAGAGTGAGCTCCAGGCCAGCTGGGGCTACAGGGAGACCCTGTCTCAAAAATAATGAGAGAGAGAGAGAGAAAGAAAGAGAGAGAGAGAGAGAGAGAGAGAGAGAGAGAGAGAGAGAGAATATGTCTGGGCTACTCTGATTGGCCTCAAACTCACAGGATTGAATGATCCTCCTGCCTTAGCCTCCTGAGTAGGTAGGGCTACCAGAATGACCGCTGCTTCCAGCTACAGCCATATATTTATTTCCATTCATTTCCATGCTGTTCACATAATACAGATGGAGAAATGACTGCCCTGGTGGATGGTCACACCGATTCACCGTCAACACAACTGGCATTAGACCTGGTTTGACCATCAATTCTGTGTCCATTGCATTACAGCCCCTCTACATCCTCCACACTCAGCCCTGAAAAGTCATTGGATGCGGGCCAACAATTCTTTTTTTCTTAGTTTTGTTTTATTTTATTTACTTATGTGTGTGGCCGAATATGTGTAAGTGTACCACATGCCTACAATGACCATGGAGGCCAGACGAGAGGGTTGGATTTCTCTGGATCTGGAATTACAGGTGGTTGTTAGTCATAATGTGGATGCCGAGGTCCTCTGCAAGTGCAGTGGTGTTCTTAACTGCTGAGCCGTCTCTCCAGGCCCAATAATGGTTTGAAATAGGAATCTGTAGCTGCCAGGAAGAGTGTCTTTAAAATTCCATTTTAAATACGCAACAACTCAGGAAAATGGCCTCCCTTGTCCTCTCTAGTCTGAACTTGTTTCTCTGAGAACCTTTCCTGAATTCCACTTGCATGATGCTGCTACAAATGGGACAGCACACTGCACCCACAGGCGAAGTGCTACTAGCTGCATAGGCCTGCNCGGTTAAGAGCACCGACTGCTCTTACAGAGGACCTGGGTTCGATCCCCAGCACCCACATGGCGGCCAAGAACCGTCTGAAGCTCCAATTCCAGGAGAACTCCAGCTCCAGGGGAATCCGAGACCCTCTTCTGACCTCCGCGGTGTTGCACGACACGGGTGCACAAACTTGCATGCAGACAGTACATTCATACACATACAGAAATAAATAAAATTAATAAATTTTTTTAAATAATAAGAAATCAATAGAGGAATAAATAGCCATCTTAAGCCCAAAGGGAAAATAGGGCTACTGTCAATTCTTATGTTTTGCATGTTCCAGTTAATTTTGTCATTGAGCTATTTTGATTAAAATTTCATCTTTTGCTAGGATATATATATATGATATATAATATATATATGATATATGTCATATATATCATATATATATATATTTTTTTTTTTTTGGTGTTTTTGAGACAGGGTCTCCCTGTAGCCCCAGCTGGCCTGAAACTAGCCCTGTAGACCAGGCTGGCCTTGAACTCATAGAGCTCCGCCTACCTCTGCCTCCTGAGTGCTGGGATTAAAGGCATGTGCCACCACACCGGGCTTAAAGATGGTTCTTAGCCACCGTACGGGTGCTGGGAATCAAACCTGGTCCTCTGCAAAGAACAGTTGGTGCTCTTAACTACTGAGCCATCTCTCCAGCCCCAGCATTTTTTTTTTCTTAGTTGAGTTACTTGACAACTTTTATTTATCTTAAAGATTTACTTTTTATTTATGTGTGTGAGCCTGCATGAGTTTATGTGTACCATGTGCACTGGAGTCTGTGGAAGCCAGAGAGGGTGTAAGATCCCCTAGAACTGGAGTTCCATATTGTTGTGAGCCTTCACGTGGGTGCTGGGAATGAACCTGGTACTTCTTGCTCTTAACTGCTGACCCGTCTCTCTGCCACCACCCTCTCCCCACCCCCCCAGCTTTCAAGTTTTTTTTTTTCTTTCATGTGTGTATGTGTACATGCATGCATGTCATATTCATGAGTACGGGTGCATGTGTGCCATCATGTAGGTATGTAAGTCAGGACAGCCTGGGTGCTGCTCTTCTTCCCCTTCTGTTGTTTGAGATGTGCAGGGTCTCCTGTTCCCCACTGTGTATGCCAGGTAGGTGACTTACACAGGAGCTTCCAGATAGTCTCCATTCCTGCCCCCTATCTCACTGTCCCAGATGCCTGTCCAGTCTTAATGAGTTGTGGGGGATCCGAACTCAGGTCCTCAGACTTGCTGGCAAACATGTTAGCCACTAACCTGACTACCTAGACCAGTAGAGGGCCTTTGAGGTTCTTTCAGAGTCTTTTTTTTTTTTTTTGTCTTTTCGAGACAGGGTCTCCCTGTAGCCCCAGCTGTCCTGGAACTTGCCCTGTAGACCAGGCTGGCATCGAACTCAGATCCACCTGCCTCTGCCTCCTGAGTATGGAATTAAAGGTGTGCAACACCATGCCCGGCCCAGAGTCTCTTGTTGATACTGAAAGCAGTGTGTCATTTTCACCATTTATTTCTTTAGAGCAAGTAGTGGAAATTCTTTAGGTTTTTGTTCATTTTACTTAATTTGAGATTCATTGACAAGTGATTAGCATCTCTTTACCACTGGAAAAAGCCTCTTTCTTCTTGTGGCTACTATAACAGATCACCAAAGCTTAGTAGCTTAAACAGATTTATTCTCCCAGCTCTGGAGGCCAGAAGTCTGAAATCAAGATGCAGGCAGGGTTGCATTCCCGCTAGGTTTTGTTTTTCAGTTTCTGGATGCTGGCCACTTGCCCTGATTCAGGACACCGTCCCTTTCTGCATGGAGTATCATCCCCTTCCGTCTCAGATCTCCGCTGGCAGCCTTTCTGGTTGTTGGGTTACAGGTGCACTTGAATAATCGAGGATCCTCTTGGTCTCCCTAAGATCCTTAATTACATCCTTAAGATACTTTTTAAAAAGTTGCATTTTTTATTTGTACGAGTGTGTGAATGCTTGTTTATGGAGGCCAGAGGACAGCTTTTGGGAGTCATTTCTTGTCTTCTACCATGTGAGCCCGGGGAATTGAGCTGAGGTTATCTGGCTTGGCAGCAAGCATCCTTACCCACTGAACCATCTTGCTAACCTCAAAGCTACCTTTTCAAAATAAGGGAATGTATACAGCCTCCAAGGCTGAGGTGTGGCCTGTTTGGAGCACCACCATTGGACCCTTTCTGTGATGAACGCAGCCCTTCTGAGCATTCAGGATTTTGTAATGGACATTTGCCTTGTTGATTTAGGTGTTTACAAAGACATTTTTGTTTTGCTTTTATCATATACATAATAAAAGGAGGCTGACTTCCTCTTAGGTACCTCACAGCCCTTAAGCAGAGCATGTGTGTGATTATTCTATTTTTAGATCAAGCTGCATTATACGTAGTAGCCATTGTCTTACTTGTGTTGATTCTGAAATTATCTTCTGATAGTGTACCAAAACAGTGAACAAACCTTCCAAACTACAAACCTCATAAATGCAGATGTGATGTAACTTCTATGTTGAGAGTTTATACATGATAGAATGAGGACATCGGCATAGGGTTTTGTTCACACTTGAAGTATACAGCAGGGACATGAGTGTAAGCTGCTTAGAGACCCAGAAAAAGGCCATGTGTGCCTGAGCCAGAGTGAAGGCAAACTTGTGGGGAGCCGAGCAGGAAGTAGGGGTGCAGGCACAGGGCTGGCTGGGACATGAATAAAAGGACTGAAGGTATCTATGCTCTGCCTTCCTTGATTGACACAAAACTAGGTTTATCCCAGCTTTAATCACAGAATCTACATGGATGCTCAGGTTGACTGATGGGCAGACAATAACTAGTAGTCACGATAAATACTGAAAGCTCTTTGTTAGTTTGCTTTCAATTCCTGTGACAAAACTCTGATCAAAATCAATGTAGGGAGGAAAGGCTTTAGTTGGCTCACACCTCCCACATCACAGTTCATCACTGAAGGAGCCCAACGTAAGAACTCAGGGCAGGAACCTAGAGGCAGGAGCTGAAGCGCAGGCCATGGAAGAATGCTTACTGTCTTGCTCCCCTGGCCCCTGCTCCCCTGGGCCTTCCCACAACATGCAACAATCGAGAAAATACCCCACAGATGTGGCCACAGGCCAGTACAATGGAGGCAGTTCCCCAACTGAGGATCCCTCAACCCTGGTGTGTCAAGTTGACACTAAAGCTATTCAGCACAACTAACCCCTCATTCTAGAATGTCCTCATTCTATCATGTATAAACTCTCAACATAGAAGTTACATCACATCTGCATTTATGAGGTTTGTAGTTTGGAAGGTTTGTCAACTTGACACACAAAACACATCACTATTAAAACATAGCCTTTCCATTTCTTGCCCGCAAGATAGGATGTTAACATTAATATCACAACATAAGACAGTATACCCTTGAAAGCCCCACAGTCCTAAAGAACTGACTGAAACGGTGAACTTCTCAAAACAGTAAACTTCTGAAGAGACTGAGAAAAAGATGAAAACATGTTTGGCAGAATGCATGAACTCTGGTGAGGGTGGTGGGCAAGGAACAGGTAATGGGTCTAGTCTTGATTGGAAATTTTGTATGAAATGCAAAAGCTTCAGTAAAAGTTGGCTTAAACAAAAAGCTCCACAGTCCTTAAAAAATCCAAATAATTAGAAGTTCAGTCTCTTTTAAAAGTCTCTTAACCATAGGCTCCTATAAAATCAAAACAAACACTGTCTTATTTTATTCTTTCAAAGAACCAACTTTTGGATTCATTGATTTTTTTTTTTTTGTATTGTTTTCTTTGTTTCTATTTCATTGATTTCTGCTCTGATTTTTGTTATTTCTTCCTGTCTGTTGTGTTTAGGGTTCATCTGTTGTTGCCTCTCAAGTGCTTTTAGCTGTAGTGTTAGATCATTCACTTGTGCTTTTTCTGTTTTTCTAAGATAGGCACCCAGGGCTATAAACTTCCCTCTTAGGCCTGCTTTTAAGGTATCCCATAGGTTTTGTTGTGTTGTATTGTCATTGTCATTCAGTTCCAGGAATACTTTTATTTCTTTCTTTACCTCTTCCTTGACCCATTCATTATTGAAGAGTGTTTTGTTTAGTCTCCACGTGTTCTTGTAGGCAGTAGGGCTTATCCTGGTGTTGATGTTGAGCTTTATTGCACTGTGGTCTGATAGAATGCATGAAATTATTTCAATCTTTTTGTATTTGTGGAGGTTTCTTCTGAGTTCCGGTATGTGGTCGATTTTGGAGAATGTTCCGTGGGGTGCTGAGTAGAAAGTGTATTCTCTGGTATTAGGGTGGAATATTCGGTAGAGGTCTATGAGGTCCATTTGGTGTATCATATCGTTCAGTTCAGATGTTTCTCTGTTTATTCTTTGTCCTATTGACCTATCCAAAGGACTCAGTGGGGTATTGAAATCCCCTACTATGAGTGTACTGGGGTTAGTCTGTGACTTGTGGTCCTGGAGAATTGTCTTTATAAAGTTTGGTGCACCAGAGTTTGGTGCATATATATTCATAATTGTGAAATCTTCTTGGTGAATTTTTCCTTTGCTAAAAATGGAATGGCCTTCTTTGTCTCTTCTGATTTCTTTTACTTTGAAGTCTATTTTGTCTGATATTAAAATAGCAACACCTGCTTTCTTTTTGGTACCATTTGCTTGGAATATTTTTTTCCATCCTTTCACTTTAAGGTGGTGCCTGTCCTTGAAGGTAAGATGTGTTTCTTGAGGACAGCATATGGATGGATTCTGTTTCCTAATCCAATCTCCCAGACACTGTCTTATTTTAAAGGGAAGAATCGGGCACACTCAAACAAAACCTAAGTCCAGCAAAGTAGCTCAAGGCTGAACATCTGGGATTCACCCACGATCTTCTGGGCTCCAAAGGGACTCAGCAGCTTCACTTCTCTGACTCTGTCATCCATGGAACACACAGCTCATCTTGCAGGCCAGGCCAGGCCAGCTGCATTCTACATGGCTGCTGCTCCTGGTGGTCATCCCATGGTCCTGGAATCTCCAAAAAGCTGGGGTCTCCACTGAAACTGCACCTTCACCAGTGGTCTCTTCTGACCTCTCCTGATGCAAAGCCTCAGCTTTTCAAGACCCACTCTCTGGTACCAATTTCTGTTCTAGTTTGCTTTCAATTGCTGTGTTAAAACACTCTGACGAGTGTTCTTGCACCATGGTTTATCCCTGAGGGAGCCCAACCTGGAGGCAGGACATGAAGCACAGGCCTGGAGGAATGCTTCTCACTGGCTTGCTCCCCTGGCCCATGCTCAACCTGCTTTCTTATAGAATACACAACAACCTGCCCGGAGGTGGCACTGCCCGTGGTAGGCTAGGCCCTCCCACAGCATTCTGCAATTCAGAAAATTCCCCACAGATGTGGTCACAGACCAGTCCAGTGGAGGCAGTTCCCCAATTGAGGCTCCTTCAATCAGGTGTGTCAAGTCTACACTAAAGCTATTCAACACACTCCTCTTAACTTTTTTTGTTATTTATATTGCTTTTGAGACATGGTCTTACTCTTCAGCTCAGGCTGACCTAGAATTCATTGTGCAGCCCCTGTGGTCTTGAACTTGCAATGACGCTCCTTAGTCCTGGGATTACAGAAATAAGCTACTATATCTGGCTTTAACTTTTTAGTTGTGTGTCTGTTGCATGTACCTGAGTGCCCATGTGTGCATGCATGTGGAGGCCAGTGCAGAACAGATATGGGGTGTCTTTTTTTGCCTGCTCCCTTATTGCCTTGAGAAAGGGTCTCTCAGTCAATGGCTAAGGTGGCTGGCCTGCATTTGGTGTTCTCAGGAGTGGCCAGTGCTGGAGTTACAGGCATGCTCAGACATGCCTGACTTTTTTTTAAAATGTTTATTCTTGGGATTCAAACTTGGGTCCTCATGGTTGCAGAGCAATTGCTTTTTCCCATTTAGTCATCACCCTAGTCCCCTTAGCATGGTTTTGGCAGCTGTTAAAAGTTAATGTGGGTAGGCTGATGAAATAGCTTAGCATTAAAGGTGCTGGCACCAAGCCTGATGACCCAGATTTGTCCTTCAGGACCTGAATAATGGAAGGACAGAACCACTTGTAAAAGTTGTTCTCTGACCTCCAGGAGCGTGATTTTTTTTTTTTTTGGGGGGGGGGTTCCCTTTAGGCCCAGCTGGTCTGGAGCTTACTATGTAAGGCTGGCCTTGAACTCACAGAGATCCACCTGCTTCTGCCTTTTGAATGGTGCTGGGATTAAAGGCATGTGCCATCATGCCTGGCAAATGTAAATTTTTTAAGTTAATATGGGGCTGCAGAGATGGCACAGTGTGGTAAGAGTGCTTCCTACACAGTAATTGAGTTTAAATCTCCAGCAACCCACATCAAAACCTAGGCAAGGTTGCATATGCACATCACTCCAGAGCTTTGGGAGATGGCCATAGAAGGGTCCTGGAGTGGGCTGGCTGTCAGCATAGCTCCAGTCCGAATAAAGATCTTGTTTCAAGAGAATAACGAGAGTGGAAAAGAGCAGGACACCTAATGTCCACCTCTGGCTTCAGGAGAGTCCTTGGTGTGCACATAGACACGTATGTGCACTTGCGCAGTCCCCAAAAGTTAATTCATTTTTTGAAGTGTTAGAATTCCTATTTCCGGCTGGGCATGGTGGCACACACCTTTCATCCTAGCACTTGGGAGGCAGAGGCAGGCGGGTCTCTGTGAGTTCAAGGCCAGCCTGGTCTACAGAGTGAGTTCCAGGACACCCAGAGCTACAGGGAGACTCTGTCTCAACCCCCCACCCCCCAAAAAAGAATTCCTATTTCTTTTTTATGTAGTATTTTTTAAAATTGAGTTTATGTGGATTTCACTTAATAGATCCTAATCAAATTTAGACCCTCTCCGCCATCTCCTCACTGGATTTCATGTTTTTTGAATTTTTTTCCCCCTTCTCTTTTTGAGACAGGGTCTCCCTGTAGCCTCAGCTGACCTGGAACTTGTCAGGGTGTGAGCTCCAGAAGTCCATTGGAATGCAGAGACACCTAAGATCCGTGTTGCCCAAGGACCTGCTCTACCAGGCTAGCCCCTTTGGCTATGTTAAAGCAGGCCACCACCAATTACTCAGAAATCTTCCACCTTGCCTTTCGACCCACCCCACCCTCACTGAATCCCACTCCCACCTTCTCCCTTAAATTCCCAAGCCAGACGCCATTCTGTGCTTGGCTCTATCTTTCCCTTGAGCCTAGCCCCAGCTACCCTGAATTAAACTTTGCTCTGAAGAACTTAGACCTCATGGCCTTTCATTCCGGGGGGAGCGTGCCATAACCTTACAGAACTCACTATGTAGACCAGACTGGCCTTGAACTCAAGAGATCAGCCTGCCTGCCTGTGCTTCCCAAGTGCTGGGATTAAAGGCATGTACCACCCCACTCAGTTTGTATTCTGTCATATATGTTAAGGCCTATCTGGTCAAGCATTTGTATCTAGATACTGTTCAGTGCGAGTTCATTCACTGGAGTCTAGTCAGCCTATCTAGAGTTACTCCCTTAAAAAATATCAACTTTTGGCAAAACTGGATCACCACTTGCAGAAGAATGAAATTAAACCCCTACCTCTTGCCCTGTACAAAAGTCAACTCCAGGTGGATCAAAGACCTTAACCTGAAGCCCCAAACTCTGAAGGCAATAGAAGAAAAAGTTGGCAGCAGACTACAAGACATAGGTGTAGGAAAAGACTTCCTAAATCAGACAGCAGCTGCCCAAGAATTAAGGTCGATAATTGACAAATGGGACCTCATTAAACTCAAAAGCTTCTGTACATCAAAACAAACAATCAAGGAAGTGAAGAGAAATCCCACAGAGTAGGAGGAAACCTTCACTGCAGAAACATCTGACAAAGCATTGATTTCCAGAATATATAAACTACTCAAAAAAGAAGAAAGAAAACAAATGACCCACTCAATAGATGGAACAAAGAGCTGAACAGAGACTTCACAAGTGAGGAATTAGAGATGTCTGAGAAACACCTTAAGAAGTGTTCAACATCACTAATCGTTAAGGAAATGCAAATCAAAACCACTTTAAGATATCATCTTACTCCAGTAGGACTGGCTAGGATCAAGAAAACAAATGATACCAAGTGCTGGAGAGGTTGTGGGGAAAGGGGAACACTCATCCACTGCTGGTAGGAATGTAAACTCATACAGCCACTATGGAAAGCAGTGTGGAGAACCCTTGGAAGACTTGGAATGAACTTGCCACCCGACCCAGCCATACCACTCCTGGGCATGTACCCTCAAGACTCACCCCACAGCAGAAGACATGCACGCTCATGTTTATTTCAGCTCTCTTCACAACAGCAAGGAACTGGAACCAACCCAAATGCCCCTCAACTGATGAGTGGATAGAGAAAATGTGGTACATCTACACAATGGAGTTCTATGCAGCAGTAAAGAAAGACAACATCATGAGCTTTGCAGGAAAATGGCTGGAGCTAGAAGACATCGTGCTGAGTAAAGTAACCCAGTCCTAGAAAAACAAACGATGAATGGTATTCCTCATCTGTGGATGCTAGTGCCAGTTACCTAGTTGTAAGTATTTCTTGTGCATGGCCCCTTGAGCTTTTGTCCAGAGCAGTTGGGAGCGATGCATATTGGAAACAACAACAACAACAACAACAGCAGAAAGGACTGCATCGAAGAACTGACTGAAACAGTGACCTTCTGCTCAAAACAGTCAACTTCCACATAGAGAATATTGAGAAAGACTGAGAAAGAGATGAAAAGCATGTTTGGCAGAATGCATGAGCTCTGGTGGGGTGGGGAAATGGGGGGGGGAACACGGGTCTAGATTTGATAAAAAATAAATTAATTAAAAAGGTATCAACTTTATCTCACCCAGAGTAATCTGTTGCCAATAGTTCTTCAGCTAGTGTTGGGACCTGTTGTCCCATTTCTCCAATTCTGTGCTGGGTTTTTGTCTGATCGAGTCAGCAAAAGTCTTGTACATACTATCACCATCGAGGTAAGTTCATATGAGCAGGTTCCCTGAGGCCTGAAAGCTCTCTCTTTTCTTATGTTCATGCAACAACCCTAGCTCTTAACAGTGTTTCCTCTACCTCCTCCTGCAGTAGTCCCTGAGCCATGGGTGCGTGAGGCTTAATATTGGAGTTCTGTCCAGGGACACGCACTGCAGTCTCTTATTCTCTACACCATAGCCATTTGTGGCCTTCTATGTGCATGGAACTCGGTTGTAGAGGAAGTTGGTAAGAGTTGAGGGATGTACTAGTATTCTCTCTACCTCTGTTCCACTGTGTTCCATGAGGCTTAGGTGTTGAAGTGACGCTGCAGATGTGTCACTGAGGGCTGGTCATATCTCAGACATAGATTCTCTGTATGTGATTAGTTGTGGAACTCTTTATCTGTTGTAAAAAGATGCTTTGATGAATAGTGTACGGTATACTTGTCAGGGAGATACACTGAAAACCAGTCATTCTTCCTCATTCTTCGCAGTGGCAGGGAGGGATTAAAGGCATGTACCACCATCCTTTGGCTGAAATACTTTGTTTAAATTCTAATTAAAAATTTTTTTAAATTTAATGTTTGCGAGTATTTTGTCTGCATGTATGTAAGTGCACCATGTGCATGCAGTACCTGCAGAGGTCAGAAGATGGTGCTGGATCTCCTGGAACTGGAGTTACTGATGAGTGTTAGCTGCAGTGGAGGTGCTGGGAAGCAAACCCAGGTCTTCTGAAGAGCAGCCAGTGCTCCTAACCACTGGACCCTCTCCAGCTCCAGGTTGAAAATTTTCAGTTGCCCTGTGTTGTTATAGAATAGTCTGAAAACACTGGAAGCAAGACAGATTTCATTCTATGGCTCTGATGCTTGGGTAATGTGTGTTCAGACAATTCCAGACTTTTTTGGGGTTTACACTTTTCACTGAAACTTTAAAGTTTTCAGAAACAGCAAAGCAACCATTTAAAATTGATTTGTTCTTTCTGTGGTTCTGTCTTACCAAAATTATAAACCCCTCCTGAGTCAAATTTGCACCTGAATCTTGCTAAAAATTATAGAATGAAATATTTATTTAGAGTTGGAGGAGTCTCATGGTCATCTCATCCAACCCTCTTAGCAGGCCTGAATTCTCTGCCCTAATACCCAGTTGAGTCTAGTATCAGGTTAGTCTTAAACAAACCGTGAATTGTTTGTATTCCCAGGTCTGCCTGGGAATTGTTGGCCATCTCTGTACCCTACTTCACTGTTGCCCTCACTTTTATGTGACCTTAACATGTACCATTTTGACATGAAATTAGCATATTGTCCCTATCACTATTGTAAGACCCTAAATCACTTGTTCTGGTTAGCTGGGTGCAGCAGGACGGGTGGTTGTGGGTGTGCCTTTGCTTAAGTAGAATGAGAAAAACCTTTGACACAGGAAATCAAACATTTCCCAAGTATAATTGTAGTCTAACACAACTTAAGTCTGGCTAGGAAACCATCTTATAAGACAATTTTAGAGAAATGTCATTAGACAGAAAAGATTCTAGGCAGTCTGCAGTGGAGTCTTCAAGGCAGGCTAGGGGGCCATTTTGTGAATATGATTTTAGTTGGTATGGTTGGTTATACCTGTGGAAATTAGTTCCTTGCTCTTGGGATATTCATGCTATGTGAAGCACAGAAAAACAGGTACAATAAGTGCCTTATATCTGAAATTGTTGGAGTGTTCTTTATTAGCTTTTCCACATGTAAGTAAAGGAATTGTTGAGAGGAACTTGGGTTAGTAAGGTATGTTTCACCAGTTTCCATGAATTCCTTTGAATCTTTATCCCCATTACATGTAGCGTGGTTGAATTAGGGTAAAGAAGCTCTCAGTTGGTCCTAAAGGGGATGTGATACCATAATCATGGTCAGGACTTCTAGGTGTGGCATTGAAGGCTGTCTGAATTCTGCCCTGCCCTGTTTGATTTCACTCTAGGCCAACTGCTCCCTTTTGCATTGTAAAAATAATCTCTAGAATGTACCTTTAAACTGACTGTGTGCTTAAGCCCAGCTCAAGGCTCAGCTGGTCCTTGTTGGCCATCTCTGTACCCTACTTCACTGTTGCCCTCACTTTTATGTGACCTTAACATGTACCATTTTGACATGAAATTAGCATATTATAATGTGTATATTGTCCCCTCTCCAAGACTGCAGTCTCTTGAAACTGGCAGTAAAAAGGAGAATGACTTGACTTGATATTCATTTTTTAAAATTTTATTTATTTTTTTTTAATTTATTTCTGTATATGTATGAATGTACTGTCTGCATGCAATTTTGTGCACCCGTGTCGTGCAATGCCGCGGAGGTCAGAAGAGGGTGTCGGATTCCCCTGGAACTGGAGTTCTCCTGGAATTGGAGTTTCAGACGGTTCTCGGCCGCCATGTGGGCGCTGGGGATCAAACCCGGCTCCTCTGCAAGAGCGGTCGGCGCTCTTAACTGCTAGGCCATCTCTCCAGCCCCTAATTTTATTTATGTCTGTATGTGTATGAATGTACTGTCTGCATGCAGGTGTGTGCACCCGTGTCGTGCAATGCTGCGGAGGTCAGAGAGAGTCTCAGATTCCCCTGGAACTGGAGTTCTCCTGGAATTGGAGTTTCAGACAGTTCTCAGCTGCCATGTGGGTGCTGGGGATCGAACCCAGGTCCTCTGTAAGAGCGGTCGTTGACTTGATATTCTTTTTGAATGAAAAGGGCAGAATACCCGACAGGGAATCTTGCTCTGGAGTTTCTGTGGATTTTTAGGGAGTGGGGATTCTTGGTCTTCTGAGATGGTGTTTATCTAACAAGGTTCACAAGTTTAGTGAGTTCTTTGAACTCTGCCTTTAGGAATATGATAAAATAAGTAAGGCCAAGACACAGTGTAAAAATATTCTACCAAGGAAAAGAGAAACTATTGTTTACTGGTCATTTAAAAGCCTGGGGTTTTGGGAATTTTTGGAGTGGTGTAGTACACCAATACAACTTTGAGGGTAGAGAGGTGGCTCATCTGTTAAGAGCACTGGCTGCTCTTACAAAGGACTCAGTTTGGGTTCCCAGCACCACATAGGAGCTAACAGCCACCTGTAACTCCAGTTCCAGGGGGATCAAACGCTCTCTTCTGGCCTCTGTGGACATTGGACACATAGTATGTACATACACAGGTGAAACACTTATACATACAATAATAAATACATTTAAGGGAGCTAGAGAGTCAGTTCAGCGGTTAAGAACACTTGCTTTTCTTCCAGAGGACCCAGGTTTGATTCCTAGCACCACACAGTAGCTAACAAGGGTCTGAAGCTCTAGTTCCAGGGGATCCAACACTCTCTTCTGGGCTCCAAGGGCTTTGCACTTAATACATACAGGCGATACACTCATACACACAAAAGAAAAATAATAGATAAAAAAAGAATTTTATAAAGGACAGCTTTGCTGTACTTCCTTTGGGATAGGAATTGTAAGAGAGAAAGAATGAGGGTGTTCACTCCTGGAAGGAAGCTAGGTGGGGCCGTTGGGCAGGTGGAAGTCCTCTAGTGGCACAAAAATGGTCAGTTAATAAGGGGAAAAAGTGAATGTGTAATGAAATAAAACCCAAAATACAAACATAACAACTTGGAAATAAAGGAATAACTTACTAGTGAGTAGTGTCCCGCCAAAAGATCATTAATCCCTTGAGAAGTAGAGCCAAAGCCTTAGCTAATCTTGCATAATCCTTAATGATAAGGTCTAGGAGCAACAACAAATTGCCTTGAATGAGGAAAACAAATTACCCTTAGCTGTCAGTCCTTCCTTTGAAGTCTTTTAGAAGTATATTCACAATTTAACTTTTTATTATTAAATGCTTAAGACTTATAAAACAACAGAAGGACTTGTACAGTGAAAACCTGTTCCTATCACTTAGTTTAAGAAATAAGTGTAGGGCTTTGCTAACCCAAAGAAGGCATTCCTCTCAACAGTTCCTTTATTTACATGTGGAAAAGCTAATAAAGAACACTCCAACAATTTTAGATATCAGGCACTAATTGTAACTGACAAAATAAATAGGAGAGATGGCTCATACACCTAAAATAAAAGTAATAAATACAATTATTTTTTGAAAAATAGGTGGGTGTGGTGATACATGCCTTTAATCTCAGCACTTGGGAGGCAGAGGCAGGCAGATCTCTGAGTTGAAGGCCAGCCTGGTGTACATAGCAAGTTCCAGGCCAGCTGGGGCTACAGAGAGACCCTGTCTCCCAAAAAGACAAAAGAAAAAAAGAAAAGGAACAACGTATAGCCAGGTAAGTATGGTGGCATGTGCCTGTAATTTCACACAGGAGGTAGAGGCTAGCCTGGGTTACATACTGAGACCTTGACCAGTTCCATCTCAGAGAGATCCTTCTTGCTTCTTGTTCCAGGTCCTCTGTCTGAGATTTGGCCCCCACGGTGGTATACTTGCGCAAGTCTCCAGCACACTTCTTTCATTTATTCTTCTGTTCATAAACACTCTAATAATCTCATCTGCTTAAATCATACCTAGTGAATATATCAGTCCTCCACTTGATCTTTAAAGCGTAGAGTACTTTTACATTATTTCACATTATTTGTATTAGGCCCCATTGCAGTTATTATGTATGTGTCTATCTCATCCATAGTGTAGACTATCTAAAGGAAGATTGAAATTTTGTATATTGTTAGCAATCAATAAATGCTTGTGGATTTTTCTTACAAGGATATCAATCATTGTTTTACTTTATGAACATTAACCTGCCCTACTTTATAAACATGAGCTCTTTATGGTCAGTGTGGCTCCCAAGAGAAATCTGATTTTTGTTACTCATGGACAGCTCTGTACAACATCATGTGCTTGTCAATTTTTTTTATTTTGTCTTTTTTTTTGTAATTTTATGTACATGTTTTAAAATACCAAAGTAATGTTTTTTGTCTTCTCTTTTAGATAATAATATATGGAGATTTGCCAAAACATAAAGAAAATGTCATATATTTAGCAAATCATCAAAGTACAGGTTTGTATTTTATTTGCATGAAATGGTTTTTTGTTTTGTTTTGTGTTTTTTTTTTATTTTTTATTTTTTATGTGTATGAGTGTACTGTCTGTACACAAGTGCAATGCTGTGGAAGTCAGAAGAGGGTGTCGGATTCCCGTGGAACTGGAGTTAAAGACGGTTCTTAGCCGCCATGTGGGTGCTGGGAATGGAACCCAGGTCCTCTGCATGAGCAGTCAGTGCTCTTAACTGCTGAGCCATCTCTCCAGCCCCTGTTTTGTTTTGTTTTTTACAGATGATACATGGGCATTCTATATATGTGTGTGTGTGTGTGTGTGTGTGTGTGTGTGTGTATATATATATATTTGTGTATCTGTAAGACATATATTTACATATGTGTGTGTGTGTGTGTGTGTGTGTGTGTCTTACAGATAGGGTCTCATGTAACTTAGGCCCTAGGATGGCCTCAGACTTCCAAGTGCTGGGAGTACAGATGTGTATCACCAGGTCTGGTTTGTGTGTTGGTGGATATTGAACTCAGGGCTTCATGCATGCTAGGCAAGCACTCTACACCCCCAGATCCTCAAAGTAATATTCTTCTCAAAAAGATTTATTCAGTCATTTGTTGATTTTTCATTATGTGATATGTATATGTGTCTCTGTATGAGTGCAGATGTCCAGAAAAGGGCATCTCCTAGAGCTGGAGTTGTGGGCTGCCCTTTGTGGATTCTGGGAACTGACCTTGGGTCCTCTGCAAGAACAGTATGTGCTCTTAATGGCTGAGCCATCTCTCCATCCTTCAAAATAATACTGTATATTTAAACTTTATTTTTTTTCCGGTCTTTTTGAGACAGGGTCTCCCTGTAGCTCCAGCTGGCCTAGAACTGGCTCTGTAGACAAGGCTGGCCTTGAACTCAGAGATTCGCCTGCCTCTGCCTCCTGAGTGCTGGGATTGCGTGTGCCACCACGCCTGGCTTTAAATTCTTGTATATTTAAATGAAGTGTTTTTTGTTGTTGTTGTTGTTGTTGTTGGTTTTTTTTCTTTTTTGGTCTTTTTGAGACAGGGTCTCCCTATAGCCCCAGCTGTCCTGGAACTCACTCTGTAGACCAGGCTGGCCTTGAACTCACAAAGCTCCACCTGCCTCTGCCTCCCAAGTGCTAGGATTAAAGGCGTGCACCACCACGCCTAGCTATGAAGTGTGTTTTTAAAAATTATTATTAACACATAAATATCTTCTGTTGATTTTGTACCTGCAATTCTATAATTTTACTTTTTTTGTAAAAACAGTAATGTGAAAGGAATGGATTTTTCTAGACTTTTCTTTTGTATACAGTAAGCCATTTTTTTATTGTTCCCCACTTCCAATTCCTTGAATAGCTCTTTAGTCTATTCAGTTTTCTTTTTTTTTTTTTTTTCGGTCTTTTTGAGACAGGGTCTCCCTGTAGCCCCAGCTGTCCTGGAACTCACTCTGTAGACCAGGCTGGCCTTGAACTCACAAAGATCCGCCTGCCTCTGCCTCCCAAGTGCTAGGATTAAAGGCGTGCGCCACCACGCCCGGCTCAGTTTTCTTTTGTAGACCACAGCCTCTAATCCTCCTGCCTCAGCTTCTAGAGTACTGGGATCACAATGGTGCCCTACCACATCTGACTTGCATTTTTATTACTGATTATTAAGCTGTTTACTGTTTGTGCCAGTGTGTGACTATTGATTTCCTGAAGTATTGGTATCGTAATTAACTCTAATATCTCTAGCTCTGTTTGTATCTTCACTCCTAATTGGTTTAATTCTACCTTGTTGTTCTTCTATCAGAGGAATCATAGAAGACTAGTTTCCAACATAGGACTATGTATACTAAAAACAAAACAAAACAAAAACCTTTTAAAATAGTTACCAATAACTGTGCCTTGAGTCCTATGATCCTGTTATAAAGTTGTCCTAGATGTGACATGTAACAGGTGCAGAACCCAGATCATGGAGCTGATAAATGGATAAGGTATTCTCTAATTCTCCCCCCATACCTACTTCATACTCTTTTCCAAATCTGTGACACTTTGCATATTTCATATGTTCCATTTTTATTGCTTTTTTAAAGAAAAATACAGTACCTAGAAGATCAAAGCTACAAGCAGCCCAATCGATAATCATAGTCTTAAGTCACTTATGCCTATGGCTTTGACTGTGTTCCTGTCAGCATCTCATCATGATTTTGTTGCTGTTATTACTGGCTATGCCATAGACAATACATGAAATTAAAGAAGGTGAAATGCATTTGTTTAACACACTGATGGTTATATTCAGACTGATGGGGCAGGAGTTGAAGCTGTAAGTGCTTGTTAGGGATTTTGATATCTGGGCATATTGTCTTGGATTTTATTTATGGTATTGACTCAGACTATTTGATCTAAGAGCACTCAACTTTAGGCAAAACCAGCAAATCAATCAGCCTATGATCACTGTCTGCTTGTGACTCTGGCCTGTGCAGATAGGCTGGCTTTTTTTTTTTTTTTTTTTAAGTCACCTGCCCTAACCTCTTCTCATCCTGCTATTGAGAGGGAATTTGTGCCCAGGCTCTAGTATGTAGATGGGCCTAGCACAGGCCATGATAGCCAGGCCAGGGAATGGCCTTTGACAGCTTTAGTTCTTCCACATTTCCTTCTTTATTGGCTAGATGGTAATTTCATGCTGTTTTCTTTCTGCTTAACAAGATTCTCTTAAAATTCCTTCTAGTTCTCCATCAGTTTTCCTTCTGGGTTTATGGAAGCAACCTCCCCTTAACAGAGGTGTAACCCCAGCAAGGGCAGCAAGGGTGCGTAGAGTGAGTATAATGTAATGTAATAATAGATACTAAAATGATAGCTAGCAAGGGCAGCAAGGGTGCGTAGAGTGAGTATTTGGAGCATTCTTAGAGGCCGTGTAATAATAGATACTAAAATGATAGCTAGTACTGTCATTGACTGCTGCTGGCCTTTATATGTATTCCTTTAGAGTACGGAAGACATCTGTGAGTGAGCAGCAGATAGAAAGTCTGTTTTTTCTTTGGGATTTGAAGGACATATACTGGCCTGAGCAAGTTCTTAGTCTAGAAGGACACCTCTTTTTCCAGCTCTGCCTTTAAGGGACCTTTTGCTCTGGCACTGGCTCCTGATACCAACTTATGAGGTTTGGAAAGACCATTTTTTTCCCCAACTTGAGGTCAGAACCCAAGAGCCCTATCCATGCCAAGGAAGAGCTCTGCTGCTGAATGACATACATGCACACCCTGACCTGGGAAGGCTAAATCCACAACTGCAGGTTAATCAGTACATCATGGCACACATGAGAATTTGCACATAACATTAGACTTCCAGATGCTTCTAAAGCCAAGCAGCCCAATGTGGGCTTGGTTCCTAGGCCTGAGGTGTTTTTGTAAGCAGAATTCAGGAACACAGTGGAACAACTCTGGAAGTATAATTCACAGAAAGAATATTTCGAAGCTTCAGTTTGGCTTAGAATCTAGTGCACGTTCACCTAGCATCTGCTGGCCTGACCTTTATGTAGAGTTGACATTTAGCACTGGTCTCCCCCAGCCCTTTTTCTAACCTGACATGTCCTTGCTGTCTCCACATTCTTAGTTTCTATAAACGTTTCTCTCTCAAGAGTTAGCAAAGAGAGAGTGGTTGTGATTCTTGCCTTTCCTGCTCTTCCTTTCACAATCTTTATTTATTTTTTATGTGTATGAATGCACTGTCTACATGTAGGTTGGTGCACCCGTGTTGTGCAATGCTGTGGAGGTCAGAAGAAGGTGTCGGATTCCCCTGGAACTGGAATTAAAGATGGCTCTTAGCTGCCATGTGGGTGCTGGGAATCAAACCTGGGTCCTCTGCAAGAGCATTCAGTGCTCTTAACTGCTGAGCCATCTCTTCAGCCCCTCACGATCTGCTTTTAACACTTTACCTTTTAATCTCATGACTGCTCCCTTTGGTTTAGATAGCAGTTTTCTTGTTGATTAGCATATATGGTTGAGTACATGGTCATAAACAAACAGCCAAGGGCTTTGGAGTCAGACCCTCTTCACATGCACTTTTGCTATGGGCTCTGTAGTGGCGAACAGCTTCCTCAACCTCTTAGAGCCTGCTGCTTAAGTGTGAGTGATATCTACTGGTTGAGGTCCTAAGGCAGTACACACACCAGTGCATTCACCAGTAGAGTGCCTGGCTTATGGTGGCATTTAACAGTAGTGTGGACATTTAGCATAGTGCTGGGGATTCCTGGCTGTAAGTGCTTCATCCTGTTTCCTTAGAATATGCCATGGCCTTCAGAATTCAAAACTGAGACATAGCTATATTCAGGTGAGAAAAGTAAGGCTTTTTTGTCTGTTCAAGTTAGGGGAACATGGCTCTGCTTTGTCTAGATCACCATTGAAGAATTCTGACTTAACCAAATTAAGTCATTCTTGCCAGAACACAAGGTATGATTATGTATTTGAAGGTAACTCAGTCCCTTCTGTTAGTCCACTGCGACATCTCTAAAACCTGCAGATAAGCAGAGAGAAGTGACTTGGCAGCAGGTAATAATGACTGCTATGTCTTTCAGCTTTGTAGGTCTTCCCACTACATTTTCAGGTTTAAAGGCATGGCTCAGGGCAGTTCATCATGCATACATGATGTACTTTGAACATTTTAGGCTTTCTTTTAACAAGTCTTAGAAAATGCATCAGAGTCCAAAATATAATCATGCTTATTTAAATATATGTTTATCATTCCTTATGCTTTAAAAAAGTAAGTTACAGGAGATTTCACACTGGTTTTTATCTGTTTATCTCATTTATATCCAGGCTGTAGGCTAGCCCTGGACTGCATAGAGCCTTACAGAACTAGTTCTCAGAATTTCAGAGACCACATCTTGGTTAGATACACTTCAAACAGTCTTGATTATGTTTCCAAGATGTGACTAGAAACTGTGTTTTGTAAAGTGATAACCCCTAATTTAAAAAGAAATTTATGGTAATTAAGCATTTTCTTGAAAATTTATTATTCACATTTAAAGGAATAAATCAGGCTATTCAACTAATGTATGTATTAAGAAAAGATTTCACGTGACTGAATTATTCTAGGGCTGTGGAGAATCCCCTCCTTTCATTAAAACTTGTAAATTCAAGGCTTTTAATTTTTTTTTAACTTGTAAATTCAAGGCGCTTCCTATAGTTTATTATTATTTTTTAATGCTGGGACTTTGCACATATTAGGGAAGTACTATATCAGTAAGCTACATTTCCAGTCCCTTTTCATTTTCAGACACTGTTTTACTAAGTTATCTAGGTGAGCCTTGAACTCACAGTCCTGCCCCTAGCCTTCCAAATACTTGGGATTATAATCCTACCTTCACTGGCCCAATTCCTGTAGGTTTTTTTAAAATTAAATAGAATTCCCCCCTAATTTACTGTGTTCTCATTTCTGTAGCAGTCAAATAGCAGTTTTTAAAATCAAACATTTTAATGTCATACAATCCTAAAAATAGACTAGTTTGGTACTTACATGGTGAGGAACGGTGGTGGGAATACTGTATGTTATATGTTGAACCATTGTTTTTGTAACTGCAGAAAGCTTTACATATACAGCAAAAGCACTGCACTTAACATTGAGTGCTCTCGAATCCAAGCTGAGTTTCTGGCAGTGTTTGTTGGCATTGTATGGTGTGACAGTGTGTGCAGTAAGCAGTGCACATGTGTTCAGAACCAAGGCTGCTGTGGCATCACACAGTTCATCAGGGTTGAGTGCTTCCAGAAGCACCTCAGGTTCATTATGTATTTGTTTTTCAATTAATTTTCCGTCATTTTATGTACAGAAAACTTCATTGTTACCAGATTTTTCACAACCCCTATAAACAGTAGATGACCCTTTAATGGGGTTGTGAAAAGTCAGAAATAATGAACACATACCTGCCTAGTTAGTTATAAGTCATGGGAAACCCTTATTCGGATATTGTTACAGCTTAACACTGTGTCCAGAAAATCATTGGTAAAAATGAAGTATACTTGTTTCATTTGCCATTGTTTTGTTTATAATTTCCCATTCTTCATTACAGAAGAAACACTTCCGTTTTATATCCTTAACTAAAAATCACTTTATTTGTAAATGCTATTATTACTGGATTTGTGTTTTATCTTAGAAGTAAAAGGCCTTTTAAGAAAAAGCCACTACCCCTTGATTTAAGTTTGTTAAGTATTATTCAGAGTTGATTTAAAGTTATTTAAAGCATTTTAACTATATTTTCTTTTGAAAAAAAAAAAATTGAGACAAAGTCTAGCTATGTAGCCCAGTGGGCCTGGAACTTGCTTTGTAGACCAGGCTAGGATTGTGATCCCTCTGTTTCTGCCACCAGAGTCATCTTTTCAAAGCATTGTCCTTAAGACAATGCCATGAGGAATCTTTCTCTGTCTGTGAGAGAAAGCATAGAGATATCTTTGGTGATGTACTGACTGCGTTCTGTCTTGCAGTTGACTGGATTGTTGCGGATATGCTGGCCGCCAGGCAGGATGCTCTTGGACATGTGCGATATGTGCTGAAAGACAAGTTAAAGTGGCTTCCATTGTATGGTTTTTACTTTGCTCAGGTAACCTTTGTCTCTATTCTTTACTTTTTCTTTTAAGATTTAACATTACTTAATAAAAAGATGTGATTTTTCTTTGTTGTGTTTTATGATACGATTGAGCTGGGGTCTGGCAAGTGGGCTTCCACCGAGCTGCATCCCCAGTCTAGATGTTTGATTTATTTAGTATAATGTGTATGAGTGCTATGCCTGCATATGTGTAAGTGTACCCATGTCGTGCAGTGCCCACAGAAGACAAAAGAGGGCGTTATATACCCTAGAACTAAAGCTATAAGTGGTTGTTAGCCACGATGTGGGTGCTGTGATTCAAACACGGGTCTTCTGCAGGATTAGCCAGGGCTCTTGACTGCTGAGCCATCTCTCTAGCCCCAGTTCAGATGTCTTAAAATAACTTTTGATAGCTTATTCTAAATTTAAATATTTCGTTTTCTGTGTGTGTGTGTGTGTGTGTGTGTGTATGTGTGTGTGTATGTGTGTGTGCAGTGCACATGTGGATGCATGAGGAGGACACAGGACAACCTTGAGTGTCACTCCTGTCTTGTTATTCCTGGGATTACAGGTGTATGCCACTGTGCCCAGATTTTTGCGTGGGTTTCAGGGATCCAAACTCATTCCTCACACTTGTGAGACAAAGCATTTTTCCCACTGAGCCATCTCCCCAGCCTTTATTTGGGGTTCTTAATTGTGTATGTCTCTATATAAACATCGTTAAATGGGATGGTAAAAATGCAAATATCCAGACGTCAAATAGGAAACTAAAAGCATAGAATTTGATAATCAGTTATGCTAAGAAACCATTGCAGAAGGTCTGTAGGACATAAAACCAAATAGTGAACTGAATATGTAAATTGATAAGTATGAAGAAAACTGTTTTCTCACAGTTCTTAATGCTGAAAGTCTGTTCGAGATGAAGGTATAGGTGGTGTCAGTTTCGGAGGCTCCCTTTCCTTGGCTTGCACACTGTGGCCCTCTCCAACTCCTAGCCAGCCTGTTTGGCATGCATGCACGTCCCTGGTGCCTGTTTCTCTCTGGAGGATGCTAGTGCACTGGGTCAGGCCCCAGCTGGTGGCCTTAGTTTATTTAACTGTAATTATTTTCTTAAAGACACTACTTCCATATACAGTGACAGTAGAAGTTAGCTTCAGTATATGACTGGGTAGGAACACAGTCTGGTACCACATATATCTCTGTAGCTAGATCTGTGTTTTAAGTTCCTAAAGATTGTGACTATCACAATTTTAAGATACTTTTTATTGATTCTGTAATGTTAAGACCCATCTAATCAAGTTTTTGATTTTAATCTTTTAAAGAAAGAGTTTTTTTTTGGGGGGGTTGTGTGTGTGTGTGTGTGTGTGTGTGTGTCTTTTCAAGACAGGGTCTCCCTGTAGTCCCAGCTGTCCTGGAACTCACTCTGTAGACCAGGCTGGCCTTGAACTCACAAAGATCCTCCTGCCTCTGCCTCCCAAGTGCTAGGATTAAAGGCGTGTGCCACCACGCCCGGCTAGAAAGAGTTGTTTTTAATTGCTGGCAAACTCAGTGTTTATGTGTTTTCCAGTACATGTAGAATGCAGTTTAACTTGGGTTCTATAGAAACAGTTTTCAGTTATGTGTTGTGTGCATGGTAATATGCAGATGAGTTAAGTGTAGCTTAAGTTCTGAAATACAGTTTTATTCTTTCCTCTTTGGGAATAAAGTTGCCTTTTTGATGGCTTTGGTGATCAGTTATCTAAAGAGTAATTACTCCTCTTTCTTTTCTTTTGTATGTACCAGCATGGTGGAATTTATGTAAAGCGAAGTGCCAAATTTAATGAAAAAGATATGAGAAACAAGCTGCAGAACTACGTGAGCACAGGATCTCCAGTAAGAGGCTGTTTCCTTTCCTTATCACCTCCATTTGCAATCTTAAAGTCTAAGATCACATTGAAAATGTATTACTCCATGTGGAGTAAATAATTCAGTTTTGTTGCAACAATAAAACCTGGTCTAGATAGAGGCAGACTGTCCTTTTGGCTGCCAAGAAAGATGCCTGCAGATGATTAGGTCTTTCCTGGTCACTTTCATTTTGTCCTAGAGAGAGTATAAGATGTCTTTCAGTCTGCAACTAGAGCTCAGGCTTTAGTTCCTAAAGCCAGTCTTCGTGTTAGATTCACTTTTAGAAGACACAACTGGATTCTGTCTTACAAATCTGGATTTTTTTTTTTTTTTGGTGTAAATTGAGTTTCAGAAACCAAAAAAGTAAAATATCTTTGCAAAAGTTTTCTCCATAAAGGGGAAAGAAATAAAAAGAACCTCAGTTTCGTTGTTCAGGAATGCTAATTGCTGCCAAATGCTTTTTCCCATGACTCCCTCCCTGTATAGACCGGCATGGCTATAGTGAGGACTTGGGAAGTTCTTCTCTTTCCTCTGGTTCACTTCCCTGCCCTCTTGCCCTCTCCTTACCAGGGCTTGGAGTGTCAGCCAGAATTCCAAGCTGGCTGGTGAACCCCTAGTTGCTTACTCTTGGATGTTTTGTAGGAGTTTCTGTGGTAGGAAGTTGCACCCAGTTTGGGGATGTAAGGAATAGGTTGTAATTAGATGAACAGTGACCCTTTGTTTATAGAACACTCTGGAGGCTAGGCATTTTGAAAAAGGGGTGCTTAGGCTGAAAGAGTCTGAGTGTATCAAGAATCAGGTCATTTTTATAGATCTTCAAAAGACAAGGATGGATGGTTCTACTTTGAAAAATCTGAAGTCTGCGGTCACTGATGGTGTGTTGGAGTGTCTGTCCCCTTTCTCCCCTCCAGATCTCCAGTCACCAGCCAAAGATGATTACTGTGACATTTCTTACATATTCTGCTTTGGGGTCGTAAATATGAAGCAGATAAACACAGCTTCATTTCTTTGTGAATGCTGACCTTCTAGTCACAGTCCCACTTCCCCTTCCCTTGTGCCTTCCACAAAAATGTTCAACAAAGGTGCCAAAGGTGCTGTGTGCTTTGGCCTTTCCCTGGCCGTTTTCATTGGTTCTTCTTTGGCTTTGGCTTATTTTCATCCTGATTGTGGCTTTTCACCTCTGAGTGTGGCTCTATGGTTTGATGTCATTGTTTTTTGAAAATTCTTGTCTGTTACAGATTTATTACCTCTGATTGTAGTACTTTCTGGAGGATCCAGAGAACATGCAGGTTCTTGACCGTTCCTTGTCCATCTCATGGCTTCAGGCCATCTCCAAACTAGCAAAATTTGGTCTGGGCTCTTCTTACTGATACTTTCTCACTTCTGATTCTTCAGTGTCCCTGTCCCTGTGTCAAGTCCCAGTTACATTGGGCCTCCTGGGTAGCTTCTGCCAATCTGTGTTGTAAGGTACATCAATCAGATGTCCAAACTTCTTACCTTGCTATGGCACATGAGTGCAGTGGTACAGGATCTAGGGATTAGGATGTTAGGATGTAGACACCTTGAGGAGGTGGTCCTATCCCCACACCTCGTGTGTGTGTGTGTGTGTGTGTGTGTGTGTGTGTGTGTGTGTGTGTCACACACAGACACAGAGAGAGACAGAGATTGACAGATTTCATTTCCATTGTTAAATAATAAGCTCATTGAGGACAGAATTTAAATATTCTGTTTTATTTTGAAGTTTTTCCTTTGTAAACATATGAGACCTTTGATGGCAAGTATTTTTGATGGCAAGTATTTCTGACTGTATTTGTCAAATACTTTTGTTACAGTTTTCCAGGGCCAGGCATGGTGGCACCTAGGAGACAGAGGCAGACATATCTGTAAGTTTGAGCTTTCCTGATCTCTAGATAGTGATTTCTAGGCCAGCTGAGGCTATGGGACTCTTGTCTTAAAAAAAAAAAAAAAAAAAGTGATAATTTTCCAGATTAATCTGAAGGCGATATCTTATGTTCTGTACCTGTCAGTATGAAATAGTTTATTTAAAGAAAAAGTAGTAAGATAACTTATCAAGGTTTACAGTTCTAAGGAATCATTGATATAGAGATGTGCTTACTATGAAAACTATTTACTGTGTTAAATCATTTTATTTATTTTATTTATTTTTTTGTTAAATCATTTTAAACTTTTTAGTTTTTAACTTTTTTTTTTTTCTTTTTTGTCATGAAACTGTGAGGTCAGATAGGGCCCCAAAATGGCCCAAGATAGCTAGGCTCTGGACTGACAGCACTCCAGACTCCATCATACAAATTCTATGGTTTTTAACTTTTATGTCTATGAGTGTTTTGTCTGCATATATGTAAGTGTACCATGTATGCAGTGTTCACGGAGGCCAGAAGAGAGTGTCACATCCTGTGGACCTGTAGTTATGGATGGTTGTTAGCCTCTCTGTGGGTGCTGGGTATTAAATCCAGGTCCTCTGCAAGGGCAGTCAGTGCTATTCACTAGTGAGCCATCTCTCCAGACCCAGGAAGGTTTTTCTTTTCTTTTTCTTCTTTTTTTTTTTGTTTTTTGGTCTTTTCGAGACAGGGTCTCCTTGTAGCCCCACCTGTCCTGGAACTCCGTCTGCCTCAGCCTCCCAAGTGCTAGGATTAAAGGCGTGTGCCACCACGCCTGGCTCAGACTGAGGAAGTTTTTAAAGCTAGATTGGAAGGAAATGTAATGAGCCTGCAACTTACTGCTTGGGATTTTAACTCTATTTCATACAGTTTTTGCTGAAACCCCCAGGATTCACTTTGGAATGAGAGACTAAGACTCAGTTAAAAAGGAAATTACATTAAGCAGTGCATAGAGAAAAGGCTGCTTTTAATAGAAAACTATCATTTCAATAATTATAATTTGAATTTATTTAGACATTTAAAAATCTTGTTAAATAGCTCTTTATTCTAAATATCTCTTAATGTGAAATATATTGGCACTTTTCCATGATAGACCAGAGTATCCACCTTTAAAGTGATATTCTATGTCTTAAATATAGATTTATAAAAAATACGTAGATGATCCTTATCATCATAGAAGAGAATGAAGCCCCGGTTCTCCAGCAGAGCTCAGCAGACAGGGAGATGAACGTGGACAGTGTCAGCCTGACTGTGACTGGATCTGTGGAGCAACTTGCCAGATTTTCTTTGTGGTTCTCATTCCTGCCTGTTCTGGAGCAGGCATTTTATTTACATAGTGCTTATTTGAGAAGAAAGTCCGGAAACATCAGGCTGCCCCTTAGAAATTGTGTTCTCGCCTGGCACTCTAGTTTTAGCCTTCCTGTCTCCTGTGCCAACCTGCCTCATGCCCTTGAGAAACAAAAAAGATATCTTTTGTCAGCAGTTTGAAACCAGGAACAGGGCAGTTAGCACATGTAACTATCTGAAGAGTTTTACTTTAAAATCTTGGCTCTAGGGTAAGTGGCTACGTGTGGCATCATCAGAAAGACAGAGCAGACAGCCTTAACAGCCTTGCCTGGAGAAGAGGTTGTTCTAAGAGTACAGCTGCAGGGCTGAGCCCTAGGAGACATCTCACACACGATGGGGTGAGGCTCAGTAAGGACTCCCATGCTGCTCTCCTTACCCAGTGCCCCAGGTCTCAGGTCTTTAAAGCAGGAAGAACTACAGTGACAGTGATGTTCTGTGCCCAGCAATGCATTAAGATTGTGCATTGTCACCTTGTGAAGTGTAGGTGCCATTATACTTTTCTTTTTATAGATGGGGAAACTTAGAGAACAAAGAGATAAGGAGTTTATTCAAGGGCTTGAGGCCAATAAACAGAATGGCTGGGGTTTGCAACCAGAGCTCAGGCAGTGCATTTATATGCTCTGCATCTTCTCTCTAAGTACATTCTCTGGAAACTTGTCATCTAGTCGATCATCTGTCATGTGCAGTGCTGGCCATAAAGTTACATGTAATATTTACCATGACTTTTATCTGGCAAACTATATTTTATTCTTTAACTGTTTATCTAATAATTAATTCCTTTAAAAATGTGGATCTGGCCTAGTATGGAGGCTACACCTGTAATCCCAGCACTCAGGAGGCAGAGAGAGGAGTGTGAGGATTCCAGAGGGGACCTTATACCATTCCTTCATTTCTGTTTTGAAGTACACACATACTTTTTCCCTTATTGTTGTCAATGTATACGAAATTCATGAAACAATAAAATGTTAGATAAATATATGCTCATGAAAGTGAATTTGTGATTTGGGGAACTAAAATATTCTCATTGCTAACCTCTAGTGACAGAGATGATGAATTTTTCAGATTTCTTATTATGTGTGTGTGTGTGTGGAGGGGTGTTTGTGTGTGCCATGTGCAGGTGCTCATGGAGGCCAAAGATCTTGGAGCCCTTAGAGCAATAATTATGAGCTGCCTGATGTGGGTACTAAGAACCAAACTTGGGTCCTCTGCAGCAGCAGTCAGTGCTCTTAACTGCTGAGCCAGTTTTCCCACCCCAAGGTAATGAATTTTTTTATTTTAAATTTTTTTCCTGAATTTTACCTTTTTTTTTTTTTTTTCCTTAAAGGGTCTGGTCAATCTTCACTACTAAACATGAGTCTGTACAACATAATTTCTGAATTGGGTAATGATAATGGGTTTTGAAAAGTCTCCTCTAGATCATTTGTATGGGAGCAGCATTCCTCTTAGTTGACGTGAACAGATACTGGTAGGAAGCAGCTTAAGGAAGAAGGGTTTACTTTGATTTGAGGTTCGAGGGTACAGTCTGCCAAGATTGGAAGGAATGGCAGCACAGCTCTGGCAACAGGAGCATAAAGCTGCCTGCTCACATCTGGTGGATCTGGAAACAGGACAGGAAGGGGCCAGACCCCCAGCCTTACGGCCCACCTCACAGTGATCTAGTTCTTTCAGCTAGGCCTCATGACTTACAGATTCCACAACTCCCCAAATGGCACCACTAGGTAGGAACCAGTGTTTAAATTCATGAGCTTGTAGTAGACATTTTACACCTAACAACATTTCATCCCTGGCCCAGTGAGATCCTGGCCATCTTAGAATGCCACATGTATGTAGTTGAACTTCAGAAGTCCCGTGGTTTTAGAGTTCCAGTACTGTTCAAAATAACAGTCTTCTAAGTCTCAAGGCAGATTCTTTCTTGGGAACTCCTGTAAGATCACAATGCCAAGATATATTTCCACTGTACAATGGCACAGAGTAAACGTCATTTGTACCACAGTTGTGTTTTGTTTTTTGAGTCTTCATAGCAACTGAGGTCTTGCTTTCATAGACTCACATACAGTCCACTTAGGAGCTCCACTGCAGGTAATTTACCATTACACATTGGTCTCATTAGTTTTCTAGAACCTTGGTGCAAGCCTCAATCTCCCCCCCAGCCCCCCGACCCCCCAACCGCCCCAGTCTTAATGTTTGACATGCCTGCATATCAGTACCAACTTGATGCTGCCGCCAAGGTCTGTTGCTCCTTCAAGAGACTACAGTGATTTCTGAATTTTGAAAACACTTTCCTAAGTTGTTTTGGAGGAGGAATCTCTGCTGAGGCACTCTCAGTTCAAGCTTGATCCTCTCAAATGAATTTGCTTTCTATGAGCTGGAGCCCTTTCCCTCAGGGCTTATAAAGTTTTTCTGCTGTGCATTCACCTCTAGAACAGCTGCTTTCTCCACACCTGCCCTGTCTGCAATTTTAAACTCATTCACCTTTTGTTTCCAAGCCACGCAGTTTTTTTCAAATCTTTCTGCTCTTTCTCATTGTAAATCTGACCAAGTAGTGAGAAGTGATCATGCCAAGAGCCTGGATGGTGCTCCATCTTGAAATTCCCTTCACCACATTCGTCCATTATTTTGAATTCAGCCTAACTCAAATGATCAGAACATGGACAAAATGTAGCTAGATTCTTTGCCAGAATTTGATCCGGATAGCCTCTTAGTATAATTTCCAGTAGTTATTGTATGAAATGCACATGTACTAAGTGCTAATAAAACTTTTAACGCATAGCTGTGGTACATGCTTTTTATTTATTTTTTTTATTTTTTATTTTTTTGGTCTTTTTGAGACAGGGTCTCCCTGTAGCCCCAGCTGTCCTGGAATTCACTCTGTAAACCAGGCTGGCCTTGAACTCACAAATATCCGCCTGCCTCTGCCTCTGCCTCCCATGTGCTAGGATTAAAGGTGTGCGCCACCACGCCCGGCGGTGCATGCTTTTTAATCCCAGCACTTGGGAGGCAGAGGCAGGTGGGTCTCTGAGTTGAGTTCAAGTCCAGCCTGGTCTATGTAGCAAGTACCAGGCCAGCTGGGGCTACAGAGAGATTCTGTCTCAAAAACAAAAACTTTTAATGCAAAAATAAAATATGTTACAGGATCTTGGGAGGGGTATGTTTCATTAGTTACAAGACAGAATTTCATGACCAAATTTTACATTAATGACTATTACCATGCTCTCAGAAATATTTTTACATTTTTAAAGATTAACCTACCATAAATATAGGGTCTCATTTTAATGAAGTCATTGTTGTGTTCAGACTTAGTTCAATCTTTGCATTTTAATTACTCTACTTAAAGGTCATTCTTTTCATCATAGGAAATATTATCTTACCAGTGATAGTTTGGCATGGGTAAGTCGACACTCATAACAATAGAGTTCACATCAATGAAATCTTCTTTATGCCCCACAGATGTATCTTGTGATTTTTCCAGAGGGAACAAGGTATAATGGAGGACAGACACAGCTCCTGTCAGCGAGTCAAGCATTTGCTGCTCAACGGGGTAAGTAAAAATTTTGTTCAGCAAAATTCGTTGTAAGAAGAGTTTTGTTTTTTTTTTAATTTTTTTGTAAGCTGTTCTTCCTGTTTAACAACAATTAAATGAAAGAATGTATGATCTTTTAGGAAGTAAAGTTTATTCTTTAAAATTTTTTTTTATTTATTTTTATTTAATGTAGACGAGTGTTTTGCCTGCATGTATGTAATTGCAACCATGCATGAAAGAGTTACTAACTGTTGTTAGCCACCATCTGGGTACTGGGAACCAAACATGGGTCCTCTGCAAGAACAGCCAGTCCTCTTAAACACTGACTGAGCCATCTCTTTGGCTCCCATGAAGTTTGTTTTTAATTCATGTCTGAGAGGTTAGGTTCAGGTGCTTGTTATGATACTTATTCCTATGCCGTGGACTAAGCTAGAATCCAAGCATATGATTATGTGGATTTATTACTATTATTATTTTTTGGTATTTTTGAGACAGGGAGAGATGTATTAATTTTAAACAGTGTGGGTTATGTGTGATGGAAATTATTTGTACTTCACAGGTTTACATACCTAAGTTGTGATACAGACTTGGACTTTCATTAGCTTCGTGATCACAACTTACCTAATATTATTAAACATTAGTTTCTTTAAAGAAAGTAACTTAGGGGCTGGAGAGATAGCCTAGTGGTTAAGAGGGCCGACTGCTCTTGCAGAGGACCCGGGTTCGAGTCCCAGCACCCACATGGTGGCTGAGAACCGTCTGTAACTCCAATTCCAGGAGAACTCCAGTTCCAGGGGAATCCGACACCCTCTTCTGACCTCTGCGGCATTGCACGACACGGGTGCACAAACCTACATGCAGACAGTACATTCATACACATAGAAAATAAATAAAAATTTAAAAAGTAACTTAGAAAAAAAGTAAAAAATAAAAGTAATTTAGGTCAAATAAATCTGTATAATATAAATCTGTATAATAACCAAATTAGCAGACACGTGAAGGTCCTTTTGGATAATCTTTCATAAATTTGGTTTTATAGTCCTAGAAACTATTAAGGTCCACAATAGTGGACATGATTTTTCTTTATT
>VZQC01011307.1:173449-190574 GCA_009823505.1 Rhizomys pruinosus | reverse complement strand
GAGATGGGTCTATAGTTCTCCTTTTTTGTTGTATCTTTTGCCTGGTTTTGGTTATAGAGGATTCTGGCTTCATAGAAAGAATGGGAGAATTTCCCTTTGTTTGCATCCTTCTAAAACATTTCAGTAATAATGGTTGTAAGTTTTTTTGAAATGTTTTATAGAATTCGCCGTGAAACTGGTCTGTGCCTGGGCTTTTTTTAGGTTGGGCAGGTTTCTTATACATCTTCAATTTCTTCTATATATGGGTCTTTTAAGCTGTCAATCTCTTCTTGGGTTAGCTTTGGTGATTCCCAGGATTTCAGATATTCATCCATTCTTTCTAGGTTTTCAAACGTGGTAGAGTATAGGTTTTTTAAGTATTCCCGTTATTTTCTGGATCTTTCCTTGTTCTGTTGTGATATTTTCCTTTTCATCATGGATTGTATTGATTTGAGTTCCTTTCTTCTTTTGGGTTAACTGGGCTAGAGGTCTATGCTCTATCTTGTTTATTCTTTCAAAGAACCAACTTTTGGAATTCATTGTTTTGGTTTTGTTTTTTTTTTTTTTTTCTTTTTTTGGCTATTGTTTTCTTTGTTTCTGTTTCATTGATTTCATGGCTCTTATTTTTTTAAATTTCTTCCTGTCTGTTTGCATTTAGGGTTCATCTCTGTTTGCCTTTCAAGTGCTTTTAGCAGCAGTGTTAGATCATTCACTTTTGCTCTTTCTGTTTTGCTAATGTGGGCACCCAGGGGCATAAAAAACTTACCTTAGAACTGCTTTTAAAGTTCCCATGGTTTTTGTTGTGTTGTATTATCATTGTCATTCAGTTCCAGGACTGCTTTTATTTCTTCTTTATCTCTTCCTTGACCCATTCATTATCAAGAGGTTGTGTTGTTTTAGTCTCCATGTGTCCTTGTTTTTTTTTTTTGTTTTTTTTTTTTAACTCTTGTTGTTTTTTTCTATGGTGTATTGAATCTTACTGTCTGCATGAGGTTTGTGAACCCGTGCGTGGCAATGGCGCGGAGGTCAGCAGAGGGCATCGGATTTTCCCCTGGAACTGGAGTTCTCCTGGAATTGGAGTTACAGATGTTCTCATCGCATGTGGGTGCTGGTATCGAACCTGGGTCCTCGCAAGAGCTTCCGGCGGCATTTTTAACCACTAGGCTATCTCTCCAGCCCCTCCATGTTGTTTCTGATAATAGATAGTGGGCTTATCCTGGGTGTGGATAGTGAGCTTTGTTTGTGGGTTCTGATTAGGAATGCATGAAATTATTTCCAATCTTTTTGTATTTGTGGAAGGTTTTTTTCTTTGTTGTTCCCAGTATGTTGTCGATTTTTGAGAATGTTCTGTGGGGTGGTGAGTTAGAAAGTGTATTCTCTTGGTTTTAGGGTGGAATATTCGGTAGATGTCTGTGAATGTCCATTTGGTGTGTATCATACTTCATTCAGCCTCAGTGTCTCTCTGTTTATTCTTTGTCCTGTTAGTCTGTCCCAAAGGACTCAGTGGTGGTATTGAAGTCCCCTACAACTAATGAGTTACTGGGGTTAGTGGTGTCTTGTGGTCCTGGAGATTTGTCATTATAAAGTTTGGACTGCACCAGATTTTGAGGCATATATATTCATAATTGTGAAATCTTCTTTGGTGCATGTTCCTTGCCTAAAATGTATGGCCTTCTTTGTCTCTTCTGATTTCTTTTAACTTTGAAGTCTATTTGTCTGAAATTACAATAGCAACACCTTGCTTTGTTTTTGGTACCATTGCTTGGAATATTTTTTTCCATCCTTTTCACTTTAAGGTGGTGTCCCTATCCTTGAAGGTAAGATGGTGTTTCTTGTAGACAGCATTTCGATGGGTTCTGTTTCCTAATCCGTCTCCCAGTCTGTGTCTTTTGATTGGGAGAATTTATTCCTTTAATATTTAAGGTTATGGCAGATAGGTTTGTATTGCTTCATTTTGCCTTATTATCCATTTTTGGTTTGGTTTAGGTTTCTATGTCTGCAGTTATTCTTTTTATGATTTCTCTTTCTAGGAGCCTGAGGATGTTTGTTGCTCATTTCTTCTGTCCTTTGAATTGCTTCAAGTATTCTCTGAAGGGGGTTGGTTTTCCGGACATGTATCTTTCAAACTTGTTTATGTTCATGGAAGGTTTTTCTCTCAATTTCAACTATAATTGACGTTCTTGCTGGGTATAGTAACCTGGGGTTGGCACCTTTGTCTTCTAACACTGGGATGCTTTTCCTCCGTTCTTCTTTGCTTTTTCATTAGTTTGGCATCTTGAGGAGAAGTCAGTTGTATTCTGATAGGTTTCCCCTTAAAGTTACTCAGTTGCTTTTCTTTTGTGGTTTTTAGAATTTTTGTCTTTGTTGTGGGCGACTGGACTTCTAGCATTTTAACTATGAATATTGGTGTCGGATGAGTTGTCTTTTTCTGATCTTGTCTGTTTGGAGTTCTATGTTGCTTCTTGTATTTGTATTGGTGTTTCTTTTTTCTAAGTTTGGATGTAAATTTTTTCATTTTATTATCTGTTGAAGATCTGATCAAATTCCCGGATTTCTCTTTGGATTTTTCTCCTTTCTCTATTCCTGCTTTATGATGTAGAGATTTTGATCTTTCATATAATTGCCCACAGTTCTTTGTTGTTTCACTTTTGTGTAATATTTTTAATTTTCTTAATGTTTCCTTGAGGTTTTTAGTTGTTCTGTGTTATCTTCCAGGTCTGATATTCTTTGTTCTGCTTCCTCCATTCTGCTTCTGAGGCTTTTTCCATTCCTTTCCTCTTGATTGGATGAGTGTTTGATTTCCTTTTTCATTTCATCTTCTGATTTCTTTAGTATTTCTACTTACTTTTGGAGCTTCTCAATCTCTTCCTGTAGCTCTTTGTTTGGCAGTTGGGTTCTTTATCTTTTTCAACACGAGATCTTTTCAGTGTTTCCACTTCCTTCTGGAGTTTGTCATTCTCTCTCTAGGTCCTTCTTGGGTTTTTCATTCTCTTTTCTTATTTCTTTGATTTGCTCTTTATACTCTTGGACTTCTTTAAGTATGTTCACAATTGTGTTTCTAATATCTGTGTCCTGGGCCATCCCTAGGGGGATCCCACTGTAGGAATCTTCCACAGGGTTGGTAGAGCTTTGTGTGGAATTATCCTGCATCTTTCCCATGTTGTCTCTTCTTTGTGTCCCTGGCATGTGGGTTTCTCTTTGCCTGTATTCCAATGTGAATCCCAAATGCCTCTTTACTGTGTTGAAGGCTTGCTTTGCTTGCCTCCTTCAGATGCCTTTGTAGTTTGATTGATTTGTTTTTCTTCTTTTCTCCTTGCTTATGGAGTATTGACTTGTCTAAGCTTTAGGCTTTCTATTGGAAGTCTAACTCACTCTTCTCTTTCTGTTCTGAAGGTTCCCCAAAGAATCCACTTGGACACTCTGTGCTTCAGGTGGTATTGGGAAATCCCCGCTCCTTTACTTTTAAAAAAAAAATGGAGCCAGGCATGGTGGTGGTGCGTGCCTTTAATCCCAGCACCCGGGAGGCAGAGTTAGGCGGATCTCTGTGAGTTCAAGGCCAGCCTGGTCTACAGAGTGAACTCCAGGATAGCTGGTACTAAAAGGGAGAGCCTGTCTCAAAAATACCAAAATAAATGAATAAATAAATAAACAAACAAATAAATAAATAAAATAATAAAGTAATAAAGTAAAATAAAAAAATAGCCAGGCATGGTGGCGCATGCCTTTAATCCTAGCACTTGGGAGGCAGAGGCAGGCGGATCTCTGTGTGTTTAAGGTCAGCCTGGTCTACAGAGTACCAGGCCAGCCAGAGCTACAGGGAGACCATGTCTCAAAAAGATAAATAAGAAAACAGTCTAGGTCTTTTTGCACCTCTTTATCCTCTGTTCTTTAAAATTTTCAACCACCACATTAATCATTATATCTATTGAAATAATCCCCAAATGTTTATCTCTGGCTCATTTCTGCCATTTTACAGACTATATTTTCAGCTGTTTCTAGAATGCTATGTTACTTGAACACACTCACTTTAAACTCATGGTCTCCTAGTCCCTTCACCTGTTCTGCACAGTGGGGTGTGTGCATAGACACCCTTAGCTCTTGTCCACTCTTACCTTATTAATGATACAACTATCTGCCCTGTAGTCCTCTCAGCCTACCTGGCTACTTTTATCAGCCACAAATGCGTTCTCACTAATCTTTATATGTGAGTAGCCTTTTTAGCTGCTCAGAATATTTTATGTCTCTTTCAGGATGGTCTTTTGTGTACCAGTAACTATCTATCTTATGTCTCTTTCAGGATGCTCTTGTATGTACTTGGAGCTGTCTGTCTTGTTTTGCTTCATTGCTCTCTCACCTGCGTGTTTCTAGCTTTCAAGATTGTCATGCCCATGACTGTGTATGGAATACAAAAGGTTCTGAACTGGACAGAATAATTTCTCACTAGTTCTTCATGGCTTTATTTAAGTAGTTAACATTTTAGGTGTATATGAATGTTGTACCTGCATGTATGTAAGTGTACTGTATGTGGCAATGCCTGCAGAGACCAGAAGAGGGTGCTGAATCTCTTGTAACTGGAGTTACAAACAGTTGTTAGTCACCATGCAGGTGCAAGGAGCTGGACCCAGATCTTCTGCTAGAGCAGCCAGTGCTCTATCCTTGGGGCCAGCTCTCCAGCCCCTGTCCCCCTTTAAAAAAAATTTTTTTTTGATTCCCCACTGTTCATTTTGAGAAAGCCATTTTACCTCTGTAGGCCTCAGTTACTTAGTTTGTGGTAGTCAAGTAAGGTAATATGTTAAGTACTTTGCAGGTTGAGTTCTATATATGTTTCAAGTTCCTTACATCAGTTATTCAGGGGTTTCTGTTTCATGTGTTATTTATTCATGATTCCAGAATAAAATACTGCAAAATTTAAGTTATATCCTGAGGGAGAAGCTCCAGCAAAGGATATAGTTGAGCATCTTTAACACCAAAGAGGAGGCAAATTATCTTTATCTGGCTTCCTATTTTTGGAGAAAAGTTTTGTTAGACATGACAACTATGACTTGAGTACTTTTTTTTTTTTTTGGTATAAAAGTACGTGTTTATTCAGCTTATGGTACCAAAGAGGCATCATGGTGGGTATGCATGGCAGTAGAGGTGGCCAGAATAGAAATAGGAAAACTCACATCTTCAAGCAGATAAAGGAAGGAAGAACTTTATAATCCCACTCCCAGTGACATGCTTCCTCCAGCATGGCTGCACCTTTGAAGACCTCCCAAAACAGCTCCAGCAACTGGTGACGAAATGTCTGAATGCTCGGAGCCCATGCTGGACATTCTCATTCGAAACACCAGAAGCATGATGGCAGCAGGGCAGGGGGAGAACATCCATTCACATCCTCATGTTACCATGATCCGGAAACAAACACAAAGATGCTCTGAGCACATTCAGATACATCTCATGGCTGGCGTAACTTATTCTTTTTTTTTTTCCCACAAGAACAGGAGGAATTTTATTTTCAGGCCACTTTCAGCAATGAACAGATCACATACACACAAAATGAACAAAATTAGCACATTTAAATTGCACTGTATACCAAATGGACCCAGAAAACATATGCAGAACTTCTGCCCAAAAGCTGCCCCATCCCACTATTAGAATCTTTCCACCTCCTCCAGATTTCTAGCATTTATCTACTTTTTAACCTTTTTCTATGAATTGGCTTTTCATTGCATTGATTTTTATATTTTAGTAACAAATTCATTTATGTCTGACCTACTCATTATTTTTCCTTTATTTCAATTAGATTTGGATGATTTGACCCTCCTTTTCTAATTCCTTGAAATGAAGTACTAAATGACTAGTCTAGATGTTTATTTTTGACCTAAGAGTCGGTGGACCATGGCTGCTCGCTTTTCATCTTGTAGACTTCAGATGTTGTGTCTATATTTTCATGTCCTTCAAAATGTTTTAATATACTTCTTTTTTTCTTCCTTAATCTATGATTTAAAATTTTTTCTACTTTTGAAAAAGGTTTCAGAGTTTTTCTTAATCTTGTTTTCTGGTTGTATTATTGCACCGTCTTCATAAAATAGTGTATATTATATCATTTTTATAGATTTTCTGTGACTTGTCTAGATGCCTTATTTTATTGTCGCTCCTGCAAAGTGCTCCATGTGCTGTTGACCTGAGTACTTTTGACTCATCTGCTCTGTCTCTGAGATGAGGCTTACAGTGCACGTAACTGAGGAGACCTCAGAGGAAGGTACCAGAACAGACACTAGAGAGCCACTAGGGAGGCTCTGAAAGTCTCCTTTTTGAGACACTTTCTTTTCTTAATTAGTAGTTTTTTAAATTAGCAGATAAAATACTGGGCTTCATTATGTCATTTCCTGTGTACTTTGCTCTTCTTGGGGCCTCATCCCTCCTCTTGCATCCCTGTTCCCTCCCTTTTGGCCTTAGTCATAGTATTCCATTGCCCTCTCCTCTATCACCTTAGTCATAGTATTCCATTGCCCTCTCCTCTATCACCTTAGTCATAGTATTCCATTGCCCTCTCCTCTATCACCTTAAGATTTCTTCTTTCACAAACCCCTTTTTTAGTTTTATGGTGCATGCACGCACGCACGCACACTTGTTAAAATCCAGAAAGTTCTAAGCCTGGCTTGATTTCATTTTTTTCTTTATGGCTGAATAAAATGCCATTGTGTATATGTACCACATTTTCTTTATCCTTTATCTGTTGATAGACTTGTAGGGTGATTCCATTCTTTGTGTTTGTGAATAGTGCAGTAATAAAATTGTGCATATATCTTTGTTGTAAGACAGAATCCTTCAGATATAAATACATTAGGAAGAATTAATTAGGTAGCGACTTCAAGTTTCAGGATAGTGAGTGCCATATCATACTTCAGAGTTGAAATGTACCTAGTCAGGATCGCAGCCTGATCTACATGCAGACCAGAGGAGGTCATAGTCTCTGACTTAGGAGGATAAGTTCCTTCTGAGCAATCAGAAGGGCGAGGCTTTGTTACAGTTATAAGCATAGTTTGTGTTGCTGTAATAATTGAACATTAGTAGGCTGAGAGTTAATAAGTACATATAGGGGAGAATTTGCTGGGGCTTTTTTTCTTCTTGCCTTATACATTGACACCTCAACTTAACCTACTCCAAGGTTCTAGTCCTAATAATCCAGTAAAAACAGTGGTCAAGCCAAAAGTGGCTGTGCATGCTTGCTATTCAGAGGCAGGACAGTTGTAACCTTGAGGCCAGCCCAGGCTGCATAGCAAGACACTCTGTCCAAAATAATGGTCAGGATGGCAGGCAACTTCCATGCTGCCTGTAGTCATGCTGGTTCCTGCTTTTCTGTGTCTCCTTTTCTAGTATCGCTTATATACAAAGGCTATTTCACATTCATTGGTCATAAAGCTGTTGTTTGTTTTTTTTTCCAGAACTTCCTTATAATACATTTTCATCAAACATTATCTTTCTATCTTCCTACAATGTAGGGGGATTGTAATCCTTAATAATTCTACTGAACAGGGCAGGGCGGCTCCATGAAACTCCTGACACTGGATGGGCCCTAGTAGCAAAGTGGGAAACAAAACACACATAACCAGGTTGATAAGAAGTTCCCCAGCTTGGTATATTTTTCAGATTTTCTTATAAGTTTGTGAATCAATTACACTCCTTCTACCCTGGGGACTGAAATCAGATCTGTGGCTGTGGGAATCTTTTTCTTTCCCACACTACCCTGCATTTTAAAAATTCTTCTGCAGATAGTCCCACCATACTGTAGCCATTCTTCCTTATGCACCACTTTCCCTGGAGAGAGCCAGTTGAAAACTCAAAGCAAGTTCTTCCTATCTCTGTTCATGTTATCTAGAGACCTGTTTTCTGTGAGGTTGACAGTGTGCACCCTAGTCATGGAGAGTGGGTGACGAAGAGAGTGGAGGGAAGTGGGTCCTCACACAAGCAGGAGCAGTGCTGACTATGCACTGCAGTGTTTAGTCACTGCTCTTTACATGGTCTCCAGTGAGGATTAAAGCCATGTTCACGTGCAGTGTTCATATGCAGTGTATGTGAATGTACATATATATGCATTCATGAGAACCAAAGGGTGCAAACAGCCCCCAAGTATCTATCATCTGATGAACATGTAAACAAGATCCAGCCGCACAGTGGGTTGTTAATCATAAGAAGGAAGACTTGGTGCTGGAGAGATGGCTCAGCCATTGAGAGTGCCGGCTGCTCTTGCAGAGGACCCAAGTTCGATTCCCAGCACCCACATGGTGGCTGAGAGCTGCCTTTAGGCCAGACTTGGTGGCGTGTGCCTTTGGTCCTGGTGCTTGGGAGGCAGAGGTAGGCAGGATCTCTGAGTTCAGGGCCAGCCTGGTTTACACAGTGAGTTCCAGGCCAGCTAGGGCTGTAGGGAGACCCTGTCTCAAAAAAACAAAAGAAAAAAAAGACATATATAGAAATAACTAGACACAAAAGGTCATAATTGAGGGATTCTGTTTATATGAGATGTTCAGACTAAACAGATCCATAAAGACAAAAAGCAGAACAATGGTAGTCAGGAAGAGAGGGGATTGTGATGTCCACAAATGCCATGCGGTGTCTGAGCAGCTGAGACAGACTGAAGTTAATGTGGTAGTTGCACAGTTGGAAGAGAGCTGAAGCCACTGCATTGTTAACTTTGTCTTTTTAAAGGTTTATATGTGTTTTTGTTTTATGCACATGGATGTTTGCATGCATATATGTAAGTGCATTACATGCATGCCTAGTGCCGAGGGAGGCCCGAAGAGGGTGTTGGATCACTTGGAATTGGAGTTACAGACAGTTGTGAGCTGCCAGGTGTGCACTGGGAACTGTACCTGGGTCCTCTAGTAGAGTAGCCAATGCTCTTAACCTCTGAGCCATCTCTCCAGCTCCTTGTCCTTTTTTATTTTTTTTAAGAAATCACTTTTTTTTTTTTTTTTTAAAGAGTGATTTTTTTTTTTTTTTTTTTTTTTTTTTTTTTTTTTATTTTTTATTTATTTATTTATTTTTATGTGTATGAATGTACTGTCTGCATGCAGGTCTGCGCACCCGTGTCGTGCGATGCCGCGGAGGTCAGAAGACGGTCTCGGATTCCCCTGGAACTGGAGTTCTCCTGGAACCGGAGTCACAGACGGTTCTCAGCCGCCATGTGGGTGCTGGGGATCGAACCCGGGTCCTCTGCAAGAGCGTCGGCGCTCTTAACCGCTAGGGGGATAGCGCAGCCGTTAAAGGCTGAGGCTGAGAACCGCAAAAAAAAGAAATCACTTTTAAAAATATATATTGAAAAAATGTTTATGTGTATGAGTGTATCGCCTGCTTGTATTTAAGCGCACCTGTCATGTAGTCTCCATAGGGGTTAGAAGAGGGTATCAGATCCCCTGGAACTCAAGTTATGGGGATTGTTGTTAGCCACCATGTGGGTGCTGGGATTCTGACCAGGTCTTCCGAGAGAGCAGCCAGTGCTCTTAACTGCTGAGCCTCTTGTAATCTTTCCAGCCTCTTGTAATTTCCTTTTAAAGTACACTAAGATGGTATATTCAATTTATCCTACAAATGCTCAGGTCAGTATTTCACAATATATGGGCCTTACCACTTATAGAGAGGGTCGTTATGTAATTCTACTCTTCTATCCTCAGCTTAAACAGAAGCAGAGCTCAAAGAATCAAGAAAAAAATGGTGAATTATGCTCCTGAGACTTCCTGAGTGACGGGCAAGATGCTGTTGGCTTTCTGCCCTGTCTTCCTGGCATGGTTTACCGAAGGGCGGGGCTGCTTGGGTCTTAAAGCTTCCTGACAACCATCCCCCCCTCCCAGCAGGGTGCCCATTCTCATAGGTGTTCAGTGACTACGCATTTTGTGAATGTTGACTCATGTGAAGGTGGGCCTGTGGGAAATCTTTCTGAGCCTAAAGCCCATACCTAATGAGTTTAGGGCACTAAAATACTATCTATTTGTGGTAATTTTATTTTTTAATTTTTAATTGAATTTTTGTGTATTTCATACATATAATCACAATCAGTTGTAATCACCTTTATACCTCCTTCCCCATTAGCACACTCCCACAATATTTGTGGTAATTTAAAATAATTTAGATGTTGAACTTAATATATTCCTAATCGATGACCATGCTGAATCCATTTGTTTTCTAGGCCTTCCAGTGTTAAAACATGTGCTGACACCAAGAATAAAGGCAACTCATGTTGCTTTTGAGGCTATGAAGAGTAATTTAGATGCAATTTATGATGTCACAGTGGTTTATGAAAGGAAAGATAAAGGGCCAGGAAAGAACCCACCATCCATGACTGGTAAGCCCATGTGTCTGTGTGTTAGAAACTGAGCACTAGATGGTGCAGGTCAGGTTATGAGCTGGGTGTGGTAGCACACCCCTTTAATCCCAGCCCTCGAGGCAAAAGCAGGGGGATCTCTGAGAGCAAGGCAAGTCTAGTCTGCAAAATGAGCTCCAGGCCAGCTGGGGCTACCGGGAGACCCTGTCTCAGACAGAAACATGCACAAAAAAAATGAAATAGCCAGGCGTGGTGGCACACACCTTTAATCCCAGCTCTTGCGAGACAGAGGCAGGCAGATCTCTGAGTTCAAGTCCAGCCTGGTCTACAGAGTGAGTTCCAGGCCAGCTGGGGCTACAGGGAGACCCTGTCTCGAAAAAAAAACAAAACCTAGATAAAATTAGGTGCGTGTGCCCATTGCTTCTCTGGTTATATGGGCCGTGTTTCCAGCTGAGATTGGTCTCAAGTTCTCAGCCCTCCTGTCGCGGTCTCACTGGTGTGCTGGGGTTGCAGGCCTTTGCTTCCATGACTGGCCGCCATTACATTTATTGATTATATTTTCCAAGATGCTATGTTAACGGGAAGTGGTTGAAATTTCATCTTGCTGTTTCCCATTTCTTGGCTGGCTGATGAGTCTTTGGAAGTTTTTAACCGGCTACTTTCTGCCAAAAGTTCACATGTAAAGCTGTAAAGTTCTACCAAGATGTGAGGACAGGATGTTCTACTAGCAGTGTCAAAGAGAATGGTTTCTTCAGAGCATGCTTGGGAAGGATATGGCCACTGTCTGACAGAAAGAAATTGTGCTTTTTACACATGTGCTAGAGTCTTAGGACCTCCAGGTATTATCTGTGGCATATATAGCGATCAAAGGGTTTTGAGTGAGACTAGCTAACCACAGATGTAAACATTTGAATGTGGACATGGGCGAGCAAGAGACTTCCAGAGGCAGCTGGCCCCCTTCAGAGTATTCCTTTAGGCTGAGTTGAGGGAAAGAGAGAGACCTGGGCTGTGCCTTTTACCCTGGTCTTATTTGCCAGGAGATAATGTGCTTGTCAGTGCTGTCTTGGAGCTTACCACAAGGCAGGTGTCAGAACCATAGCAGCCCATTTCTAGTTAAGCCTGCTTCTGAAGCATTCTGTGAGTATCTGACCATTGCAGAGAACAGCATCTTAGCTCCAGTGAAACAGTCGTTGAAGAAAACACTACATCCTGAAACACTTCCCTGGTATCCACCTTGTCTCCCCTTTACCTCTCAGAAGTAACCATGTCTTTTACTTTCTTGTGTCCAGTTTGTGTGTAAATTTAAGTATATATAGCTTTATTATACTGTGGTGGTTTGAATGAGAATGTCCCCCATAGGCTCCAAGTTTTGGGACATTTTGTCCTCAGTTGGTGGTGCTAGTTGGGTGGTCTTAAAAGGTGTGGCCATGCTGGAGGAAGCATGTCACCAGTGTCGGGCTTAGAGAGTTCTTAAAGCCTTGCCAATCGTCAGTTCCTCCTTCTGCTTCCTGTGCCTGCTTGAAGATGTGAACCTCGGCTTTCTGCTCCAGCTCCAGCCACCGCCTGCCACCATGATGGACTCAATTCCCCTGGAACTGTAAGCTGAAATACATGCTTCCTTTTTAAGTTCTCTTGGTCATGGTGGTTCTATCACAGCAACAGAAAAGTGACTAATACATATACTAACATTTTTTTATAAAGAAGTTTTTTTTTTTTTTTTTTAATACAAAATGGTGCTTTATTCAAATGCAACAGATCATTATATAGGCAGCATGACATCACCTCCCAGGGACCAGTCCAGACCTTTGTACCATCGCATCCTAATTCGTGGGCATAATCAATCAGAGGTCCTGTGACTCTCACTTATGCCTTGGGGAAGCACTGGCTGGAGATGCTAGCGCATGCACACGTAAGCCCAGATTACATATGCCCACACAAGCGAGAGTGATCTAGGAAGAGAATCTAAACTGAAGAATTTCCTAGGTCACATTGGCCTGTGAACATAACGGTGGGAGATTGCTTTGATTATTTTAATAATAGGTAATAAGTACAGGCAACTTTCATGTAAAACCAATTTAATAATAGGTAATGAGTACAGGCATCCTTCATGTAAAACCAATTTATTTTTTTAAATTTTTTTTAAATTTTTTATTTTTGTATGTGTGTGAATGTACTGTCTGCATGTAGGTTTGTGCACCCGTGTCGTGCAATGCCGCGGAGGTCAGAAGAGGGTCTCGGATTCCCCTGGAACTGGAGTTCTCCTGGAATCGGATTTACAGACGGTTCTTAGCCACCATGTGGGTGCTGGGGATCGAACCTGGGTCCTCTGCAATAGCAGTCGGTGCTCTTAACTGCTAGGCTATCTCTCCAGCCCCTAAAACCAATTTAATAATAGGTAATGAGTACAGGCATCCTTCATGTAAAACCAATTTGCAAGCAGCTATACCCAAACGTATACAGCCCGAGGCCCCCATGGACATTAATATTCTTTTAGCCAGATGCGGTGATGGAAGCCTTTAATCCCAGCATTGCAGTGGATCTCTCTGAGTTCAAGGCTAGCATGGTCTATATAGTGAGTTCCAGGCCAGCTGAGGTTACAGGGAGACCCTGTATCAAAAAGACTCCCCCCAAATTTCTCTTTTTAGTGACTCCTCTAAAGGAGTCATTGGCCTATCTTTATACTTAGAAAATGACAAATCTTTTCTCCCGTCTCCTCCTAGTCATAAGAACTTAGTTTTGTCAAAGCTGATAGAGGGATAAGATAGCTTGCTTCCTTAGCCTGCTGCCCAAGGCTCCCGAGTTCCAGCTCTGAGCTCTTCTTTGCCTTCCTTACTAAGCCATGCCACCTCTGCTGTGACCATTCCTCCCGCGACAGGAAGCACCTTCCCTCTGTTGCCCTCCTCTGGTGCATTAGTCCCTTAGAATTAACCCCAGATGTTGTCTTTTTTGGGGTCTTTGACTTGGTGGTTCTCGGGCATCCTCCACATGTAGGGTGCTCAGTAACAGCTGTAGTAGTGGTATTTGGCCTGTGATCAGTTCTTCATCTCTTCCCCCGCATGTGCATATGCCTTGAGGAAACAGAACCTGTTGTAGCACCGCTCGCTCCTTCTGCCCACTCACTCCAACTACACCAGCAGTGGCAGGATTGGGTCTGTCCTCTTTGTTCATTACCTGTGGTCATGCTGATGTGGCTTGTTCTCATTGTCAGTACTCTTACAGCACACAGGAAAGAAGAGTCTCACTGAACTTGTGATTCCTAAGATTTTTTTTTTTTTTTTTTTGGTGTTTTTGAGACAGAGTCTCCCTGTGGCCCCAGCGGTCCTGGAACTCACTCTGTAGACCAGGCTGGCCTTGAAGATTTTTTTTCTTAATAGTTTTATATGATTTTGATTGCTTCTTTCAGAATTTCACACATGCGTACAATGAAATACAATATTTACCCCCATTCCTCCTCCTGAGCCTCCTCTCACATATCCTCTCAATTTCATGTCCTCTTTCTTTTTTCTTTTTCTTCTTTTTTTAAAAAATAACTCAAGTCAAAATAGTGCCTCCCATACATATGTACATGGATGTGGGGCTATCCACAGGATCACAGATGACCTACTAGTGGCTGTACCCTTAAAGAAGAATGACCCTTACTCAGCAGCTACCAACTGGTGATGGCTGATCTTTACAGTCAGCTTGATGGGCTGTGGGTCAACTAAGAGGCACATCTTCCCACAGGTCTGAGGGTATTTCCAAGAAAGATGAACTGAGTGGAGAAGATTCTCCCCAGAGCGGGCCAGATATAAAGAGGTTGAGAGAAAAGTCATTGTTGCTTGCCTCCCCTTGCTCTTGCTGCTGAGTGTGTCTCTCTATTGCTGCTGCTGTGGCAGCCTCCTTTACTGACCTGACTCCTGCTTTGTGGCCTTCCATGTGGGCTGGAGGCCAGCCACTTTCCAGGAATCTTCCAGGCTTTCACCACTAGATTGGTACTACTGAGGCATCCAGCTCTGTGGGCTGAGCAGTTGCCAGTCTCTAAGCCTTTCCAGCATGCAGCCAGTGTTGGGCTAACCCGGTCAATTATAAGCCATTCTAATAGACTCCCTTTAATTAAATATTTACACACACATGCACACACGCACACGCGCGCACACACACACACACACACACACACATACACACACATACACACATTCTGGTTCTCTTCCTGTAGAGAACCCTGCCTAATACATAAGTAAATTTATAAAATTCTACAAGAAGAAATAGAGGAATAAAATCAGAGCTGAGGACAAAGATATTGTAACTTAGATACAGAAACTTGATTCATCAATGATTAAAAATGTTCCTACAAACTGATAAGATGACCAGTAGCTCAGAGAAATGGATAAAGATGAGAACTGAGAAGAGAAAGGGAAGTTAGGGTTAGGCAAGGTGGCTTAGCACCACAAATGACTAATGCCTGGAGTTAAGTCTGTGTTCCAGGTAGACGGAGAGAGCAGAACCTCTGAACATTGTCCTCTGAGTTCCACAAGCATGCTGTGACACTCAGGATCCCACTCAGCACATGACCCACACGTACACACAATAGCAATGATTTTTTAAAATTCAAGTTGATGATAATGGGATGCCTTTTTCTTTTTATATATTTTATTATTTTTATTTTATGTGTATGAGTGGATTGCCTACATGTATATAAGTGCACCTGTGTTGTGCAGTGCCCACAGAGGTCAGAAGAGGGTGTTGGATCCCCTAGAACTGTGGTTATATATGGTTGTTAGCCACCATGTGTGTGCTGGGAATTGAACACTGGACCTGTCCAAGAGCAGCTGGTGCTCATAACTGCTGAGCAATCTCTCCAGCCCCGGGATACCTTTTCTCATCTCCCAGATTGATGAGAATCCATGATTTGCTAATAGAATCAGTGGGTAAGATTGAAGTATAACAGACACTTTCATGCTCAAGTTGTTGGAATGCAATACAGCTTTTGTCCAACGTCTTGGAATGCAATACAGCTTTTGTCCAAATTTACAATGCTACATTTTAGATGAGCATTTTCACTTCAGGACAGTATTCTGTTTCTGTTGGGGGGGTATATATATCAGTGTATATACAAGAAATGGCATTGTTTTCTGTATGATTTACTGAATTTAATTTAATTGAGTGTGACCTGTAGCTTGAAAAACCCTGACTTTACATAAATCAGCTGATGTTTAAGCCTAGTAATGTGCTAAATTTTTTTGAAAATAATTATTATTTTTACTTTCTGTGTATGAGTGCATTGTCTGGGTGTATGTAAGTGCATGCATGTCATGCAATGCCCACAGGTCAGAAGGGAGCACTGGATCCTCTAGAACTGGAGTGACAGATGGTTGTTAACCATGTGAGTGCTGGAATTGAACCAGCGACCTCTACAAGAGCAGTCAGCGTTCTTAACTGCAGAGCCATCTCTGCAGCCCCATATGCTAAAGATTTTTAAATGAGTTATCTTTATGATTATTATTTTTTTAGTTATGTATATGTCTGTGCGTGGGTATATGCATCCATGTATGAGTACCCAGAGACACCAGAAGGCACAGCAACCCCTGAAACTGGAGTTACAGGCAGATGTGAGCCATCTAACCTGTGTGCTGGGAACCAGGCTCAGGCCCCCGCAAGAGCAGCAGGCACTCTTAAGTGCTGAGCCCTCTCCAGCCCTGAGTTGAGTTAAGAAAATAAGTTATTTTGTGTCCGAGATTCCTCAGCTTGGAGCTGTAAGTACTTTGTGAGTGAGTTTTCATCTTAAATTTGTCCACGTATAGTGGGTCATCATTTCATAATTACACTTTATAGTTCAGTGGTAAAAGTTTTCATGAACTTGCTAGATTGTTCATTTATATGCTAAAGGCCAGTGTTTCTCAAATCACTGTAAGAAGATGATAGCTCCATCTCACTGTTTACCCTAGGCTGGCCTTGAAGTCCCGATCCTGCTTTAGCTGCCCAAGTGTTAAGGTTGTTGGTATGTACCACCACCCCTGGCCTCCTCCTTCATTACATTAACTGGTTATATTTTTCAAGATACTTTCAATGTATAGCAGTTAAAGTTTCTAGTTCATAGGAGATGTTCAGCTTGCAGGGCTCTGTGTCCTTGAAGACTACTGCCATGGACCTGCAGGTAGAGCTGGGAAACTATGGAAGCTGTCTAGTGGGTCATCAGAGCTTCTCACACTGTGATGGCCAAGCCTTCTCCAGTGTCACTGAGCAGAGGGGCAACCAGCAGCCTCTTTGTCCTCCCCATGCCCATCATGTGCTGAGCTTTGTTTGGGGGCACCCTGCAATGGTTCATCTGCTTTAGTCATCAGTAGGTCATGAATGTGTATGAGGCAGAGGTAGTGTAGAATGGTTTGATTCCAGCAGAGGTTTGTTTTGTTGACAGGGTGTCCCTAGTCCCAGCCTGCCCAGAACTCATTATGGAGACCACGCTGACCTTGTCTCACAGAAATCCATCTGCCTATGCCTTCCAAGGCCTGGGATTAAAATTCAAATTTATAACCAATTACTGAAATCATAGTTTTCTATTTTTTTTAATTTTGTTTATTCATTTATTTATGTGTATGAATGTACTGTCTGCTTGTAGGTCTGTGCACCCGTGTCGTGCAGTGCCTCAGAGGTCAGAAGATGGTGTCAGATTCCCCTGGAACAGGAGTAAAAGACGGTTCTCAGCCGCCATGTGGGTGCTGGGGATCGAACCCGGGTCCTCTGCAAGAGCAGTCAGCGCTCTTAACTGCTAGGCCAGCTCTCCAACCCCGATAGTTTTCTGTTAAAAACAACCTTTTCTCTGTGCATAATGTAATTTACTTTTTTTTTTTTTTTTTTTTTTTTTTT
>VZQC01011307.1:30204-170222 GCA_009823505.1 Rhizomys pruinosus | reverse complement strand
CACTGGGAATCCAGAAGGTTGATCACAGCAGCAAGAAAAACTCACCAGATGAGAGAAGCAAGCCAGGGGAAAAAAAAAAGGGACCAGCTCCCGTGCTGTGGCCTTAAATACTGCCTGCCGGCGCGCGCAGAAGGTAACACCACATTTGGGGTGGGCCCTCCGGGTGAGGTGGTCCAATCAGAAGACCCTTTTCTCTATTTGTTCCTTATCCAGCAAGTTGACACCCCAGGATTAACCATACAAGGCCACCCCCTGTCAACTTGACACCAATAAATAGCCTCTGTTAAATGTCAATTGCAAACAAAGGCAAGGTCATAATTACCACCTAACATGTTGGTGTCTCGTGTGCAATAGCAAGCATTATATCTAGAGTAGGTGGTAATGTCCTTAGAGAAACTTGTCCTTCAGTATCTAATAACCTAAATATGACAACACTTAACACATTTCTCAGGGCACATTCAAAGGGAAACACAAGTCATCCACTGAATATACTACATATAGTATATATCAGATATATTATATATATAATATATATTATATATTAAACAAAGCACATTCTTAACCAAATAGGACGAAAGTTAATATCTATTATATCCAGTTTCTGCAACTGGTCCCGTGGCTTCAGCTGATATTTATGACTACATTTTTCTACTACCCCATTCTGTATTTCCTCCCACCATCAGCAAGCACCTCTGCAGGTCTTGCTCTTTCCCTGGAGGAGTGCCATCCTTCATCCCTGAGGGTCTGGGCCATTTATTGTCTGTCTGGTTTGGGTGTTGGGTTTCCCCTTGACCTTATCAAAGGACATGGTAGCACAGAAGGCCCCTACAGCATCTCCTGCCTCCAGACATATTGTTCCTTTGCCCCCATTGTGGGAAAAAGTACCATTTTCCCCATGGTAGTCTGGATCAATAACTCCTCTTACTACTGTTATTCTTTCCTTAGCCTGTTGGCTTAAAGGCAGAGAAGCCCGAAAGTGGCCAGGGAAGTCTTCGCTTCAGTTCAATGCAACGTTTGCTGTATCTCCTGGCAAAAGCACTACCCCCATTGGAGCCAAAAATCTAGACCAGCAGAACGCAAGTCGTGGGTACAGGAAGCAAAATGTACTGAGACCGGCAGATCTCCTGGAATCCATTTGGGCCTTCAGCACTAGACTGGGACTCCTGAGACATCCAGCCTTGCAGACTGAGCGGTTCCCTGGATTCCCGGCCTCTCCAGTTCGGCGCTACTGTTGAGCTCCGTCATGTGAGCAAATCAATAAATTGTATATAGTTATATATACTCATCCTATTGCTTCTGTTTCTTTAGAGAACCCTGACTAATACAAGGTCACAGTCAGTTTTTAAAATCTTATTTCTGCAGTGATGGTATACCATAATAAATTGTTTGCTTAATGACATGAGTACTGATAGGTGTTTTAGAAAAGTCTAGGAAAGTTTTCTATCAATGTTTTCATATTGCAGAATATATTTTATAGTTCAATTATATTTTCAAATTTCATATTTGGAGGGAGAAATTACAGGTCAACTCCCAAAAGAAAAGTATTCCTTAAGGTCACCTGTCCAGATACAACTCCAGTTAACAGTTTGGATATTTCTCTTTGTGCTAAATAATTTTTGTCAAATTGACACACAACAGTCACCTAGGAAGAAGGAACCTCAATTGAAGAATTTCCTCCATCAAACTGGCCTGTGGGCCTGTCTGTGAGACATTTTCTTAAGTATTAGCTGGTGTAGAAAGGCCCAGCGCACTGGGTGGTGCCATCTCTGAGCAGGTGGGCCTGGTCTGTATAATGTATAAGAAGCATAGCCCAGCAAGCCAGAGGGAGCAAGCAGGCCAGTGAGCAGCATTCCTTTGTAATCTGCTTCAGCTTCTGCCTTCAGGTGCCTGCCTTGAATTCCTTCCCTGAGTTCCCTCAGTGATGGACTATCATTTGGAAGTGTAAGATGCTTTTGGTCAGTGTTATCACAGGATAAGAGAAAACCAGGGCCCTGTTTAAATGTTTTTGTTTTGTGCTGGAGATGCATACCTGTAACTTCAGCACTTACGTGTCCAAGGTAAGGGGATCCCCTATGACATAGTGAGTACTAGGCTATCTAGGGCAATGTAGCATGAGCCTGTCAGGAAAAACAAAACATAAAACAAAATCTTTATCATGTTTGTATGCAGAGTGTGAGTGTGAGTGTGTGTGTGTGTGTGTGTGTGTGTGTGTGTGTGTGTGTGATAAGATCATTGAAGACTGGGATGTGGCCCAGTAGATGGTTTGCTTGGCATGCATAAAGCATACAGCCCTGGGCTTGATTTCCCCAGGCCACAGAAAACCATGAGGACAGAGGCAAGAGGATCAGAAGTTTAAGAAGTTTGAGGCCAGCCTTGGCTCTGTGAGACTCTGCCTCAAAAAAACAAAATAGCAAACAAATAGAAATGAGATCTTTGGAGCCAGGCGTGGTGGCGCACGCCTTTAGTCCTAGCACTCGGGAGGAGGCAGAGGCAGGCGGATCTTTGTGAGTTCAAGGCCAGCCTGGTCTATAGAGCGAGTTCCAGGACAGCTGGGGCTGCAGGGAGACCCTGTCTCGAAAAGAAAAAAAAAAAAAAAAAAAAGAAATGAGATCTTTGGGAACTGACTTGTGCTCCCTGATGGAGTATGCATAACAGGCAAGGGAGGGTGTGGGCTTGATCCTCAGTGCACCAGAAATAAGCCTTCTATCTATAGATACACTATGTTGGCCAGATGCCATTATGTATATTTGTATGTGTATATCTGTACACATAAACATCTGTATACATAGTGCATATTGAGAAGGGTTTTTTTTTCCTTAAACTTTTATGTGAGTACCTTCAGTTTCTTTAACTTAAAAAAAAAAAAAAAAAAAAAGCCGAGTGTGGTGGCACACGCCTTTAATCCTAGCACTCACCTGCAGAGGCAGGCAGGTCTTTGTGAGTTCAAGGCCAGCCTGGTCTACAGAGTAAGTTCCAGGACAGCTGGGGCTACAGGGATACCCTGTCTCAAAAAGACAAAAAAAAAAAAAAAAGATTACCTAGTGATTTTGGTGGGAACATGAGTTGATAATCTACTTGACTCCCACTGTAGGATACAGGTCCTTCTTTTCTGAGGAAGATAGGTGGGGCGCATTTGAACAGGTGTAGTGGGAGAGTCCAGGGTGTAGGTGATTCCTTCCTCTGCATTCAATGTGCTGTCTTTAGAAGCTTGTGACTGGGCTTTCCAGAGCATGGACCTGTGCTTGTGTAGATACTTGGAAGTCCCTCTGTATTATCTGAGCATGACAGTGTGCTCTGTACTCAACTAAAAGTTTATATTTAGAAAAATATTTCATCTTAATTACAATTTTTTCTTTAGGCTCCCCATGGTACTAAAGGATAACTTGTAGTAATGCAAATATTCTTTAACTAAAGTAATTTTAATTACATTTAATTTGTGTTGGGGTTCACTTGAGGATTCAGAGAACAACCTGGGGCTAGAACTCAGGTCATTTGGCTTGTTGGCCAGTGCCTCTACCCACTGAACCATCTTGCCTGCTTTTAAATAACTTTTGCAATTACAGATAAAAGAGCTTCCTTAAGTTGGAGAATTTATTAGACTTATTTCTTATTTTCCATGTTAGAATCTCCTAAACATCATTTTAAACTGCTCTCTAGTCTGTTTTTCCTCTTCTAGTCCCTGTTTGGGTGCTTGACTGTGGGGAGCTGCCTGATCCAGCACTGTCATTGCTGGCCCTCTCTGAGCTATAGTTTCTTCCTATATGAAAGGAGATCATGCCTACATAGAAACATGAAAATCATGTAAATAACAGTAAAATAAAATATATGCAAGCTGTAGGAAAAGCAAACTAAAGTATGAATTTGAGTCTATCAGAGCCACTACCTTACCCTCCTGAAGCCATAGACATTGCTAACCTGTCCCAAGTACTGTAGTTTACAAAGCATTCTTTTCTGACATTGGCAATAACAGACTAACATTTAGGTTTTCCTTAGGCTTTCCAGCGATGCACCAGCACTAGAAATATCAGGAATAAAGTGTCAACTAGATGATTAAATTATGGAAATGTTGAAGTGGAGACACAGAAAAATTAAGTGAAAGGAAGAAAATTGTTTTGTTGGAATTTGTCATTTTAGGTCAGAAATAGAAATAACAGGATAAGATGAGAAACAGTCACAGCACACAGGTACATATCTTCCTCCTAGCTAGCTACTCTCTCAAGCAGTGTGACTGTTGCTTGTGTCAGTCTTGGCCATCTGAGCAGAAGGGCAGGAGAGATGTGCCCAAGGTGCAGGGACTGAGGTCAGCTCCTGACTCTTCTCGCCCATGTTCTCAACCTGCTGTGGTTCTGCTTTTAACACTAATCTAAAGGGTATTTTTGTTGTTGAGAGTCATTCTCAGTGTAACCCAGGCTGGCCTGGAACTTCCTGTTTCCTCAGTCTCTCAAGTGCTGGATTACAGGCATAGGCACCAGACCTACTTCTAACAGTGTTTTTAGGCAGTTCTTTGATTATTTAGATGAAAATAGAAATGGACGGAAATAACAAAAAATTAAAAAATTAAAATCTTTTGTGTTTTAGTGCTTTGTTCTTTTATCAATACCAATTCCTTCCCACATGAGAAAATAGGTTGGTTTTGATAATCAAACTACTTCATGTTCCTAAAGCTTGACTGAAAACTTGCAGAATGCCAGACAGAGAAGCGGATGTGTGAGGCCAGGGCATGCAGATTATTTTTTAAGGATAAAACTGAAGTCTTCCTCACACTATAGCATGCAGACATTTCTTAGGGTCCATCTTTAATCACATGTCCATCTCGAAGTGAACACTCAGCCTCCTGTTAACACACTGACTGACAGACAGTGTTATCTGAAACCTCTGGGTGTGTTTGCTTGCCCCCAGGGAGGCGTTAATGAGGTGTTAATGTTCTTGCAAGATTAGAGGTGGTATTTGTTTATGTTTTGTTTTTCCCCCAGTTGCTGAGGACTGAACCTCACCATCCATTCATGCTCCATCCCTGGCCCTTGGTTTCTTTTTCCTCTGTTGTCTTCCCCCACCCCTTGTTTTGTTTTAACCTTTTAACCTTGAACTCCTGATCTTCTGCTCTGCCTCCTCTTTAGTTGTAGGTAGAGCTCTTTCTTATCTTTCAGTGAATAATGGCCTTATCCCTTGGTTATCACAGAAAGATTGTCTTCCTTGTTCAAATTAGTGTCTCTTGGGGCTGGAGAGATGGCCTAGCGGTTGAGAGTGCCAACTGCTCTTGCAGAGGACCCGGGTTCAATCCCCAGCACCCACATGGCGGATAAGAACCATCTTTAACTCCAGTTCCAGGGGAATCCAACACCCTCTTCTGACCTCCGAGGCATTGCACAACACAAGTGCACAAACCTACATGCAGACAATACATTCATACATATAAAAAAAATAAATAAAATTAAAAAAATAAAATTTTAAAAAAATTAGTGTCTCTTAAGAATGATGGTGCATTGGTTTCTTTTCTATTGTGATTAAGGCACCATGACCAAGAGAACTTAGAGAAGGAAGAACGCCACCAACTGGGGACAAGAATGTCAGAATACTTGGAGCCGTGGGAGTCATTTTTATTCACACTATCATAGATGCTTACTTAAGAGCTCATAGTTGTTCCACAGTAAGAATTTCAGCACCCAGACTAGTGTAACTTGTTATGATCTGACAGGATCAGGAAAACAGGAGAACCAGTGGTTAAAAACCATGGGCACATCAGAGAGGAAGGACAGCTTCTGCTCTAGTTCAGATATTAGCAGTTAGTGACAGGCCAATGGTCAGCCAAGCTTGAGGTTATCAAGCATGGTGTATGCTAATGCCTCCCCTTTTTTTTGCTTAAGCTTAATTCTCCAAATCACAAGTATATAGTCTTTTTTTCTTTTTTTTATAATGCTTTTATTGATGTTTTGTGTATTTCAGACATCATTTCTCAGTTCAGTTTAGACATATTCCCCTTTCCCTTCCCCCACCCCACCCCACCCCAGATCATACATTCTGCCATAAATGTCCTGCATCTTTCACTCCATCTTTTTTTATGTTTAGGTATTTACATTTTCCTCCTTTAACTTTATATAACTTAAAAAATTGTATTGCCTTATATACATTTTAAGTTACTTATTGAATTCTAAAGTGGTAAAAAAATGAAATCTTTCTGTTTTTTTATTAGAATTTCTCTGCAAACAGTGTATAAAACTTCATATTCACATTGATCGTATAGACAAAAATGAAGTCCCAGAAGAACAAGAACATATGAAAAGATGGCTTCATGAACGCTTTGAGATAAAAGATAAGTAAGTAATAACAGTTCCAGCACTTCCTTATAGTAAACTGCTTGAAAAGCATTTTTCATTGTTTAGAGAATATTGTATTAATTTCTGTAATCAAACCTTCACAGCTAAAGCCTTACATATTTACTATTAACATTTAACAATACAAAAATTAAGTTTAGCAGTTCTAGGTCAATGTGGGTAATTTGTAATTTGTAATTCTAGATCAATATTCAATTTCTGTACAATGCCAATTCAACATGGTAAACTTGGAAACATTTTTGCCAAAGTTGACTGCCTGGGCTAAAATGAAACTAAAATTCATACTGTTTCAAGAATGCTTTTTGTAAACCCAAATTAAGTCTTATGTCATCCTCATTTGTTCATGTTTTAAACTTTTTGTGTGTAAATTTTCTATTGAATATTTGTGTCTTTCAAACAGAACATCTCAATCTTCACCATCTTTGTACCCCTTCCCACTGGCACCCTCCCATCACCCTCCCCCTTTCCCTCCCCCCTTCCCTCCCCCCTCCCCCAGAATCCATACATCTGTGGTAAGGCCTACCTATCATATCAAGTTAGTGTCCCCAGGTGTTCCTCAGTGCAAGTTCATCCACTAGAGTCTAGTCAGCCTATGTAGAGCAACTCTTCTTCCCCTAGCAATAATCAGCTGCCTATAATTCTTCAACTAAGATTGAGGCTTGTTGTTTATTTCCACAGTTCTGTGCTTGGGTTTTGTCTGCTTGAGTTTATGTAGTTGTTGTGCATGCTGACACCATTGCTGTAGTTCATGTAAGCATGGTCCTAGGGGCTTGTAGCACTCTTATCTCCATGTGGCAATGCACCTCCTCTCTGGCTCTTACAACCTTTCTACTCCCTCTTCTGAAGTGGTCCCTGAGCTCTGAGTAGGTGAAGTTTTTAACACAGGAGTCCTGTCTAAGGACCCACACTCTGCAGACTCTTCCTCTCTGTGCTTTGGCCGTTTGTGATATTTTGTGTTCCTGGCCCACTGTTGCATGAGGGAGCTTCATTAATGAGAACTGAGAGAGTCATTAGTGTCCTCTTTAACCCTTGTTCTATGTTGTATGAGCCTTAGGTGTAGAAGTTGCATTGTAGATATGCCACTTAGGCTTGGGCAGTTCATAGACAATGTCTGTATGTGACCAGCTGTGGTACACTGTAATAGTCTCCATCAGGTGCAAAAGAAGCTTCTTTGATGAGTGGTGACTCGGATACTTATCTCTAAATATAAGGATACATATTTTGCACACAGTAAGAAATTATATTTGTCTTGGAATGTGATGGTCTTAGGGTTTTCTCTGAGCTCTGTGACCTCTCTATCCATGTGTATTTGGCTATGTTTACAGTACCATACATGAGTTTCCTCCCACTGAGTGGGTTTGGTTTTATGTCCAATTTGGTAGCTGTTGATTGCCCGAAGACAAAAGTTCCACTACTACACCAGTGCTGTATGTTGTACCAGCCATTGATGTGGTTATTTGGTCTTGTTGGACCATTGATTGATGTACTCCCTTAAGAGCTTGCAATCCGAGCTAGCTTTCAGGTGAAGTGGCTTCCAGGTCAGTTCCAGCTCCATTTCTCCAAATCCTGTGTCTAAAGCATGTCCTGTTTTCAGCAATCGGGTCTTACCTTCAAATTCTGGGGGGCAAACAAGGGCTGTGGCAATAATTTAGGGAGTCTCAGTTTCTTGGACTACCCTGGCCAACAAATGAAAGGAAGGTTTATCCTGTTTGGCAGTGTTTTTTATTATGTAGCCTTCACTTATACACATGGATTCATGTGGAGATATTTTATTTCTAATTTGTCAGTAGGTTGTTGGTGTTAGACTCAAACTGCCACACTCACAAAAGAAACCAATGAGGGGCCACAGATTAATACAAAATTTATTTAATTTGCTGGTGCACCAGAACCCAATTAAGAGAAGCCAATTATTGATGTGTCAGGGACACAACCCACTCCACACAGGGATGGGTGCAACCCTGACTGTCTGTTACAGAGACCTTTTAAAGACAAAAATAACAAACTAGAGAATTTGGTGACATTATACATACACAATTGCAAGGCTATAGAAACACAATGTAAGCAGTGGTGACCTTTAAGCTGATTGGCTGTGTTTAGTAGCGTGAAGGCCGTTGGAGAGGAATGGGCTTCTTAGGGGGTAGGAAGCACTGCTTCAGGGCTGGGAAAGTTCATCCTGACCGCAGGTAGCTGTGGGAACTAGGAACTCAGGGTCGGACTGTATTCTTGTGGTTAAGGTAGTCATGGGAACCAGGCTTGCTTCAACTAGAGAGTTGCTCCTGCATGGTATTAACTCTTTCTGACCTGGTCCTAACATTGGACTAATATACCCTCTGTTTTTTTTTATACTAGCTAGGCATTATTTATCTTTTCTCTCTCCCTGTCTGACTCTCCCTCCATGCCCTCCCCCATTTAAAGTATCCGCATTTCCCCCATTTCTCCCTTTATAATATCAGTCTCCTATGGTCCCATCTCTCATGAGTTCCTTCTTCCCTTTATCCCCAAAGTTCCTTGTATAACCCTCTGGTCCTCCTCCCATTTTTTTCTAAACTTTTATAAATCACTGTGCTAAAGCTTGTAATGGTGGGTCTATCTACAGTGTTTTCTGGATAGTACTATTTAATAAGACATAAAAGAAAAACTTTTCAAATGTTGGGTGTTTACATGTTCCTTCTGTCAGATAAAATGGTGCTTCTATGAGAACCAGCTTCCATGCCGCTTACACAGAAAAAAGCAAGGCTGTGGGAGTAGTGACTGTCTGAAGAACAGGCAGACATGACCCAGTTGTGGGAAAAGGAGGGGGCAATTGTGACTGACTGAAGCACAGGCAGACATGACTCCTGTTGTGGGAAAAGGAGGAGGCAGTTATGACTGACTGAAGCACAGGCAGACATGACCTGTTGTGGGAAAAGGAGGGGGCAATTCTGACTGTGTCTGAAGCACAGGTAGACATGACCCAGCTGTGGGAAAAGGAGGGGGTAGTTGATGTTTTCACCTTGTTTCTGACATGAATGAAAATTATTAAAAGTATAACATATTGATGATGGGTGTCATGATGCATGCCTTTCATTCCAGTACTTGGGAGGCAGAGGCAGGTGATTAAAAAAAAAGTATAACATTGAAAATAAAGCTTTATATTAGTTGTAAATTGCATTATCTGATGTTCGTGCATGATGTAATTTATTAAGGTAGTGTACAGATACTTATATGTATTCAGGATGAGTCTGGACATTAGAAATATATGTTTTGTTTTGTTTTGTTTTGTTTTGTTTTGTTTTGTTTTGTTTTGTTTTGTTTTGTTTTGTTTTGTGACAGCTTTTCACTGTGTACCCCCAGCTGGCCTGGAACTCTATGTAGACCAGGCTGGCTTCATTCTTACAGAGATCCACCTGCCACTGCCTCTCAAGTGGTGGGATTAAAGGTGCACATCACCATGCTTACCACCAGGCATATATACTTACAAGGCAGTAGAAGTGCTTTCTCTTTCTGTTCTTTGTGTGTTGCGTTCTGCTGCCACAACCGTACAGTTTTAAGTATGAAGGGAAAATGAAAGGATGCTATTTTTATTTCCTTTGCTTCTGTTATGAAATAGGAGTAAGACCCTTGGGAGGAAAATTCCATGGGTACAATGAACTTTTCTTTGACTTTGAAAGCTTTTTAACAGGGGGACGGGAGGACAACACTGGGGATTGAACCTAGGGATTCACACATGCCAGGTAAGCCCTACTGATGAGCTGGTACAGCTCCAGCCCTTTCATTGACTTTGATGAGATAGGAGCCGAGGAAGAAGGAAGAGAAGCTGATAGATCATGAGCCATGTGAGTCAGGGTGATATAAGAGGTTATACATGGAAAGTTGAGAACAAAAACATCCTCATCAAATAGCTTAAAACTATGTATTTTAAAATTCACTTCACACATGATAGTGATAGAATCAGTAAGATGACTATCTGGGTAAGCTCCTGTGGCCACTGGCCCTCATGTCCAAGAGCCTACACCTCCCCAGCCTGTGACCAGTATTCAATAGGTAATTTTTTTTTTAACCTCAACATCAAAGCATCTAAAACTGAAAGTATAATTTTTTTTTAAGCATAAATTTTAATGCTTTTTATTTGGCCATAGGTTGCTCATAGAATTCTATGATTCACCGGATCCAGAAAGAAGAAACACATTTCCTGGGAAAACTGTTCATTCCAGACTAAGTTTCAAGAAGACTTTACCATCAGTGTTGATCTTGAGTAGTTTGACTGCTGGCATGCTCATGACTGAGGCTGGAAGGAAACTGTATGTGGGCACCTGGGTGTATGGAACCCTTCTTGGCTGCCTGTGGTTTGCTGTTAAGGCATGAGCAAGTGCAGGCCCCAGCCATGGCCTCTTACTGCTGCTGCACATCACATCACATCACATCACATCACATCACATCACATTGTTTCCTGAGTTAAATAAGACATTTCAATAAAGCCTTGTTGATTGGACACTGGATAAGTCGAATTTTTGACTAAAGCCAACATGGAATTGGGGCAAACATACATGACTTTTCAACGTTTGTGCTGAGGTTACTGGAAAGGCAAAAGCTAAGTGGAGTTTATGCTTTTTTTTTATGTTCTCCATGAACTAACACCAACTTCTGAAGGTGATTTGGATCGTATCATTTCAGGTGGCTGTGCTTTTAGCACGCATTTGCAGCATATTTCCCTGGATTGGTTACTTAATTTCTTACTTGCCTATCACTGAAGTACTTTGTGTTTTAAGCTGTGGGATGCTGGCTCTGTGCTTCATTCCTGCAGATCAGTGAAAGGTGCGGGTGTGTCCTGAGAGGGTCACAGAAAAGTGGGACATCTTCACAGGGAAGACCTATGTACTCTTTTTGTTGTATTACTCTGCTTCATTCGTGTTACTTTATATTTGACAAACAGTGGCCGTTTCTAATATTTATTAAAATTGCTTAATTTTCATTCCCTGTATTCTACATAAGAATAATGTCTAAAATATCTGGATAGAGTTTAAGGTAAGATTGTGATTGTTACACTGTGCTGTTAGTACCTCCCAAAACCTGTGTCATAGAACCGGAAGTGCTTAAGAACCAGAAGGTTTCCTGTTATTTTACAGGGAAATAGTTGGTGTGGGGACTTCTGTTGGACTGAGTGCACAGTCTGTTGAGATGATGGATGCCCACAAGCATTCTAAATAGATTTACTATGGAGGGCTCTGCCTGCCTTTTTGCTTTAGCACCACATCTGGTCAGGATCATTTGTAACTGTCATGGTGGCTTGCTGCTTGTTCCCGTCCTTTCCCTTTGCATCATTTCTTTCAGTGTTGCTGTTCAGTCTTGAGCTGCAGCTGGTTTTCCTTTGGTCCCAAGGGGCATTCTTCTGATTCCTGTGAGTGTGTCTCCCTGGCTAGAACCGAGACATTTTGTACTTGTTTGAGGCAAGAAATTCTACTTTTTAAGCCAGCAAAATATAGAGGTAATCATCTGGACTGGGTACTTTATTTCCTTTTAGTTTTAGTGGGCACACTGTTGGTGGTTATCACCTGAGAACAAGAGCTACCTTTCAGGGGTATGATCTGCTCTGCTTTTATGGTCTCATTTAACCACAGTTGCCTATTAGTCCTTTCAGGTAACACCTCAGCTTTTTTGTCACCAGATTATTATACCAGTGACCCAAATAAATAGATCAATTGATTCACAGTAAATTTTACATTGTTTCTCCAAAACTGGGAAACGAGTCATCTCAAGCAGCACAGTCTTTGAAGAGGCATGTGTTGTCACTTGGTTTCCATATATTAGTATGCATATATATATATATATATATATATCATATCTATAGCATTTCTAGCACATACAACCATAGAATATAGCTGGCTTAGGTACTATAGCGGTACAGGTCAATCTTCTCTATCATTGCTATCATGCTACTTGTAATGTTTTTACTTACAAAATGAAATTTTAGATCAGTTCCATGTCTGCGTTAAATACGGTTTGGTTGTTTTGTTTTGTTTTGTTTTGTTTAGTAGACCTAATTTTAGAGTTTATTTCTGACGAGGTCAAAATAAGTGCAGGTTGTGAAACTTTCAAGTGTCATGAATGGAAGCTGGACAGATGGCTCAGCAGTCAAGAGCACCCAGATGGGTAGCTCACGCTCGCCATAGCTTACGGCGATCCCACTGCCCTCTTTTGGCCTCCATAGTGACCTACATGCACATGCATCTATACACAAGAAAATCAATCTCTAACTATCTGATATGCCTTCTGTCTTTACATTTAAGACGACAATATTTGTTTTCCCATTAAATTTATTTTTATTTTTTTTTATCAAATCTCGACCCGCATCTGTTCCCCCACCCCCCAGAGCTCAGCATTCTGCCCAAACATGCTTTTCATCTCTTTCTCAGTTTTCTCAATCTTCTCCATGAGGGAAGTTGACTGTTTGAGGCAGAAGTTTCATTTTTCAGTCAGTTCTTCAATGCAATGTCCCCTCTTCCTCCTTTTCTGTTGTTGTCTGTTATTTCCAGTTATGCATCACTCCAACTGCTTTGGACAAAAAAAAAAACGCTCAAGGGCCCGTGCACCAAAGAAATACTTACCACTAGGTTAATTGGCACTAGCATCCACAGATGAGGGATACATTCGTCGTGTTTGTTTTCTGGGACTGTTTACTTCACTCAGAATGATGTCATCTAGCTCCAGACATTTTTTTCCTGCAAAGTTCTTGATGTCATGTTTCTTTACTTGCTGCATAGAACTCATTGTGTAAATTCACCACATTTCATTATCCACTATTCAGTTGAAGGGAATTTTGGTTCGGTTCATGCCTCTTGCTATTGTGAGGAGAGCTGAAATACAACATGGCTGTTGCATGTATCTCTGCGGTGGTGTGGCCCGGTGGGGTGAGACTTGAGTTTACATGCCCAGGAGTGGTATTGCCATAGCTGGGGTTGGGTGGCAAGTTCATTCCAACGTCTTCCAAGGGTTCTCCTCACTGCTTCCCATAGTGGCTATACAAGTTTACCTTCTCACCAGCAGTGTATGAGTGTTCCCCTTTCCCCACAACCTCTCCAGCACTTGGTATCATTTGTTTTCTTGATCCTAGCCAGTCTTATTGGAGTAAGATGATATCTTAAAGTGGTTTTGATTTGCATTTCCTTAACGATTAGTGATGTTGAACACTTCTTAAGGTGTTTCTCAGCCACCCCTACCTCTCGCCCTGTACAAAAGTCAACTCCAGGTGGATCAAAGACCTCAACATGAAACCCCAAACTCTGAAGGCAATAGAAGAAAAAGTTGGCAGCAGACCATAAGACATAGGTGTAGGAAAAGACTTCCTAAATCAGACAGCAGCTGCGCAAGAATTAAGGTCGACAATTGACAAATGAGACCTCATTAAACTCAAAAGCTTCTGTACATCAAAAGAAACAATCAAGGAAGTGAAGAGAAATCCCACAGAGTGGGAGGAAACCTTCACTGCAGAAACATCTGACAAAGCATTATTTCCAGAATATATAAACTACTCAAAAAACAAAGAAGAAAACAAATGACCCACTCAGTAGATGGAGCAAAGAGCTGAACAGAGACTTCACAAGTGAGGAATTAGAGATGGCTGAGACAATATTTTTTAATTATTTAATTTTATTTGTATTTAAGTATGTCACATGTATGCAGTGCCTGCAGAAGGCTAGAAGATGGCACTGAATTCCCTGAACTGCAGTTCTGGATGGTTGTCAGCTGACATTTGGGCACTGGGTACCCTTCTGCAACAGCAGCTAGTGGTCTTATTTGCTAAGCCATCTCTCCAGCCCTTCCCCCTTTTTAAAGATTTACTTGCTTTTACATTCTGCATATAAGTGTTTTGCTTTAATTTAGGTATACCTGGTGTTTGTGCAGTGCCCACAGAGGCCAGAAGGCATCAGACCTGCTATGTGGGTGCTGGGAATCCAACCTAGGTCTTTTGCAAGAATAGCAAGTGCTCTTAACCGTTGAGTCTTTTCTCTAGCCCCCTGTTTTTTTTTAAAAACAGGGCAAAGTGGCCTGAATATGGGCTCTTGAATATATTTCATAGGACTGTACATATTCTTCTCACAAACAGAGCATAAAATGTGGTGGTTTTATTATTTGAAAAATTAAAATGTCCTTAACCTAACTTGACATAATCATTATCTGGAAATTAAAAGTCTACCTGTGCATCCTTTTACATACTACAGTTTGTTTTTGTTTGTGTTACTATTGACTTAAAACTTAGTGTCGACATCACTTTCTTTAGGAGTGCCATCAATATGCATGCTTTATGTTTTTCAGAAAAGGGTGTTTGCGTGATGGTAAAAAAACCAGTCTGGCGTGTCTGTGCTGTTTTACATTTCCTGACTCGAAATTTCAGCAATTTTGTAATATACAAAAAGTATAGTGATGAGCCCTGCATTTATATTTATACATACATGATATATGAGCCTCCGGAATTTATAATGATACAATTTTTTTTATATCTTTTTTTGAATCAGACTTCCCTGTAGCCCTAAGTTGTGTGGAACTCATCACGTAGACCAGGCTGGCCTCAAACTCACAGAGATACGCCTACCTCTGCCTCCTGAGTGCTGGGATTAAAGACATGAACCACCACACCTGGCTAAGCTACAATATTTTTAAGTGTTGACCAAAATTTTTTTAAAATACGGTGAATACCCCAATTGTGAAGCAGCATAGTAGTTGGACTGTATAAGCTGATTTGCTTTTTTTTTTTTTTTTTTTTTTTTTTAGATGGCTGGCCTGGAACTAGCCCTGTAGACCAGGCTGGCCTTGAACTCACAGAGATCTGCCTGCCTCTGCCTCCCAAGTGCTGGGATTAAAGGTGTGCGCCACCATGCCCGACTTAGGGATGGTTCTTAGCTGCCATGTGGGTGCTGGGAATTGAACCCGGGTCCTCTGCAAGAGCACCGTGTGGTGTTCTTAACCACTGAGCCATCTCTGCAGCCCCTGCTGGCAGTTCTTTAATGCACAGGTGGCTGTGAGGAAACTTATTTATTTAATGTGTTTGAGTGTATTGCCTGCATGTAGGTAAAGTGCACATTAAATAAATAAATAATAAATAAATAAATAAATAAATAAATAAGAAAAAGTAGAAATATAAAATGTGTCTGCATTTGGGCACAAAGTAACTGACTCCTGTGTACTAGATCCACTTTTGAAAGGACAGAAATATTTCTCAAGATACTATTTCAGGTGTACAATTAATTGCAAGTACATAGTAGCTTACAGATTTGGTTTTAAGGGGCTGGAGAGATGGCCTAGCGGTTAAGAGCACCGACTGCTCTTGCAGAGGACCCGGGTTCAATCCCCAGCACCCACATGGTGGCTAAGAGCCGTCTGTAACTCCAATTCTAGGAGAACTCCAGTTCCAAGGGAATCCGACACCCTCTTCTGACCTCTGAGGCATTGCACGACACGGGTGCACAAACCTACATGCAGACAGTACACTCATACACATGCAAATAAATAAAATTAAAAAAATTTTTGGTTTTAAGTGTTTATATTGAAGAATGAGTATGGTTTTCTTGTCAGATATTCCAGATACCAGTTTGTAGAAAGTTATATATCTTTCATCATTTGAATGGTTCTTCCTTTATTATGTTTTGCATTAAATATCCACTGACTTAAAAGAGCTTTCAGAGCATGGATTTCATGTATTATTCCTTCACCAAATGCTCCATTTACAATTGGACAATTTATCTCCATCCCTCCAACATGAAGATATAACGCTATTTGTCTACTTTCCCACTGGGCTGATATCTTTACTGGTCAGAAAACCACTGCCTTAGCAGAAGGAAAGATTTATTAGAAAAAGTTATTCCTACTTGGGGCATTCCTGTTTAATTACATAGTAATCATGGAACTAATTTAATTGGACAAATATTTAAATCTATGTATAAAGTTTGGTCCAGTTTGCCACAATTTTCATTGACCCTACTGTGTTCAGTCATCTGGACTGGTGGCCGAATGAATGAATGAATGAATGAATGAATGAATGAATGAATGCCATAATAAATCCATTGTCAAAACTGAAAAAAAAAGCTTTCAATTTCATACAGTTCGTATTCTAGACAGTGCCTAATACTCGTGTAAGGATGAAGATCAGTACTTTGCTGAAGCTAATATTTGGAATATTCAGATAATTTACTGTTAAGTAGAATAAATACTTGTGTAATAACTGAATACAAAGTTTTAAATAAAGTCAATCACTGGGCATGAGGACTTGGGAAATGCAGGAAAGAGGGTAGTGCAAGTTCAAGCTCAGCCTGGTCTGTCTAGTGAGTTCCCAGCCAGTCAGGGCTTACATAATGAGATACTACCCCCACCATCCCCACACATAACACATGCACATATAGGATTACTTTCAATTTAGGATAGTTGTTACTAGCTGGGCATGGTGGCACATGCCTGTAATCCCACTTTGGGGCGGGGGGGGGCATGACAAAGAGGCTGCTGGATCTCTGTGAGTCCAAGACCAGCCTGGTCTACATGAGTTCCAGCTGGGGCTATGGGACGACCCTGTCTCAAACACACACACACACAAACAGAATAGTTGTGACTAAAAGACATTGTCATTAAGATTTCATTTAGCCATCTTTTTCAGACATTCTGCAGCAAGTCTTTTGCTCTTAGCAATTGGGGAGTCATACACAGGGAGTTTTGTAAGAGACCAGAGACCTACCCACCTGTCATAATGTGCATCATATGGTATATGCATATTCCATCTGTAATCCAATTACACCTGATTGTTACCCTGAGCAAAGTTTTGTTGAAGAGTGCTGTTCCTAATAGAAAGCTCAGGTACTTGTCATGCATCAAAGAAATGTGACATCAGAACAGACTCTGGATACATGTTTATTGGTAATAAGACCAGTGTTTCATTCAGACCATTGGCTTTATGATTCAGTATATGAGTATGTATAGGAAAAATACTCTACAGTTTTATAAATCTTTATATCTGTAAAGTAAAATGTGGATGCTACTGATATACTCTCTGCACTTAGAAATATTTGAATATCTTATTTCCTTAAGGTATCTTCAAAACAAATTCTGGTCTATGGCCATACCACCCTGAACGTGCCTGATCTCTGAAGCTAAGCAGGGTCGCACCTGGTTGGTACTTGGATGGGAGAACAAATTCTGATAGTGTTAACTGGACTCATTGGTGCTTCATTAATTCAGAAGGAAGGGAAAACGTGAATCTCAAAAGTTAAGTTATTTGATAAAAATCTGGTGAAAAAAAGTTATGTTGGGCTAGAGAGATGGTTCAGTGGGTAAGAGCACTTGCTTGCTTTTGCAGAGCACCCAGATTCAATTCCCAACACCTATGTAGGGGAGACTCACAACCACCTAAGTTCCAGGGGATCTGTTTTAATTTCTCTTCAATTGCTGTGACAAAACACTCTGACCAATACCAACTTGGGGAGGAAAGGATTTATTTGGCTCACATCTCCCAGGTCACAGTTCATCACTGAGAGACTTAAGGTGGGAATCTGGAGGCAGGAGCTGAAGCACAGGCCACGAAGGAATGCTGCTTACTGGCTTGCTCCTCTGGCCCATCCTCCAACTGCTTTCTTATACAACACGGACCAGTTTCCTAGGGATGGCACTGTCCACAGTGGACTGGGCCCTCCCACATCATTCAACAATCAAGAAAATGCCCTACAGACATGGTCACAGGCCAATTCAATGGAGGCAATTTCCCAATTGAGGATCCCTCAACCCAGGTGTGTCAAGTTGACACTAAAGCTATCCAGCATGGGATCCAATGCCCTCTCCTGTCCTCAGACACAAGTACACATATATATCTAAGCAGGCAAACACAAATACACATAAATGAATTTTTTTTTTAAACATTTGGGGAGGCTGGAGAGATGGCTCACTGGTTAAGAGCACTGGCTGCTCTTGCAGAGGACCTGGATTCGGTTCTCAGCATCAACATGGTAGCTAACAACTATCCAGTTTCAGGGGATCTAACTCCTCCTTTTGGCCTCAGCAGCGATTACACATACAGGTGCACTTACATGTATGTAGGCAAAAGACATGTAAGATAAATTTTATGGGGCTGGAGAGATGGCTCAGTGGTTAAGAGCACTGACTGCTCTTGCAGAGGACCTGGGTTCAATTCCCAGCACCCACATGGCAGCTAAGAGCCCTCTTAGACTGGGTGTGGTGGTCCACGCCTTTAATCCCAGCACTCGGGAGGTAGAGGCAGGTGAATCTCTGAGTTCAAGGCCAGCTTGGTCTACATAGGGAGCTCCAGTCCAGCTGGGATTAAAGGAAGACCCTGTTTCAAAAAAATAAACAAATTTTATATCATTTATGTCATAAAATGTGTTTGCTTTATGTGCAGTGTTTGATCTCCAAGTCTAGCTATAAAGTGCCCCATTATTTTAGAGATACATTGAGTTTGGGGCTTGCTAAGTACTCTATGTGGCAGACAGTGCTGAGCCTTCTGCAAACAATGACCTGTGAGAGGTGAGACTGCAGGACCTGCCATGTATTGGCCCATCTGAGTTTGTCGTCTGTACATCACTATGAATATGATGTGAGCCTTGAAGGACTGTTGAGACCAAGTGAGTAGTATTGACAACTGGATGTAGAGGTAGGAAGTAGTATAGACAACCGGATGTGGGGGTAGAAAGACTATCACAGGTGGCAAGTTAAGTGAGTAGTATAGACAACCGGATGTGGAGGTAGGAAGACTATCACAGGTGGCAAGTGAGTAGTATAGACAACTGGATGTGGAGGTAGGAAGACTATCACAGGTGCCAAATTAAGTATTTTATAGATGAAGGAGTTGGGGTCAGAGTTTGAATAAAACACACAAAGTTTATTCACAGTGATATGCTTTACCCTTTTCTGTTTCTGAAAGTGAATGGTCCTAATTATGGTACAGATCATGGGTTTTGTGTACAGTTTTGATCAAGGGGCTAGAGAGATGGCTCAGAGCATACGAGCACTGGCTGCTCTTGCAGAGGACCCAGATTCAGTTCCCAGCACTCACATGGTGGCCAACAACCATCTGTAACTCCAGTTCCAGGAGATGCAACATCCTCTTCCGATCTCCAGGGGCACTGCATAACATAGGTGCACTTACATGCAGCCAATACACTCAAACACATAAAATAAAATTTAGATCAACACTATAACAAAAGGTGTGGCTAAAGGAAAGCTATCTCCCTCTTTTGTAAGGAGATCTTGTGCCCTTGAGCTAGAAATAGATCTCCAGGGCTGAGGCCGGGCTAAGCCTGACTTCTGTGAGCAAAGATGATGCGAGTGACAGTTGCAATGATGTCAGAGGTTTCCGTAGCATTCTACACTAAGGTAAATCTCAGACTGTGTAGTCTGTGCTGACTCACTCCCTGCGTATGACCTTCAAATGACCTAGCATTCTGCACTGAGGAATCCCAGACTACATAGTCTGTGCTGACTCCCTGAGTGTGGCTTCAGGAGATGACCAGTTGGTGCCTTTATCTCTGCAGTGGGGAGGTCATTGATTTCTCTCTGGAGGTCAGATGACTCCCTAGAGTGGAGGTCCTGTGTGTAAAGTCATACTCAGTACAAATGTGCTGTGACTTGTCTGTCCTTAATCTTTCAGCTCTACTTGCTATGGAAAGTGGGTGGATACACTGATCATTGTTTTCTGATGTATATTGTAACTCAGAATGTTTATTAAATGTTTTCCTTGTCATTCAAAACCATACCTATATTGGGTTATAGCCATGTCATTGTAAGTTACTTTCTGTCTGGGCCAGGGGACTTTTGATAATTTTATGAACGTAAGAAATTTTCATTTGTCCTAGATCTTCTTCATTCTGTGTTCTCCCCTGCTTGGCTTCTTCAGTCTGTTGCAGAAATGGCAAAGTCCTTCCTGCCTGCCAGTCCCACCAGGGCTTGCCCCTGGCTGTGGTGGGAAACAGCTGACCACTGGCAGAGCAGAACCTCCTTTCTCTCCATGATGGAAATGGCAGTGCTTCACACTGAAGACCTGCTGTATTTGGCCTTAAAATAATTTATGAGGGTGAGTGTGTGTGTGTGTGTGTAGAGGCCAGAGGTCAACAGTAGTATGCTGTCTTCTTACATCACCATCTACTTTTTTTTTTTAAAATAAAGAACATAACTATTGCAGTTCTGATGGCTGGAAAGTCCATGATCAAGGTGGCAGCTTCTGTGGTCTAGTGACAGACCTCTTGCTGAGTCCTTGTATGATGTGAGGCCGGGAACAAAAAGGACCAAGCTCTGTCAGGCCTCTTGATGATGACATTAATCCATTCATGGTGGTTCCACCTAGTGCCTAACCTTCCCAAAGGTCCTTCCTTCCAACCCTGTGGCATTGATGACTAGGTTTCCAGTGCTTGAATTTGGGGATTCATTCAGGCCATGGTCAGCTCCACATGAACAATGAGTTGGCTACTGTGCTAGATAGCTTCAGTTATCAATAGGACAGACCTGGCAAGAAGGAACCTCAGTTAGGGAATTTCTTCAATTGAATTAGCCTGTGGGCATGTCTGTGAGGTGTATTCTTGATGAATGATATGGGAGGGCCCAGCCCACTATGGATGGTGCCACCCCTGGGCAGCTGGATAAGAAAGCATGCTCAGCATAGGCTATGCTGAGCCTGGGCTGGAGAGATGGCCTACCGGTTAGGAGTGTCGACGCTCTTGCAGAGGACCCAGGTTCGATCCCAGCACCCACATGGTGGCCGAGAGCCGTCTGAAACTCCAGTTCCAGGAGAACTCCAGTTCCAGGGGAATCCGACACCCTCTTCTCACCTCTGCGTGCATTGCACGACACGGGTGCACAAACTTGCATACAGTCAGTACATTCATACATGTACAGAAATAAATAAAATTAATTAAAAAATTTAAAGAAAAGAAACATCCTCTGTGGTCTCCGCTTTAGCTCCTGCCTCCAGATTCCTATCCTACCTTGAGTTCCTGCCCTGACTTTACTCCTAGGATTATGTATGACCTGGGAGTTGTAAGCTGAAATACTCTTTCCTCCCCAACTTGGTCAGTGTTTTATCACAGCAGTGGAAAGTAACTAAGACAGAAATTGGTACCAGAGAGTGGATTAACACAGACCTTACCATGTAGTTCTGGGAAGGATTGTGGAAGCATTTGGAACTTAAGGCTGGAAAAGCCATTGAGTGCTCAGAGCTTAGCTGTTGTGGGAGCACACGCAGATGTGCTGAAAGGAAATGCAGACGATGGAGGCCTGGCTTGTGAAGTTTCAAGGGCAGCAAAGACTACCAGGACTGTTTGTGTGACATTTGAGAATCTGGTTTCTGATTTCCTGTAGCTGAAGAATCAGCAGCGATTTCACAAGAAACCAGCACCACTGGAAGTAAAAACCTTGCTTTACTGGGAAAATTGATAATGGTTAGCTGGGGCTGAAAAATCAGCTGTGATTAACAAGAGACCAGCATTACTGAAGTAAAACCTGGGATGTACTCAGGATCAGCATGGAGAAGCTGTACTCGAAGGTGGCCAAGGCTGTATCTCAAGCTGTAGGCAGAACTTAGTAATGTGCAAGAGTCTTCCAGGAAGTTCTGGTTTTCACAGCATGAAATCTTCAGAATTGAAGGGGTCATGGAGAGACTCTGAGTTTGGCACTATGTGAGGCCAGGAGAGGCCACTTGTGAGGGTGCAGTGCAGGTGCACTGACAACCCCAGCATAGAGAGATACCAGGACTTTGTGATGAACACCAAGGACTGGCAGGTGTGGACCCAGCCGGAGCCTGCAGGACAAGCTGTGTGCTTATGTGGCCAAGCCAGGGAAGTGGAACTGGCCAAGCCCTCTGGAGCCCAGAAGATCCTGAGTGATGCCCAACATTTGAGCTTCATGCCTAGACTTGGATTTTGCTTAGGTGTGCCCTGGCTCTTCCACTTGAATAAGACAGGACATCTTGTTTGTATGTAACTTGTTTGGGATTTTTTTTTTTCCATTTTAAAAACAAAAATAATTTTAAATAAAACAATTTCTTGGCATTGTTCAAAACATTATCTTGTAATACTCTTCTTTACAAAGGAAATTTTCCAATCTTGGTTTTATTTAGGAAACCAGTAAGCTACATAGAGATGAGATAGTATATAGCCTATGCAGCCACATGAGAAATTTTCTGCTGCTTTCTTATTACACAGACTGTTAGTTCCTTCTGTCAGGGTGTGAGCTCCAGAAGCCCATAGGAATGCAGTCACCTAAGATCCAAGTTGCCCAAGAACCTGCAATACCAGGCATAGCCTTTGGCTATGCTAAAGCAGGCCACCACCAATTACCCAGGAATCTTCCACCTCACCCTTCTGGAAGCCAGATTCCAGATTCCGACCCATCCCCACTCCCATTGAATCTCGCTTCCACCTTCTCCCTTAAATTCCCAAGCCAGACGCCATTCTGTGCTTGGCTCGTTCTACCTCTCCTCTGAGCCCAGCCCCGGCTACTCTGAATTAAACTTTGCTCCGAAAAGCTTAGATCTCGTGGCTTTTCATTCCGGGGGGAGCGCGCCATAACCTTACACCTTCAGCTAAAGCCTGGAGTCTGGTATTTGTTTTATGCATATTGCAATGGTTTTGTTGTATTACTTGGCAGGACCCTGTACCCCTCGAGTCAGTTGTGTTCATTGGTCAAAATAAATTCCAGCATCTGACATCAATTCCATTAATCACAGACAAGCTTGAATAAGTGAGTGAGATAATACAAAGAGAAAAATAAGTGGCGAATGCTGAGCACTGTCTACATATGCATGTTATTCAGTAATGTAAGAGATCTCAGATCTTTTAAATATAAGATAGAAAAATTTTAAAAAGGATAAAGTCTTCTAACATGAAACAGGTTGTATTAGTCACTTTTCTGTTGCTGTGATAAAACCACCATGAGCAAGGGAACTTATAAAAGGAAGAGTTTATTTGAGCTCAGGATTGACGGTTCCAGGGAATCAGAGTCCATTGTGGCAGGAAGCATGGTGGCCGGGGCTGGAGCAGCAAGCCGAGGGTCACATCTTGCAATGAGCACAGGAAGTCAAGAGAGAGCTACTGGAGACCGCGAGGCTTGTTAAACTCACTAAGCCTGCCCCCAGTAACATACTTCCTCCAGCACAGCCACACTTCTAAGACCTCTAAGAACAGTGCCACCAACTGGAGACAAAATGTCTGAATACTTAAAGCCTATTGGGGACACTCATTCAAACCACCACACAAGTAATCTATGATTACTAATATTCTCAATGCCTCGACCCTGAAGGAATTCAGATGAATGTCCATGTGAAGCCACCTTTGATATTTACTTATTTACAAATACTTGGTCAGTCAGAATGAGTTTGTGTACTTTCCATAATTGTACTATGTCAATACAGCACAAAATTTACTTCTAGATTCCGTTAAAAATCACTTTTTCAAATGTTATAACCCAACAGTATCTAAGCCGCTCTACATAGCAAGCAGCTGTATTCATGCTGAAGAAAATGACTATACAGTTGACACATGAAGACTTTCATTATGGACAACAGGGGGGATTGACCTGTGAGATGCTCTTTCTACTTTTAACTGGATGGTTTAGAAAGCTATACTAGTTTATTCACACACCACATAGTTTTTAACTATTTAGGACTTGAATGTACTGGGACAAATCTGGCTTCAGCGGGCAAGGAATTTCAAGTGTTAGAATTCAAATTACATTTTTAAAATTTTACACACAGGCATTTTACTAAAAGGATGATTTTAAATTTCAAACCTTGAAACAATAGCATACATAAATGGAATAACTAGAGACTTTGATTCCATTGTATTTCAAATCTGTACACATTGTAAAGTCCATAGAAATAAAACCTGTTCATATTGCTCTCTGCTTTATGTAATATGAACCAACAGACATGGTTCTTCTATTAAAGGCTTCTTTTTTTTTTTTTTTTTTTTTTTTTTATTTATTTTTTATGTCTGCATGCAGGTCTGTGCACCTGTGTCATGCAATGTCGCGGAGGTCAGAAGCGGGTGTTGGGTTCCCTTGGAACTGGAGTTAAAGACAGTTCTCAGCCGCCATGTGGGTGCTGGGGATCGAACCCGGGTCCTCTGCAAGAGCAGTCGGCGCTCTTAACCGCTAGGCCATCTCTCCAGCCCCTAAAAGGCTTCTTTTTATTTAATGAATAAATATTTAGGTATTCCACATCCTTTATAAAACCATGTCTAAATTTCCATTTCCATTCTTTATCTGAGAAGTAAAAAATTGTAATTGTTAACTGTCTTCTGTAAACACTTAAGATTATTAGTTTATCATATACATATATGTGTGTGGGGTGTGTGTATAGCATGTATTTGAGTGTGGAGGTGGAAGGTTCTCATACTGGAAAATCAACTACATAATGTACAGTATGTGCAAATGTACATATTGAACTCTGCAAGATATTAATCAAAGTCCATCTCCATCTAGAATAATCTCTGGGGAGAATCACTGAGAGTTATAGTGTCCTTGTGATCAAATCATGAATCTCATTAGAATTAATTTTTGTTGTTGTTCTCCCTGTAGCCCCAGCTGTCCTGGAACTCACTCTGTAGACCAAGCTGGCCTTGAACTCACAAAGATCCACCTGCCTCCGCCTCCCAAGTGCTAGGATTAAAGGCGTGCGCCACCATGACCAGCCTAGAATTAATTCTTTTTTTTTTTAATTTTATTTATTTTTGTATGTGTATGAATGTACTGTCTGCATGTAGGTTTGTGCACCCATGTAGTGCAATGCCGCAGAGGTCAGAAGAGGGTGTTGGATTCCCCTGGAACTGGAGTTCTCCTAGAATTGGAGTTATAGACGGTTCTTAGCCGCCATGTGGGTGCTGGGGATCGAACCCGGGTCCTCTGCAAGAGTAGTCAGAGCTCTTAACTGCTAGCCCATCTCTCCAGCCCCTAGAATTAGTTATTAATAAAAGCAGTTCTGATTATGTTGATCCAAATAATGCAAGGGTGGCAGATTGGATAATGGCAAAGTCTTACTTTTAGTTTCCCCAAATGTCTCACTTGATTTAGGAGGGCTTGGGAATACCCAAGAATTATCTTCCAGAGAATTTCTGCCATAAGAGTTGTGCTCCTGAAAGTCTGTACCATCATTAGGAATTGATCTTTCATTATCTGTCCATGACTGAAGAACTGCTTTTTCAGATAATTTTTTTTTTTTTTTGGTCTTTTTGAGACAGGGTCTCCCTGTAGCCCCAGCTGTCCTGGAATTCACTCTGTAGACCAGGCTGGCCTTGAACTCACAAAGATCCGCCTGCCTCTGCCTCCCGAGTGCTGGGATTAAAGGTGTGAGCCACCATGCCCGGCATCAGATAAAATCTTTATATCTCCTGGTAAAGAGATAGATGGCAAGTAACAAATAGCTTTGCCATTTGGTGACAAAGGGTGATGTCTTTTGTACGTTTGTGGTGAAATTCATCAAGTGCAGTTTTGTGCTGTCTTTTCCAAGGTCTTCACATCCTACTGGGGTGTAGGCTTTCTTGATTGCAGTTGGGGTTTTCAGTTTTAGTAGTTCAGCTTGTACTTGAGTCACCAGATGTAAATTAGACATTTCTCTCTACAGTTCCCAGTATGCATGTTGCATATTATCACTTGACAGGCTCAGTCTGGATATCCACCTTCTGTAGACTGTCTTCCCAAGGTGAGTCCATTTGTTTGGCTTTTTGTAGTTCTGTTTTGAGATGGTTACATTCTTTCCTCATCAGTTCCAACTCTTTTCTAAACCACGATCTTCAAGTCACAGCTCAATTTTTCCACCTCCCAGTTTGATGAGTGTGGGTTTAAATTCCTCATCACCTGCTGAGTTTCCACCTCTGTTCTTAGCTGGAGAAGTTCTACTTATTTAGACTGTAGCTATTCATTCAATACTTTCAAAGATTCAGAGTTGTCTTTATTCATTTTATCCAATTTGTTCTTCAAATTATCCCTGTCAATGCAAACCTTACAATTCGCATGATGGGCCTTGTTTACTTGTTCTCGTCCTACAGTACTTGTCTCTTCTTCTAATCAAGCACCAACAAGCTTTCCTTCCAAAACCATTATTTTTTTCTTTAAGAAAGAATTCTTTTTCTGAATCCTTAAGTCGTTTTTTAATATCTTCATATGCAGTGACAAGGGCAAAATGTGAAGCAGAAGACTCATCTCCTAAATATATTGAGAGGTGTCATTGTATCTCTTCTATGGGCATTCTCGTGATTCCAAATACAGATATTGTATTAGTCAGGGCTCTCTAAAGAAACAGAAGCAACAGGATGAATATATATAGCTATATACAATTTATTGATTTGCTCACATGACAGAGTTCAAGGATTCCAACAGTAGCTGCACCACACTGGAAAGGCTGAGACGAGAATCCAGGGAACTGCTCAGTCCGCAAGGCTGGATGTTTCAGTAGTCCCAATCCAGTGCTGAAGGCCCAAATGGGTTCCAGGAGATCTGCCGGTCTCAGTACATGCTGGTATCCGAAAGGTTGATCACAGCAGCAAGACAAACTCACCAGATGAGAGAGGCAAGCCGCAGGAGAAAAAGGGGACCAGCTCCTTCTGCTATGGCCTTAAATACTGCCTGCCGGCAGAAGGTAATGCCCACATTTGGGGTGGGCCATCCGGGTTGAGGCGGTCCAATCAGAAGATCCTTTTCTCTTATTTGTTCCTTAGTCCAGTCAAGTTGACACCAAGGATTAACCATCACAGATATCATCTTCCACTAGTGCATCCATGATAGCCTCAACTCAGGCTAGGTAGGGCCACCCCCAAGGCTACCGGCTTTCGGTTCCCCAAAGCTGGAGATCGACTCAAACCGGGTGGCCAGGGGTCACCATGGACTTAAGACACCTATGCTTCCTCCGTGAAGGTGGCCACCACAGGTGCACCTAGGAGAGAGTCTCATGTCTTTGGCCCCAGCGCCCCACAGAGCAGCCATGCTGGAGGGGCCTGTTACCCAGCAGCACGCACGGCAGCCCTGGGCTGCCGGGGCAGGCTGCCCTCTTTAGGGGTCAAGGCCGAAGCAGTTCTGGAAGGGTCCACGGTGAGCCAGCGCTGCGTGAGGAAACCACTTGTTTCAGATTTTAACAGAGCCCACAGTCAAGGGACTTTTTTAAAAGACTGGAGTTTTAAAGTGTTTGATGTTTTTAAAGACTCTGACTTTTAAAAGTTGTACTGTTTTATATTGTAATATTAATATTAACATGAGATCTTGAAGCTAAGAAATGGAAAGGTAAGTCAGGTGTGGTGGTGCATGACTTTAATCTCAGGCAAAAGCAGACGGATCTCTGTGAGTTCAGGGCCAGCCTGGTCTACATAGTGAGTTCCAGGCCAGCTGGGGCTACAGGGAGACCCTATCTCAAGAAACACAAAAACAAACAAACCTGCCCCCCAAAAACAAAACAGTAAAAGAACGAAAGAAATGAGGTTATATTTAATAGTGGTTGGGGTGTGTGTGTGTGTCTGTGTGTGTGTATGTGTGTGTGTATTTGACAAGGGGTCAATTGTGCTTCAGTTTTCAGTCAGCTTGACACACCTGGGAATAAGGAACCTTGCTGGGAAATTTGTTCTTTTGGAGTGGCCTGTGGGCATGTCTGTGAGGCATTTTCTTGATCGTTGGGTGATGTGAGAGTGCTCAGCCCACTGTGGGTGATGCCACACCTGGGCAGGTGGTCCTGGGTTGTATAAGAAAGCAGGCTGGCCACAGCCCCAAAGAGCAAGCCAGTAAGAAGATCCTTTATGGTCTCTCAGCTCCTGCCTTGAATTTCTGCTCTGATGTCTCTCAGTGGTGGACTGTGACCTGGAGTTCTAAGCTGAAGTAAACCCTTCTCCCCAGTTTGCTTTTGGTCAGTGTTTCTCACAGCAGTAGAAAGGAGCTAAGACAGGTACTCGGGATTCTGAAGGACTCACTTTTATAAGTGGACACCTTTGCTGATGAATTTGCACCAGCTGTCTAGAACTGAACCCCTCCTCCATATGAATGGCTTGACTATGTGGTTTCTTTCTCGGATAGAAGCAATGTAGAGTTCTCACAAGTTAGCAGGACCTGGACTCCTGTCACCATTCTGCTAGCCTCAGCCCTACAAAACTTACTACAGAATTGTTCCTAGAGCCCCACCATCACCTCTAATTAAAGTCAGCAAAAGAAAGGAATAGGAAAGGACAGAAGGGTGCCTGAGGCCTTTTCCTGAGTCTCCTGTTTCTGCTTAGCAGTTCCAGCACAAGGAAAGTTGAGAAGTGTGGCCTTAGAGCTGGCACTATTGCCGTCCTGAGCAAAACTGATGTCTGAGTGATTAAATGTTCTGAGAACAGTGGTGAGGCTTGAATATCCTTGTGTATGTAAATGCTGAAGAGTATCTTTAGGGGCTGGAGAGATGGCCTAGCAGTTAAGAGCGCTGACCACTCTTACAAAGGACCCAGGTTCAATCCCCAGCACCCACATGGCGGCTGAGAACCGTCTGAAACTCCAATTCCAGGAGAACTCCAGTTCCAGGGGAATCCGACACCCTCTTCTGACGTCCTCGGCATTGCATGTCATGGGTGCACACACCTGCATGCAGACAGTACATTCATACACATACTGAATAAATAAATTAAAAAAAAACTTACATGCAGACAGTACATTCATACACATACAAAAATAAAATTAAAAAAAAAGAGTATCTTTAAATGGTTAGAGTGAATTTAATCACAGTCAAAACTAATACAGTTGGGTCTGGAGAGATGGCTCAGTGGTTAAGCACACTGGCTACTTTTGCAGATTTGGGTTTACTTCCCAGCACCCACATGACAGCTAAGAACTATCTGTAACTCCAGTTCCAGGGGATCTGCCCTCTTCTGGCCTCCAAGAACATTGCACATCTGAGTGCACTTGCATACATGCAGAGAATACTCATACACACAAAGAAAAATGTTTTGTTTTTTCATCTTTTTGAGACAGGGTCTCCCTGTAGTGTTTTTAAAAGTGAAGAGTGGTGAGTTAGAGAGGTGACTCAGTGCTTAAAGGCACTGCCTGCTCTGACAGAGGACCCAAGTCAGGAAACTCCAAGCTCAGGGACCTCTGAGCGCAGGGAGCTGAACAGCTGGAGATGCTGACTCCCGGAAGGTAGGCATGCTGTCCAGGAGAAATGCAGTGGGCTTCCGCCAGGCTCTCCACACTCGCCTGCCTCCACAGGTCCTGTAGGGTTGACTAGGCACCTCTGCTGTCTGCCCTGCGGGCTCCTCCACCCTGGCTGTTCAGCCCTGCCCCAGGGCACCTTCACAGGTGATGGTCCAGCTACATAAGGGGCCGTGCCAGCCAGACTTGGATTGAGACAGTCTAGACATTCTCAGAACTCTTCTGAAAACTACCATGGTCTGAGTGCCTCTTGTCACTGGCATTCTAAAAGCAGCCAGACATCCACCTATCATCTAGACATCTGCCATGGATTAGAGCAGACACTGGGGCTGGTTTTGGAACAACATGGATAAGACATGTTAGGTTCTTGGTGAATTAGATACATTTACTAATGTTTTGCTCTGAATAAAAGGTTGATGGCATGATCTCCTTTTCTTTAAAGCACGTCCTCTTGGCCTATTCCCAGTCACCTTCCAAAACCCTTCTCAAAGGGCTCTTTCCCCACAGGCATCTTTGACACTCACCTCCAGCTGAGCTCAGCTGCTCCTTCAGGACCAAATGTGTTCCCCTAGAATTCACATGTTGTAGCCTCACCCCAGTGTGGTATTTGGAGGCGAGTCCTTTAGGAAGACATGAGAATTAGAATTAGTGGCTTTAGAGGAAAACAGCCTGCAGAATTCTTGTGCCCAACCACACGGTGTCCATGGAATCTACTCCACCTTGGCTTCCAGCCTCCTGAGCTGTGAAGTCTAGCTTGTCTGTGGGGGAAGTGCTGGTCTAGGACACTTATTGACAACAGCTGAGCTGACTGGAATGTGGGTGATGTCCCTCACCTTCCTGGAGGAAGGTCAGCTCATGACAGGGTTTCCTTGAGCATGACCTGATTTAGAAAAGCTCCCATGCAGTGGATCACCTTGAGGTTGGAAGCTTCTTCCCAGGTTTTGGGATCAGAGCATGAAGGCCCACAGTATGGCTCCATGGTGAGATGAGGGCTTTGAACAGAAGGGAGGTCTGAGGAGCGATGGACGGAGGGGTCTTTCAGACCTGTCTCCACACCTGCTGCTTCCTCCCCCAAAGCAAGTTCTCAGAGCCAGCCTTCCTTTTTCCCAAGTGAATCCGAAGCTAGAGGTGTCCTGCCACAGGGGGCAGGAACACTGCAGCCTTGCAGGATCCTTCTGCCTGTCACACTTCCTTGCTAAACCCAGTGGTTTGCTGCAGTCTGAAGCTTCCTTCTTCAAGATTCCTGTGTCCATAAATCTGCTGTCTGTGTCCATAATAGTGTGATAGTAATTAACACTTTTCTCTTGCCAGTCTGTCAGTAATTGTAGGAATGTGGGTTAGGTACCTTGTGCTTGATGAGGAGAGGGTCCCCTTGTCACTGCCTCTGCTTTTGTTATTCCCGCTTAGTGTTTTTGTTGCCTTTCATGTCAGAGGGGCCAGCTGGTGTTTTAGGGGTGGGTAGAAAGCACCATCTTCTTTTTTTTTTTTTTTTTTTTTTTTTTTTTGAGACAGGGTCTCCCTGTAGCCCCAGCTGGCCTGGAACTCACTCTGTAGACCAGAATAGCCTTGAACTCACAAAGATCCGCCTGCCTCTGCCTCCCAAGTGCTAGGATTAAAGGCGTGCACCACCACGCCGGCCAGCACCAGCAGATCATTCTTTCTCAAATGTTTGCCCAGGACAGAATGAGCTGACCCCCTGCCTGCCACCAGAGGATGAGCTGGTATTAGAGGATTTCCAGCCAGCCTTGGTAAACTGAGCACCCACCATGGGGCTGCTGCCTGTGCCATCTCGTGAGGAAAGGGCACTTTATGCAGAGGTAGGTGGTAGAGGCTCCAGCCTCCTGCAGGCAAGAGCAGCCAGCCACAAAGAGAAAAAACCAGAGGACCCAGTCTCCTATGGTAAGGAGGTTGCTGGGGCAGTACCAGGCCCTCCTGGACTTGTCTCCCATGGACCAGCTGCTTCTCTGATTCCCAGGGCTTCAACTGGGGATCCCTTTTGGACCAATTACAGGACTGGTCTCTCTTTCAGGACATGGGCAGTTGTCCCCCCACCCTATTGCTAATTTGGATTTCACCTCCAGGCTCACAGTTCAAGTGGGACACAGACCAGGGATTTGGCACCACCTAGTGGTGAGGTAAAGAAAGGCTGGCAGTTAAGGTTTTGAATAGACAAAGATCCAAGTCCTCAATACTTAAAACACAGAGATCCAAAGCAGCCAGAAGAGCAGGCCTGGGAGCACGACAGCCGGCTCTTCCCTCCACTGCACCTTTGTGGGGAGGACGCTGCTCTTTCCACCCAGTCAGGACTTCTTTCCCTGAGCCCTTTTAGGCTTTGTTTTTGGTTTAGTTTCTTTGAGGGTTTTGTGACAGGGTTTGTGCTAGTTTATCAGGCTCATCCTGAACTCTCAATCCTTCCTCTTCTTTCCAAGTGCTAGGATTATGGTGCCATCATACCCAGTGTATGCCCTGCTTTCAAAGAAGCTGTGAGTAGGACTAGGCCTGGTTTGATTCAGCTTTTGTGCCAACGCCCCATCCCCCGAACAGACCCAGTTCTTTTCTTTGCTAACCATAAGGGAGAACTGAGCTCTTCACCAGCTTTGCTGTCTGTTGGGAGATACATCCCAGTTCAGGGCACGGATCCTCTGAGAGGGAGTTTCCCTGAGAGCCAGGAAGGAATAAGGCCAGAGGCCTGGTCCCTGAGCCTGATCCACAGAGCCTTCCGGGTACCTTCACTCACACTGAGCACATTGAGGAACATAAACTTGTTTTTCTTACTTGTGCTCAGCTATCCCTGGCTGAGGTAGCAGCTGGCTGTGGGGATAAGGTCCCCTGGGGAGGGAAAGGACAGGTGGCTGTTTGGAGGGTTCTATCTGCTAGCCTCATGCTCTCTGCCATACCAGTTACTTGAGCCTATGTCTTCTAATTTAGATACAAAGGCTTCTTTTTGGAGAAGCCAGGATTACTCCTCTCATGAGGACACCCTGGGAGCAGCAGGTGTCAATCAAGCTGACCTGTAGTGCAGGGATTAACCAACTATTATGTGTAAAAAGATACCTTTGAAATTGTTAGGGCACCAGACAAAAGGTGGTCACAGTAAACCAGCTAGGTGACATTTTCCGAGAGCTACAAAAGGGGGAAATCACAGAGGCCAGTATTGGAGTCCTGTGGCATGTAGGGTCACAGAAGCCATGGACACAGAGGATGCAGCTCACAGAAATTCTCCTGGTGGTCATTTTTGGCTGTGGAAAATGAGAATGGTATTGCACATCAAAGTCTGGAGAAGACCCAGGAAAGACAGGTGTTGTGATGGGAGAACATGAGGACGGCCTCCTGCAAATATGACCTGTACAGCACACAGCAGGACTCCGTCAGAGAGTGTTCACTCTCCTTATTAGGGTCTGAAGACAGGGAAACTCGTTCAGAGATGTTCAAGGAAATAAGGGCAGATTTTAATGAGGCACCTTGTCTGGTAGTGGGAATTACCATCTTTAGGCATGTTTTGGGAACTCCTTCCCTGGGGAATCACAAATGTCTGTCCTCTCATTATAGGTCTCCAGTGACAAACCAAAGTCCAACTCTAGGAACCAAGGGATTTATTGGACTACTCCAAAGCAGCCACAGCACCAGAAAGTCTTCCCCAGCTTGGATGATGGCTTCCCCATAGCTGCATAGGTGGAGCCCCCCCCCCTTCAGTTAACCTTCCCTGGTTTACACACTCTAACATCTTAGATAAAGAAGCTGAATGCAGTTAGAACAGAATTACTCCCAGTGGCTGGGGGGTGCAGGAAGGAGCGGCTGGAGTGGGAGGTGAGGCCAGTGACCTCGCCCCTTCTGCTGTGACACTTAGAAGGTCAGCAACCAACAAGCCCGGTCTTGGGAGTCTCTTGCAAATAGTCACAGCAGCTCTGATGATGGTGTCATGCCTGGAGGACAGCAACTATAACAACAAGGCCAAAAGGAGAAACCATTTTGTTTTTCTTTTATTGTCTTTTTGAGACTGGGTCTCCCTGTGGCCCCGGCTGGCCTGGAACTCCCTATATAGTTCTGGCTGGCCTTGAATTCCCCCAGATCTGTCTGCCTCTGCCTCCTGAGTGCTAGGATTAAGGCGTGTGTTTTGTGTGTTTTTCTTTTTAAACTTTTTTTTTTTTGCATTAAAAACAACCCTCCTATTGAATACTACTGGCTGAGGGAGAGTAGACCTCATTTACCTCTCTAGACAGACTGACTAGACTCCAGTGGATGAACTTGCACTGAAAGGCCTCTGGGTACAACTGCTTGACTGGATAAGACTTAACGTGTGTGGCAGAATGCTCATGAGGTCTGAGGGGGGCATGTGTGAGGACATGGATAGGGGAAGGGTCTAAATTTGATGAAAGACTCTTGTATGAAATGTACAAAAGCTCAGTAAAAAATAGTAATCCTCCCAAAGTATCAAAAAAAATGAATGAAAGGAAATTTACAGCTGTGGCCAGTCATTTGACTGTATGCCTCTCCTGGGACGGGTGGAAGCATTGGCTCTGTGGGTTCAGCTGTGAAACCATTAGAGTACCCTTCCTGGGACTGAATGGAAGGACTGAGGCGGATTTTCCATCTGTGGTATCTATGACACTGTGAGAACAGTTCCCACTGGCCTCCAACCAAGTGACGACTGTGTTCAGGTGACAACTTTCTTCCACATGGAAAAACCCCAGTGAGTGAGGAATTCCAGCCGGGGGAATCTGTGCACCTCATGACTGTCAGACGTGTTGCCTGGCCTGGCCCATGTCCCCAGAGTCTGGTCAAGGAGTTTATCTTCATGAAAACAATCTCTTACAACTAGAATTTTCTCCAACTCCAGGCAGGCTGGGAGGCCCTGTTCCTGTGGCTCCCATTCAGTGATGTTATCAGTCCTGTTGTTCAGGGAAGAGTAAGAAATTGCCTTTGCACTGTTCATGTGGCTGAATCGGGGCACCTGGCTTTAAAGGTAGTTGTGGTACATATCTGTAATCCCAGTACTTGATGGATTTCAAAGCCAGACTGTGCTACATGCAAGGGGAGGTCTAGGGAGATGGCTTGGCCAGTAAAGTGCACTCTATGCAAGTGTGGGGACCAGAATTCAGATCCCCATAACTTACATCGTTGCTGGGTCGGTGTGGCAGCCCACCAGTAATTCAGCACATGAGCGGTGGAGATGGACTTCCCAAAGCAGGCTGGCTTGCTAGAGTAGCCAAAACAATGAGCCCTGGGCTCAGAGAAAGATTCTTGCCTCAGTATATAAGTGGAGATCAGTTAAGGAAGATACCTCGTGTCAGCCTTGGCCCTATGCATGTGTACCTGCACACACATTCAGCCCATGCATATGAAAAAGAATACATGGGCTGGAGAGATAGCCCAGCGGTTAAGAGCACCAACTGCTCTTGCAGAGGACCTGGGTTTGATCCCCAGCATCCACATGGTGGCTGAGAACCATTTGTAACTCCAATTCCAGGAGAACTCCAGTTCCAGGGGAATCCGACACCCTCTTCTGACCTCCGAGGCATTGCACGACACGGGTGCACAGACCTGCACGCAGACAGTACATTCATATGCACAAATAAATAAATAAATAAATAAAAAGAATACACATACATATGCAGAAATCTCAAAACCCATAAATGGTGTGATCCTGAGAACGCTGCTCTTTTCCAGCCTTTGAGCATTTGAATAAAATGAGATAACACTTCAGCGTACCTGGAAGAATGCTTTATAAACACAGATTAGATCTCAGTACATGGGACGGACAAAGGTGTACGTATTGGTGATTTTAGGATTCCAAGGGGATTGCTGAAGGTGTGAAAACCATCCTTTAGAATATCTGTGGATGTATATCAGATTCTTCCCACTTATCCTAACAGTGGGCAGTGCCATGCAGCTTGTGTGCCAACCTGTTAGTCTGCTTCCTGGAGGCTTTTGGTGAATTCTCTGAAATGTCCATTAGAGTGAGGAAGTCACTGTGATAGGAGCAGGAGGCAGTGGGTCACATGGTATGCACAGCCAGGAAGCAGAGAAGAGTGCGGGTGCTCAGCTCACTGTGTCCTTCATAAAAAATTATTTATTATGTATATGAGTATATTTCCTGCATGTATGTAAGTGCACCCATGTCTTGCACTGCTCACCAAAGTCAGAAGAGGGCATTGGATTCCCCTGGAAATGGAGTTACAGATGGTTGTTTGTCTCAGTGTGGGTGCTGGGAACCAGACTCAGGTTCTCTGAAAGATCAGTCCAGTCAATGCTTTTAACCACTGAGCCATCTCTCCAGCCCCCACTTTCTCCTTTTTATTCAGTCCCCAAACCACAGCCCATGGGAGAGTGCTCATATTCAGGGTGGGTCTTCCAACCCAGTTACTCTATCTACACACTCCCACATAGTCAAGGGGACAGACGATTGTCTTTAGGGGATTGTAGATCCCAGCAAACTGACAACTGATGTTAACTATCACAGCAACAGATATTATAATTTGCAGAAAATCAAGAAGCCTGGTGTTTGAGTGTTTGAGACAGGCGCTGAGTCATGTCTGTGGGAGGAGAGTAGCTGGGTGAGGCAGTGGCTCCTGCAGGATATAATGTATATAATATATATATATATATATATATATATATAATATATAGATGGACATAATGCCGGATGTAATGATAGATGAAATGGCGGATGGATGTGTAATGATAGATGGACATAATGGCAGATGTAATGATAGATGGACATAATGGTGGATGGATATGTAATGATAGATGGACATAATGGCGGATAGACATGTAATGATAGATGGACATAATGGCGGATGTATGTATAATGATAGATGGACATAATGGCGGATGGATGTGGAGGAGCAAGCCTAAGCACACTGAGGTTCTTTTTCTTTGATATTTTTATTGACATTTTGTGCATTTCATACAATATTTCTCAGTCCATTTAGAAGTTTAGTGTTTCATTCAGTTCTTTGACCCAATCCTTTTGTTGTTGTTGTTCCCTCCAACTTGTATTTCTCCAAAATATGCATATATGTCACAGATATACCACAATTATGATGTCTGAAAATAAACTGTATGTTAAATCCAAATAATATTTTGGAATTCACATTTTTCCTTTTTAATTTTATATTACTCTAAAATATACATAAGTACTCTCCACCCATACACCAAAATTACAAAGTCTGAAAATAAGTGGTAACTTAATTCTAGAGCCTGTTAAGGGGTTCACATTATAAGAGCACAGTTGCTTTCAGATAAAAAGAAATATAACATTAACATTGCCTGGTTTGCCTTACAACTAGGGATTTGGTGCTAGCATCCACAAATGAGGGACTGTGTTACTGGATCCCACTTGTAGAAGAATAAAATTAAACCCCTACCTCTCACCCTGTACAAAAATAAACTACAAATGGATCAAAGACTTCAACATGAAATCCGAAACTCTGAAGGTGATAGAAGAAAATGTTGGCAGAAACCTACAAGATATAGGTGTAGGAAAAGACTTTCTAAATCAGACAGCAGCTGCACAGAAAATAAAGTTAACAATTGACAAGTGAGCCCTCATTAAACTCAAAAGCTTCTGTACAGTGAAAGAAACAATTAATGAAGTGAAGAGAAAACCGACAGAGTGGGAGGAAACCTTCACCAGTGATACATCTGACAGAGTATTAACATCCAGAATATATAAACTTCTCAAAAAACAAAGAAGAAAATGATTCACTCAAAAGATGGAGAAAAGAGCTGAATACAAACTTCACAAGTGAGGAAGTAAAGATGGCTGAGAAACATCTAAAAAGTGTTCACCATCGTTAATAATTAACGACTTTAAGATATCATCTCACTCCAATAAGACTGGCTTGGATCAAGAAAACAAAAGATACCAAATGCTGGACAGGTTGTGGGGAAAGGGGAACACTCATTCACTACTGGTGGGAAGTACAACCGCTGTGGAAAGCAGTGTGGAGAACTCACACCTTTAATCCTGGCACTTGGCTGGCAGAGACAGGCAGATCTTTGTGAGTTCAAGGCCAGCCTGGTCTACAGAGTGAGTTCCAGGAAAGCTGAGACTGCAGGGAGACCCTGTTTTGAAAAGACAAAAAAAAATTTTAAAAAAAAAAAAAAAAAAAAAAAAAAAAAAGACTCAAAATAAGCCTACCACCTGATCCAGTCATACCACCCCTGGGACTATACCCACAAGGCTCATCCTACCGCAGAGGTACATGCACATCCATGTTTATTGCAGCTCTCTTCAAATTAGTGAAGAACAGGAACCAACCTGTGTCCCTCAACCCAAGTGGATAAAGAAAATGTGGTACATCTACACAATGGAGTTCTATGTAGTGGTAAAGAAAGATGGCATCATTAACTTTGCAGGTAAATGCATGGAACTAGAAGCCATTATGCTAAGTGAAGTAACATACTGAGGTTCTTATACTTAAAAGTTGATGTCCTGCTTGCCTGTAATCCACACGGCAAACACAGCACAGGGGCAAGTAGCAGGAAAGGCACAGGACAGGACAGGATGCTGTGTTAAGATGGTGGGTGGAATTGAGCAGAAGGTCAGGGGAACCAAGAATTCCTGCGCTGTGTTTCCAGGAGAGCGTGGCCCTGCCAGCTTGATTTTGCATTTCTAGTCTCTAGAACTGTGTGGCAGTGAACTTCTATTGTAGGAAGCAGCTTGTGATATATTGTTATGGGAGCCCTAGGGAGTGAACACACATTTCAGTAAGAAGGCTTGCTTGATTTAGTAAAGAATTCAAACTCTTTTGAGACTAAAATTAAGTGGAGTTGAGGTCCTGTTAGGTCTAATTAACTGTTATGTGTAGCAAAAATGTTGGGCCAAAGAAAAACCCACTGCCTGCCAAATGTAGTTAATTGGATTTTCAGATGAAGTTTCTAAAAATAAATAAACATAGAAAGGTACTGTTGTAGGCCCAAAGTAACAGTATTCGCACATAATTTTTCTGGATAAATTGGAAAATTATTGTATGCTGTCTAAATACTAGCTGTTTATTTCAATAAGTACTTAGGATGCCTTTAAACAGTGAATTCGCTGATGAATTTAAGGTTATTACAAATGATAGTTGATCCATACAGATGTACCTATTGAGTGTTAACCTTATCTAGAGAAAAGAAAAAGGGGGGATCTGAATTCCAGTGCTTTTCTCTATCAAGTTCTTTCTAAGTGTCTTTGTAGGGAAATTGTTGTAGTTTTTTTTTTGTTGTTGTTGTTGTTGTTTTTTTGGTCTTTTCAAGACAGGGTCTCCCTGTAGCCCCAGCTATCCTGGAACTCCCTCTGTAGACCAGGCTGGCCTTGAACTCACAAAGATCTGCCTGCCTCTGCTTCCCAAGTGCTAGGATTAAAGGAATGTGCCACCACGGTCGGCTAAAAATTGTTATAGTTATTAAGAATGTCAATAAACTTTGAGAAGCTCACATGCATATCTCGGGAGTATCTTACTTTCTTGTTTTTTGTAGTTTGTTTTGTTTGTTTTTTGACAGGGTCTTTGAGTAGCCCCAGCTGATCTAGAACTCACGATGTAGACCAGGCTGGCCTCAATCTCACAGAGATCCACCTGCTTCTGCCTCCCGAGCAGTGGGACTAAAGGCGTCATACCCGGCATAGGTGTACCTCGCTTTCTTCCTTAGCACTTTTTTTTCTCCTAACCCTAGTGCCTAAAATCTGAATTAAAATATCATAATAGCTCCAATTATACAAAGAGTACCAATGAGAAGCGTTTGACATAGATTGAAAAGAAATTCCATCAGGAGGATGAGCTAATCAGTCTGTGTTCCTGTGAAAAGTACTGACTGACAGGAGGAAGAGTTCCCCTGCTCGTGGTTCCAGGCTGGCTCCTCCTGGTCGGGAGGATGTGGCAGGAGCTCCTCCCCTGGTCCATACAGCGAGGAGGGCACGGCGGGGCGGAGAGGCTCACCTCCCAGCAGTCAGGAAGCAGAGAGGCACCAAGGGTACTGTTGGCATTCTTCCTTCCCCTTCCCTCTGTCTGGATCCCCAGCCAGTAGGATGATGCCACCCACATTCAGGGTGGGTCTTCCTCCCCTCTCTAGAAATGCCCTCATGGACTCATCCACACTGTGTCTTCCTCATCTCCTAGGATCTTCTCAAGCCAAACAAGTTGACGATAAAGACTGATGATCGCAGATAAGAAGTGACTTCTAATGGCAGAGGACAGAATATTTCTGTGAAAATAGAGTTCTTTTCAAAATAGATTTTATATTTTAATTATTTGAAATGTATCTGTGCAGACTACTGGCATTTGTGCCTTTGTGACCAGCTCATATCACTCAGCACAATCCTCAAGGTGTACCATGTTATAGCACTCTTTCCCTGGGTCCTCCTACCTCAGCCTTCTTGGGGCTGGGCTCTCAGGTCTGTACCACTGTCCTGTTCTAGCTAAGGCCAAATGCTATTCCATTGTATGAAGTGACTCCTGGTGCTTAGCCCCGGTCCCTGTTGGGCCCTCAGCTTGCACATACTGTTGCTGTCTTGTGTTTTTGAAGCCCTGGCTAACCTGAAGCTACAAGATGCCTTGGGGCATTCTGCTTTGTCACTACTCTTGTGTGAAGCTAGCTCTTAGAATAAAGCTACCACTTAAATGCATTGCCTTTTCTCCGTAAAAGTTACTTTAGCTCATCTGGGCATAGTGGTGCACGCCTTTAATCCCAGCACTCAGGAGGCAGAGGCAGGTGATCTCTGTGAGTTGAGAGTGGCCACTGGCTTCCCCGATGCTGTCTTGGGGGCTTGGCTTTCTCCCCTCGAGGGAAAGAGTGCTGCCGAGCAGCCACAGGTTGCGGCAGGACGTTGGCATTGGCTTCACTTGACTCTCCTGGGATACACCTGCTTTGCCATGCTGGCCAGCAGAGCCTGAGGACACCACGCAGCAGGTACAGCCCACTGCTTCTCCTGCAGTCAAGTCTAGGGAGGACTTGGTAGTGGCATCCAGGGACCCAGTCCTTTCCTCGGCCTGGGATGGGGGTGTGGCAGATGCCCACGCATGGGCCGAGGTCCTCGGGGAGCTTTCTGGACAATGCAGCTGCCATTTCCCTTTCCTCAGTCACCTCCATCTCTCCTGCTTGACCTCCTGGGCCACACACAACAGCTCTTCCTGCTGTTGATGCCTTTCCTGTGTTGGTGCTCTGAGTGTTGGTGCTGCACAGTGCGTGGGAGGTGTGGAATTTCACAAGGTGCGTTCCTACCTCTCCACAGCCCCTTGACTCCACTCACCCTGAGTGCCCTCTGGGCCAGCTCAACAGCCACACACACAAACACATTCAGCACACATTCACATGCTCAAATACACGGTCACACTCAAAGACACACTCAGAAACACACCTACACAACCAAAAACATCTGTACAAACACATCCAATCATGTGCTCAGACACACATAAGTGTATCTACACAATGGCACCCAAATGCAGTTATACATTCACAGTCAATCACACCCAGATACACACTTGGACAAATAAACACAGCCCCACATAAACATACGCCCATATACTTAAGTTCCTAAACACATAATCCACACATCCAAATACACATTCACACTCAAATGCACTCACACATAAACACAACTACACACTCAAATACACCCATACCAAGACACTCAAACACATTCATACACACTAGCACACAAACACACTCTCAGACACAAAACACTAACATTTTCATGCACATCATAGTTATACATCCATCAAAACACACATTCACCCAAACATCACACACATAACTGATGGAAACATTCAATTTCTACACACATGTGCAATGCATTATGGGAACTTTCCAGTGGCCTTAATGAGCTGTGCTGTGTCGCCCTGTTCTGCCTTTAAGTGGGTTGGCTGCCATGTTGTCTATAGGGTGATTTCTCTCAGCCACTGACCCAGATGCTAATCCCTTCCATAAACTCCCTCACAGACTCATAAAGAAACGAAGCTTGTGATAGTAGCTGCAGGCCGTCCCTGTCCTCCTCTCGTGCACCTCCGCTTCTGTGGAGGACCAGCCCAGGCTCCGAGCTGAGCCACACTCCACCATATGTATACTTGTATATCTTGTTGCCCAGTACTCTGTCTGCTCTGTGCTGTCAGCTTCCTCTGTCTCCCGCTCCATCCTACCCTGAACACACCTGCCGCCATTTTTTTTTTTAATGTAGGAGAAATATACTACTACTCAACCTCTACTGTAAGGTTGGCAGCCCTGAGAACTCCTTTTTTTTCACTGTAGCATGTAGGATGTATTCCTGCTCCAAAAGCATGAGCAGAAGGGATTTTCCACATGCAAACCTGCCGCCATTTTTCCCATGTTACACAGAAAAGCTAGATGTGGTTGCTCATGTCTGTAATGCTGGCAGTTGGGAGGCTGCGGTAAGAGGACTGTTGTAAGGTCAGAGCTACATAGCAACACTCTTCTCAAAAATATCAGAACACCCACCACCACCACCATAACAACAACATGAACCCCTAGAACAAGGCCCAAGCTCTTCCTTCCAGCTGCTGTGACGCTATTCCTGTTTTACCCGGAATTCTTCCAAGGGAGCCTTCACCTGCAGTCCCACCAGCCTTCCCTGGTTGAGATGAGCAACTTCACCCAAACCACCTTGCTGGGTCACCAGGGACTGTGTGTATGCTTGGAGCCAATCACTTTCTCAGGCGTTGCAGGATTTGGCTTGTTTGCAGCCCTTGACATAATTGCCCCTTTGCACTTCTTGGGTTTGGGGAACCAACTCATGCCTGGCCTCTTAGCATGTAGCCGCCCCTCTGTCTCATGCCTGGCCTCTTAGCATGTAGCTGCCCCTGTCTCATGCCTGACCTCTTAGCATGTAGCTGCCCCTGTCTCATGCCTGGCCTCTTAGCATGTAGCTGCCCCTGTCTCATGCCTGGCCTCTTAGCATGTAGCTGCCCCTGTCTCATGCCTGGCCTCTTAGCATGTAGCTGCCCCTGTCTCATGCCTGGCCTCTTAGCATGTAGCTGCCCCTGTCTCATGCCTGGCCTCTTAGCATGTAGCTGCCCCTGTCTCATGCCTGGCCTCTTAGCATGTAGCTGCCCCTGTCTCATGCCTGGCCTCTTAGCATGTAGCTGCCCCTGTCTCATGCCTGGCCTCTTAGCATGTAGCTGCCCCTGTCTCATGCCTGGCCTCTTAGCATGTAGCTGCCCCTGTCTCATGCCTGGCCTCTTAGCATGTAGCTGCCCCTGTCTCATGCCTGGCCTCTTAGCATGTAGCTGCCCCTGTCTCATGCCTGGCCTCTTAGCATGTAGCTGCCCCTGTCTCATGCCTGGCCTCTTAGCATGTAGCTGCCCCTGTCTCATGCCTGGCCTCTTAGCATGTAGCTGCCCCTGTCTCATGCCTGGCCTCTTAGCATGTAGCTGCCCCTGTCTCATGCCTGGCCTCTTAGCATGTAGCTGCCCCTGTCTCATGCCTGGCCTCTTAGCATGTAGCTGCCCCTGTCTCATGCCTGGCCTCTTAGCATGTAGCTGCCCCTGTCTCATGCCTGGCCTCTTAGCATGTAGCTGCCCCTGTCTCATGCCTGGCCTCTTAGCATGTAGCTGCCCCTGTCTCATGCCTGGCCTCTTAGCATGTAGCTGCCCCTGTCTCATGCCTGGCCTCTTAGCATGTAGCTGCCCCTGTCTCATGCCTGGCCTCTTAGCATGTAGCTGCCCCTGTCTCATGCCTGGCCTCTTAGCATGTAGCTGCCCCTGTCTCATGCCTGGCCTCTTAGCATGTAGCTGCCCCTGTCTCATGCCTGGCCTCTTAGCATGTAGCTGCCCCTGTCTCATGCCTGGCCTCTTAGCATGTAGCTGCCCCTGTCTCATGCCTGGCCTCTTAGCATGTAGCTGCCCCTGTCTCATGCCTGGCCTCTTAGCATGTAGCTGCCCCTGTCTCATGCCTGGCCTCTTAGCATGTAGCTGCCCCTGTCTCATGCCTGGCCTCTTAGCATGTAGCTGCCCCTGTCTCATGCCTGGCCTCTTAGCATGTAGCTGCCCCTGTCTCATGCCTGGCCTCTTAGCATGTAGCTGCCCCTGTCTCATGCCTGGCCTCTTAGCATGTAGCTGCCCCTGTCTCATGCCTGGCCTCTTAGCATGTAGCTGCCCCTGTCTCATGCCTGGCCTCTTAGCATGTAGCTGCCCCTGTCTCATGCCTGGCCTCTTAGCATGTAGCTGCCCCTGTCTCATGCCTGGCCTCTTAGCATGTAGCTGCCCCTGTCTCATGCCTGGCCTCTTAGCATGTAGCTGCCCCTGTCTCATGCCTGGCCTCTTAGCATGTAGCTGCCCCTGACTCATGCCTGGCCTCTTAGCATGTAGCCGCCCCTCTGTCTCATGCCTGGCCTCTTAGCATGTAGCTGTCCCTGTCTCATGCCTGGCCTCTTAACATGTAGCTGCCCCTCTGTCTCGTGTGTGGCTTTTCCTTTTCTCCACCAGCTCTTTGGGGTTTGGCTCACTGCTCCGTTTCTGAAGACCTCTGGCTTTACACTGTGGGCTACTGAATTCCAGCTTTCCATCTGTAGACCAGGTCTTTTCCTGAACATACCAGTGGTTCTGGACAGTATCCATTCCACTGTAATGTGTAGTAGGTATCTCACAGGGAATACATTTGGTGTATAAGAGGTGGTGTCAGTGAACTCTCAGGGATCTGCCTGCCTTAAGGATAGGCCTGAATCATGTGATGTCTCTAGGAAGGCTAAGTGTATTTTGTAATTATTTATTTGTCCAGCTGTTGTCCCCAGTAGATTCCAAGGTCCTCTCAGGTGGACACTGTCTTGGCTGTCTTCACACCTCCACATGTTACCCCAGAGCCTGAGTTGCAGCAGGCTTGTGGTGTATCTGCTCACAAATAACTCAGCACCCCAGCCCTCTGTCTCTTGGGGCACAACAGCAGCATCTGTGTAGATTACTAAGATTACTAAGGAGAGAGGAGCTCTGACCATCAGCTAAAGCATGGAACTTCCTGTGCAGTGTGCTAGCCACGTGGCCCTGCAGCATTCTGACTCACATGTTCTCGCTGAAGAGTCCGTTGTGTCAGCAGCTGGAGCCGAGTTGCGCCTGAGGCCACAGGTGCTTTTTCATGGGTAGGCAGATTCCCCAAAGAGTTTCAGAAGACGAGTCAATCATGATGGGTACCAGCAAAAGAAGGTGTAGGCAACTGTGGAGAGGAGTGTGTCTGTGAGAACCGAGGAGTGGAGAAGCCTTTGGAGAAGTGATGGGGAGACGGTGATGGAGTGAGATTCCCCCCTGGCAGGGGTGGAAGAGATGTCTGGCTTCAGGGGGAAACAGAAGTCTGTGGTCAGAGAACTGCATTCCACATGCCTGGGAGGACCAGCCATTGGCCTGGGATGATGGGGGAATTCCACACGCCTCTAAACTGCGGTTTGTTACCTATAAAATGAAGATGATAAGAACAGTTGTGGATTCTGTGGGACAAGGCACGTATGCATTGGTTTTGGTTTTGGGGGGCATGGTAGTTTTTGAGACAGAATCTCATTATGTAGCTCAAAGTGACTTAAAGCATGATCTTCCTGCCTCAGCCTTCCAAAGGCTGGGATAACAGAGATGCACCATCATGCCCAATGAGATGTGTGTCTATCAAGAGAGCATTCACTAACTGAGCCGTCACCTCACTGTGGGGCCCAGTCAGTGCCAGTCAGGGTCTTTATGCAATTCACTGACAGCCATGATTGGAGCCTGGGCAGCTCATCACCTGGATAATTCAGTCCTTCTTCCCCCGAAGCCCGTAACCGAGAGAAGCCTTGATAGTTCCTTTCTCCTCTTTCCTTCCCCCAAGGGGACTAATGAACTCTCCACTTGGCTGGAGCCCACGGCCACCCCCGCCTTGACCCTGCGAGGCTTTTCCTTGTATACTAGCCCAGGCACGAAACTCGGGCCACGTGGTGTGTTTTCACTTCTCCAATTTTCCACTTTCCAGGCCAAGATGAACTCACAGAGCTTCCAAAACACTTCGCAGAGGCAGGAGCCACACAATGTTGTGCCTATGGGCTCTGTAGGGGGACAGGATGCATATTGAGGTGCTGTCAAGGGGGGACTGGAAGTCTGAGTGTCTGCAGCAGTGTTCACACCTCGAGACGGCTCCATCACTGAATGGACTCCCAGCAATAGCTTCCTGTCTGCTCCTGGCACAGTGATAGCTCCTCCTGAAGTTCTTCCTGCTGATACCGGGGTTCCTTCGCTCTGCAGTTATCTGCACTAACCTAACAGTGTGCTACCAGTGCCCACACTGCCCTAGGTGGAGGTTTTATTTGGTTTTGTGAAAATAATTAAAAGCCTGTAGGTTTGAATTTCTGGCAAAGCTTCCAGGTCTGAGATCTTTGGAAAGTTTTTAAATTTTTTAAAATTGATTTTTTATTGTTATTAAACTTTTTCCTTAAATCATATGTAATTTTTCAGTTGAATTTAGAGTCACTTCCCTTTCCATGCCCCCCACCCCACCTGAGTCCCTGCACTCTGCCATTCATGTCTTGCATCTTTTTCTGAGTCTTTCCAGAATTTTTTTCCAATTCTTTTGTTGTTGTTGTTCTCTCTAACTTGTATTGCTTCAATACATATATATATAGTTATATATATATACATAAATATATACGTACATACATACCCATATCACCTGAATTCGAGGATTTTTTTTTTCTTAAAAGATGTCATGTTTTCCTTAAGGAAGTGTTTGAAAATTCCTCCTTGGCAAGCCTGAACAACCATCAATCCTGCCCTTGTGCTCCACACTTTCCCTCCCATGGTCCCCCAAATGAAGTCTATAAGCACGCATCCTGTCTTGATCCCCCTGCACTGGCCTCCATGATACAGCCCAGGCAGTCCAACAATGGCAGTCTATACTCTGACAAGGCTGAAATCCCCTTAGCTGCTTAGTCCATAAGCTGGGTATCTCAGCAGTCCCCATCTGGCATTGAAGGTTTGGAGGATTCTTGGGGAGACATGAGTCTTCAGTCCATATTGGAGGGTTAAAAAGCTGTGTCTTATGACTTTGAAGAGTGGCAAAAGCAGTGGCAGCCACAGAGTTAATGGACTTGCCAGTAAGAAGAGAAGGCAGGCCAAACAACAGTGCTCTCTCTTTTTTCTTTTTATCTTTTTACTAAGATCTCAAGTTTTATATCTGAAGTACAATTTCTCTGGTCTTATTGATTATTTCTGGTTTTATTTGGATGCTTAAGGCCACACAGCTTGCCCAGATTAACCAAGGTTTTTGTTTTCTTGAGGTCAGTTGATCTGGTCCTCAGGGGTCTCTCGGGGTTTTTTTTGGGGGGGGGAGAAACTTTTTAAATTTAAGACATGCTGGGAAATTAATACCAATAGGTAGAATGTGAGCTGCTGACTAGAGAAGTGAATATTCAGATGCTTAGTGGAGACTGAGGACATATTTGCATGCAGTCTTCTCTCTTCTTCACATGTGTGTGTGTGTGTGTGTGTGTGTGTGTGTGTGTGTATGTACAGGTGCAAGTGTGTGCTCTTGGGCGTGAAGAAGAGGACAACCTTGGTGTCATTCCTCAGGGACCAGCCATCTTTGTTTTTTGAGACATAGTCTCATTCTCCTGGGACTCACCAGGCTGTCTAGGCTTCCTGGCTGAAGAGCCCCAGGGACCCACCTGCCTCTCCCTCCCAGCACTGGGATTAGAAGCATGTACCACAATGTCCCACTTAAAAAAAAAAAAAGAATTCTATGGATAGAACTCAGGTTCTTCCACCTTCAAGGGAGGGTGTGGGTTGGCTGGCATCTGAGAGTTCCTCTAGCTTGAGGCAGGCACTTCACTGACAGTTGTCTCCCCAACCACACACCTAGTCTTCACATCAACTAGCTGCAGTTGTGAGAATCAAGATTCCTAGGTACACATCATGAGTTATATTTTGCATGAGGCGTCTGACAGAGGCGATGGATAGGGAGAAACTCCAACAGATGGGGCTGGCTTTTGGTGACTGGTACCCAGGAGCTAGTGGTGGCTGAAGTCTGTGCCATAAATTCAGGGCTAAAGACATAGAGACCAGTAAAAAGTAGGCTTTGTCCTAGAGGAACTGGGTACCTAAAGGGGAAGAAAGAAATAGCGAATAAGAAACTTTCTGCTGTAGCGTTTCCATTTCATTTCATTCTTCCTTGATGTCTGAAACTAATATTCACAGAGTATAATGTGCTGAGCACTGTTAAGCACTTATGTAATCTCAAAACTACCCCCAGGGGTTGGCATCAGGCCTGTTGTGTGGTTGGAGATAGAGCCAGAGGAACCTCACCAGGCTGAATGAAGATGGTTTTCTTGGCTCTGCCCCACTGCATCCTTCTTGAAGGTCACTGTTTTTTTTTTGTTTTTTTTTTTTTTTTTCCATCCGGCATTTCTTTTTTTTTTTTTTTTTTTTTTTTTTTGGTCTTTTCGAGACAGGGTCTCCCTGTAGCTCTAGCTGCCATCCTGCATTTCTAAGTGTTATATAATTTTTTGCAAATGGAAATAGTATCTTTTGTGAGGTAATAAAATCAAGATGAGAAAGTCCCTTGAACATTGCAAAGCATTACAGAGATGGTGTTTGTAAAGCATTGGTACATGCCATCGTTCAGTTCAGCATGATTGTCCTCTGTCATTAGGGCACAGACGTGTCCTAGAATTGCTTTCCTATTTTGCACTGGGACCAACATGATTGTTGGTGGGAAAGAAAAGAAAGAAAAAAGATTTCTCTGGTGGGGACCCCAGCAGAGAAGACCCAAGTGTATATGGTATCTACACCGTGTCCAGACAAATACACTGCATGAAAACTCTGCCTTTAAAAAAACCATCTGTTGATGGACATCTAGACCAACTCCTTGCTCTTATGGAAAGGACTGTGATGACGTGGGTGCACATGCACTTCTGCACTAGGATGGAGGGACCTTTAGGGAGATAGACGCCCAGGAGTGGTATAGCCAGGTCATATACTAGTTCTACTTTAGGTGTTTTTAAAAAGATTTTAGTTATTCTATTTTGTGTGTGTGTGTGTGTGTGTGTGTGTCTGTGTGTGTGTGTGTGTGTGTGTGTGTTGTTTGCATATATGCAAGTGAATCACATGTGTGCAATGCCCACAGAGGCCAGAAGGGGTTGTCAGATCCCCTGGAACTAGAGGGAGTTAAGGGTGGGTGTTCGCGGCCATATGAGTGCTGGGTACTGAACCTGAGTACTCTGGAAGGCTAGCTCTTGGCTGCTGAGCCATCTCTTCTGCCCCTACTTTTAGTTTTTTGGAGAGGCCTCCGCAGTTATTTGCATAGTGGCCGTACAATTTACATTCCCACCAACAGTGTATAAGGGTTCCTCTTTCCCTACATCCTTACAGCCAGCATTTGTTTTCTTTTTCTTTTTCTTTCTTTCTCCCTTTCTCCCTTTCTTTCTTTTTCTTTCTTTCTTTCTTTCTTTCTTTCTTTCTTTCTTTCTTTCTTTCTTTCTTTCTTTCTCTCTTCTCTTCTCTTCTCTTCTCTTCTCTTCTCTTCTCTTCTCTTCTCTTCTCTTCTCTTTTCTTTTCTTTTGGCAGAGTCTCACTTTGTAGCTCTGGCTGGTCTTAAACTTACAGAGATCCACTTGCCTCCTCTGTTTTCTTTTTTCTTTTTTGTTTTTTTCTCTGTATACCAGGCTGGTCTTGAACTCACAGAGATCCATCTGGCTCTGCCTCCTGAGTGCTGGGACTACTAAAGGCGTGCACCGCCACACCCGGTGCCTCTGTTCCTCTGTTTTCTAAGTACTGGGATTAAAGTTGTGGGCCTTCATGCTTGGCTCATTTGTTTTCTTGTAGCTATTTTGACTATAACCAGTATATAATAAATTAATTATAATATATAAATAATATAAATAAAAAAAAAAAAAAAAAAAAAAAAAAAAAAAAAAAAAAAAAAAAAAAAAAAAAAAAAACAAAGAAAAAGTAAAATACAGATGCAAAGGAAAAATGGATAGAACTTCCTTTTCTTGTAGGATCGGACATCTGTTGTCAGAAGCTCTGTACTCCAACGTGACCACCAACTGGGTTGACGGTCAGCCTCAGTCGGGAAAATTGCTCCCATTGGACTGCGCCTGTGGCCACATCTGTAAGGGCATTTTCTTAACTGTCCAAGTGATGTGGGAGGCCCAGCCCAACTGTGGTGATGCCACCCTAGGAATGGTCCTGTGTTGTGAAGAAAGCAGTTGGAGGATGGGCCAGAGGAGCAAGCCAGTAAGCAGCATTTCTTCCATGGCTGTGCTTCAGCCCTGCCTCCAGACCTCCATTCCTACCCCGAGTTCCTACTTGGGCTCCCTAGAGATGACTGTGACCCAGGAGATGTGAACCAAAATAAACCTTCTCCTCCCCAAGTTCGTTTTGGTCAGAGTGTTTTGTCTCAGCGATTGAAAAGAAACTAGAGGCTGGGCATGGTGGCGCATGGATCTCCGTGAGTTCAAGGCCAGCCTGGTCACAGAGTGGAGTTCCAGGACAGGCCAGAGCTACAGGGGAACCCTTTCCAAAAAGACAAAAAAAAAAAAAAAAAAAGAAAAAGAAAAAGAAAGAAAGAAACTAGAAAAAACATAAAACATTATATCAAGGGAAGTACCTAGGCTCAGAAAGACAAATGTTCTCTCTCCTAGGGGGATCCTAGTTTCTGTTGGATATGTATATCCAAGTGGGAGTCAAAATGGTAAGGACCAGGAAACTGGAAAGGGGTCCTTGAGACTTAACAAAAGGAAGCTTTAAGGGAGGAGGTGGGGGAGACAACAGAACAAAGTGGGAGGAAGTGTTGGGAGCAAAGTGGCGTAGCAGGGGCAGGGATGAAAGGGGGTTGGGAGGTGGGGCGGGGGTAAGAGATGGGGTGACAGACAAGGGAGTCAACCAGTCAGAGTGTGTAAGGAAACCCATAAAAAGCTACTTTTAAAAAATGCCACACGGCGTGGGGGCACATGCCTTTAATGCTAGCACTCAGGAGGCAGAGGCAGATGGGATCTTTGTGAGTTCAAGGCCAGCCTGGTCTACAGAGTGAGTTCCAGGACAGCTGGGACTACAGGGAGACCCTGCCTTGGGGGAAAAAAAAAGCTGGGGCTGGTGGCGCACTCCTTTAATCCTAGCAGTTGGGAGGCAGAGGCAGGCGGATCTCTGAGTTCAAGGCCAGCCTGGTCTATATAGTGAGCTCCAGGCCAGCTGGGACTAAAGGGAGACCCTGTCTCAAGAAGACAAAATAAATGAATAAATAAATAAATAAATAAATAAATAAATAAATAAAATGCCAAAAGACAAAAAAGCAAAGAAAGGCTACTAACCAAGGGGCATGAGAATCTTGACCTCTGTCCAGTAGATTCTGCTATGTCTTCCTGGGACAAAACCTAGCGTGAGGATGGCCTTTGGCTTAGAGCTGTAGAAAGACGCCAGAGTTTGATGAGGATTGCTGACTCCTGCTGTCGGGGAAGAGCCCTGGGTACTATTGAAAGAATTTATGGACATATCCACATGTAATAAACTGAAAGTTGATATTAAATTATTTCCAGTGTCTGTTGCCTGACACTTTCTCTAGCTGGGTGGGGAGCAGGGGGCTCTTTCTATGTGTGTTGTGTTCAGATTACTGCAGAAATGCAAGATGGGAGACTCAGCAATTACTGTGTCTTAGAACATTTAGACTGTAGCATGGGGGTGAACATCAGAGAACCACGCAGAATCCTAGGAGAGGGACAGTGGCCTCTGGCCCCATCTTACCATCTCCAGTGATGGAGCAATGGATGATGCATTGGCCAGTAGTGTGGGGCTTGAGGAGTTAGAGGGCACAGGCAGTATCTTGCAGATGAAAGGGAAATAACCCAAAGAAGAACTGGAGATGAGGGAGCTGTTCTAGTTTGCCTTCGATTACTGTGACCAATACCCTTCAAACACTCTGACCAATACCAGCTTGGGGAGGAAAGGGTTTATTCAGCTCACATCTTCCGGGTCACAGTTTATCACTGAGAGAGCCCAAGGTAGGAACCCAGGGCAGGAACCTGGAGTCAAGAGCTGAAGCACAGGCCATGGAGAACAGTCCTTACTGACTTGCTCCCCTGGCCCATGCTTAGTGGGCTGGACCCTCTCACGTCACTCAACAATCAAGAAAATACCCCACAAATGTGGCCACAGGCTAGTCCAATGGAGGCAGATCCCAACTGAAGCTCCCTTAACTCAGGTGTGTCAAGTCGACACTAGAGCTATTCAGCACAAGAGCCAAGTGACAAGTGGGGGTGGAGGCCACTCATGTGTAAATGCACAGTAAGACTGGAGTGCTACCAGGAAGCATCAGACAAGAGGCTCTCCAGTTACATGATGGGAGAATTATGAATGGAAAGGAAGGAGGTCAAAGTTCCATTCCCACATCCACCTTAATTGTGTGACATTGCTGGGTTGTGCTGCCTTCATTCATCTTTAGCATCCTTGACCTTCAAAAGCAGGGTAGATTGCATGGCATCTAAGACTTTCCAACTTCTGTGTCCTCTGGAGGCTACTGACTATCATGGAAGAAGCCTGAGGATAGCGGTCAGGAATAGGCTGAGGATAGCGGTCAGGAATAGGCTGAGGATAGAGGTCAGGAATAGGCTGAGGATAGAGGTCAGGAATAGGCTGAGGATAGAGGTCAGGAATAGGCTGAGGATAGAGGTCAGGAATAGGCTGAGGATAGAGGTCAGGAATAGGCTGAGCATAGAGGTCAGGAATAGGCTGAGTTGGAGCTGGCGATAAGCATGGCTGGAGAAGTTGGTTTCCAAGGGTAGGGCTTGAGGCATTTCTGGATGGTGAGTCAGCAGATGTGCTTGGACTCTTAGGGGAGAGGCATCTAGAGAAGTGAGGGACCACTCAGGGGAAAGTGAAGAGGAGGCAAGAAGACCGAGGCACCAGCACAATGAAACAGGTCTCTCTTAGAGGGGCATGAGACAGGAGAGAGCACGAGGGAAAACTTGAACTCCTCCATGGATAAAACACCAAGAGGGTCCCATCTTCCCAGCAAAGTGGGACACTCTGTTAAGGCACAGAGGGCAGTGTTTGTTGTCACGCTGTGGGAAATGGCTGAGGACTTACAAGGTGATAAGTTGGCATTTCCAAAAAAACACCAGTAACTCTGCTTACAATAAAAAGGGCACGTTTGTGTGAAAGGTTTCTGCTTTGCTGGTTTCTCCCTTGATTCAGGAAGTGGCCGTTTTGCTCAAGCTGAGGTTAAAGTTGTCATCACAGGTCACATTTGTAGGTGAGTATCTGGCCGGTTAGCCTGGTATGGAGGGACTCTGGCCTCATCACAATGCACCTCAGCTCTTGTGAGGCAGGCCCGTCTATGCAGCATACAGCCTGGTATATCCATCTTGAGAACTCCCAAGTGGCTTTTCTTGCTTGGACTTGTGCCTAACATCATGGTATGGTAATATCCATTACTCCGGGTTCATCTTGACTAAAGAAAAACAACTGAGGTCCTATGGTGAAGACCTTCAGGATGGTTTGATGTCAAGTTTCTTGACTTACTCTGCTTGTACTCTTAGGACAGCAGTCAGTAAATTATATGAGACATTCAACATTTTAGATATAGCAGGCCTTGTAATATTATTTGGGCCAATTGTAGGCTAATGTATTCTGGGCAAGTTAAGGTAGGCTATGCTAAATTGCAATATTTAGCAGATTAGGCACATTAAGTGCATTTCAACTTACAGTGTCTTCAACTTATAATGTGTTTCAAGACTGTAACCTCATTGCAAATTGAGGTACGTTAACCCAAGAGACTGAAGCATAAATAAATTTTCTAATGAAGGGTAAGGAGTACTTATAACATCACAGGCACCATTCTAAGTCCTGGAGCTGTGGTGTTTTGGGTCTCCTCCACATTCAGTTAGATGCTGCCAGTGTGACAGCTACGAGCAAGGCCTTGAGGAGATAAGATTAGCCTAGAAGGGCTGCTTCCTGGTCAGTGGTGTAAATCTTATTAAAGAGTCTTCCACCTTAGGCCACGTCTGCTTTGTGAAGATAGTGCCCTCCCCTCCAGAGTGTAGCTGTTCGGGCAGGAGTAAGGGTGTTCTAAACAGATACCTGTCTGCTTCAGCAAGCAGACTAAGCAACAGATCCCAGGGAACAGGCATCTCCCCAGGACTCTCATGCTTGGAGAAGGAAGCAGGGCGCCCTGGTGGTGGCCAGAGGGGGAGCTTTTCTCCCTGAAGATTTCGTTCAGTACTGACAGCTTGTCGGACCACTTTGCAGGAGGGACTGCAGCTGAGACACTCGTGTCAGTGATGGGCCGGCCTGCACCTAGACCTGTCTGTACATAGCTCTAGTCTTCTGCTTAAGCCTAAACCTTGTGTCAGGACCCTGAAGATGGACTAGGGAGACTGTGTCACTGAGACTCTTTGTTCCTCTGTCTGATGTGGCCACATAGAGTAAGTCTCCTTTCTCTGCCTTTTGCTAGTGTCTCCTCAATTGGCCTTCGAAGGATGGGTGGCTGGGCCTGGTTCATTAGGGCCGCCAGGGTCCAGGCTCCGACCTACCAACTTCAGTAACGAGGACCCAGCCCTCATCAGACACTGTATCTGCCGGCGTCTTCACCTTGACCTTCTAGCTCCAGAACCGTGTGAAAGAAACCTCTGTTCTTTGTCAATAGCCCAGTCTGCAGTGTTCCTGATAACAGCCCAAAGGGGACATGGGGACAGGGTGGCGGGGGCAAGGCAGTTGCAGCCCTGGTTCCCAGGAGCTCACGTTTCACTGATTCGTCACCCCCCTGCCATAAGTGGTCAAACGCCTGAGACTTTTGGAGCAGAAACTTCTTTAAAAAGAGAGGTTGGCTTTGGAAGTGGAGCGCGAGGCAGTCCGGCTGGACTCTGCCTGCTCTTATGCTCTAACTCAAAGACAAAGCTGGTTTCTATTTTGATCATTCTCAGAGATTCCCGACACGTTGACGCTGACCTGTGCCTCCCGCATTCTGGGCGCTCTTCTCCAGTGAAGTCTGGCAGAAACTGGAGGGGTTCACTGCCGACTGGAATATCCAGGTCATCCAAGGACAATGGCAACTGGTTCTGCCTGAGTCATCACTTTTTTTTTTTTTTTTTTTTTAAGAAAGTCAGTAATTGCTCATCCCCATTGCCTCTGACTCTGTGAAGACTTTCTAAATGTTTCTGAGTTCTTTGTCCATGAAACAGAAGCATGCTCTCTGGGCAGCATTCATCTTGCTAAACCCCAGTTGGTTAAAAGCAGGAGAGAGAGTGTCTTAGTCTATTTGGGGTGCTGTAACAAAGGACAATTGATTGGGCATCTTATAAACAACAGAGAAGCCCTGACAGATGCTGTCGTGCAAGCACACAGCCAGGCCTCCTGAGGACCTGCTTCCGGTTCCTGGATGGCACCTGCATACCGTACCCTCACACAGTGGAAGGGCAGGGTAGCTCTCCAGAGCCTCTAAGCCCATTCTCAAGAGCCCCACTCTTATGACCTCATTACCTCGCAAAGCTCATACTGGTATTAGGTCATGGAAGTAAGGATTTCAATAGATGAACATTATGAAGATCACAATTTCAGTCTATCCCATGAGGAAGTAAGGTTCATTCTATTCAGAGGTCACCTTCCCATCTTGGGCTGACTGTGACAAGGGCCTTGGGGACTGGTGGGCTGTGAGTCCACCAGTGGGAGCTTGTTTGGAATCTCATGTGTGATGGGTAAATTTCTTCATTTCCCTCAGGACCAGAGCCATCTACCCAGCTGGGAGTGGGATGCCAGGAGGGGCATGCGCTAAGCCTGAGTCTCCGGAATTATGTTTACCCTAGGACATCCCTGCTCCAGGCTGCCCACGCCTTCCTGCCTCAAATTGGGGAGGGTGCTGCCCTTTGGGGCTTGTCCCAGGGGACCGAGGTTTTTCCCAGGCCTGTGTGTGGCTGTTGGAAACGTTCCATTTTGGGGCCAGAGGACACCCTGCCAGGCCCGCATGCTGTTTCCAATGGCGGAGGCTGAACTAATTGGCACTGTGGAATGCTGAAATTTGCCAGCCACCGTGAGGAAGGCACTGGGCTCTGTGTCAGTGGTGCTTGCTAGAGACACAGGTTTGCATGTCTCTCCGCTGGGCATGCTCTGGGAGGCTGCTTTTCATTCAGTGGGTGTTTTCCTTGGCCTGTCACCAAACACAGAGGTGGAAGAAAACCAATTTGTTAACTTCCCAGGACCAGGAGGCCAGCTGCGGGAAAACTCCAGAAGCACAATCCCAGGGTGAAGACCGGAGTCTCAGGCCTGTGCTATGGTCTCATCATCCTGGCAGGAGCCAGACACACTGCTCCCAGCCTTCGAGTCCTGGCCAAGCCTCCTCCTCCTCCAGGAAGCCTTCTTCATTGCCCATTCTTTTTAGCAATGCATTTCCCCGGTGGGGTGAAGTGTGCATTCTACACCAATGAGGCCACTTGTTTGATTTACCTTTTTTTTTTTTTTTTAAATTTCAGACAGGGTCTCCCTATAGTCCCAGCTGGCCTGGAACTCACACTGTAGACCAGGCTGGCCTTGAACTCACAGAGATCTGCCTGCCTCTACCTCCCGAATGCTGGGATTAAAGGTGTGAGCCACCATGCCTGGCTTAAGGACTGTTCTTAGCCACCATGTGGATGCTGGGAATCAAACCCGGTCTTCTGCAAGAGCAGTTGGAGCTCTTAACCGCTGAGCCATCTCTCCAGCCCTTGTTTGATTTACCTTCCAGCTCATTATCATGACTCAGCCCTGTAACAGAGTTCTGGGACTGAAATTTCCTAAATTTAGGTTATCTTTTGTGGTTATTTTTCTAGGCTTTGATTCTGTTGTTGTTGTTGTTGTTGTTGTTGTTGTTGTTGTTTTGGTCTTTTTGAGGCAGTTTCTCCCTTTAGTCCCAGCTGGCCTGGAGGTCACTCTGTAGACCAGGCTGGCCTTGAACTCCCAGAGATCCGCCTGCCTCTGCCTCCTGAGTGCTAGGATTAAAGGTATGCACCACCATGCCTGTTGCATACCACCCTGAACGCGTCTGATCTCGGCTTTGATTCTTTATTTTTATTTATTTATTTATTTTTTTTTTTATTTTTTAATTTTATTTATTTATATATGTGTATGAATGTACTGTCTGCATGCAAGTTTGTGCACCCATGTCGTGCAATGCCGCAGAGGTCAGAAGAGGGTGTCGGGTTCCCCTGGAACTGGAGTTCTCCTGGAATTGGAGTTTCAGACTGTTCTCAGCCGCCATGTGGGTGCTGGGGACCCGGGTCCTCTGTAAGAGCGGTCGGCGCTCTTAACCGCTAGGCCATCTCTCCAGCCCCAGCTTTGATTCTTTAGAAACAAAAACAAAAACAAAAAACCAAACCAGCTTTAGGTTCACAGCAAAATCTATCAGAAAATACAGACTTACCAGCTACTCCCTGCCCCTGGCCACTCCACTCTCAGTGTCCTGTACGAGGGACTATGTTTGCTGTCATCCATGAGCTACATCAGTGTCCTGTACCAGGGGCTGTGTTTGCTGTCATCCATGAGCTACATCAATGTCCTGTACCGGGGGTATGTTTGCTGTCATCCATGAACTACATGGATAGCACTTCTACCCAGAACCTGCAGCATATGCTGGGTCTCACTTCTAGGTTTGTGCTTGCTTTTTATGTGTTTGGACAGGAATGTAATGACATTATTCACTATGATGGTACCATACAAAAGAGCTTTGGGCACCCAAATCCTTTGCTTCACCTGTGCATTCCCCTCCCCAAACCCTTTGGCTACTATTGGCTTTTCATTTTCAATATAGTTTTTACCTTTTGAGGAATGTAGGATACTTGGAGTCACACTGCATGTCCATATTGCCTCTTCAGGTCAGCTTCTTTCATCTAGCAATCTGTTTTTAAATTCTCTTCCTCTCTCTCTCTCTCTCTCTCTCTCTCTCTCTCTCTCCCTCTCTCCCTCTCTCTCTCTCTCTCCTTTTTTCTGTGTGTGCATGGGTACTAGCTAGGATGGCAGTCCAGGGCCTTGCACATACAAACCAAGCACTCCACCACTGAGGTAGAACAAACTCCAGCCCTAAGCACAGGTTTTTGTGTAGACGTAGGTTATCAGTTCCCTTGAATAAAGTTGACAACATTCCTCCAGATCCAGATGGCCGGAGTATGCTTGGCTTGTATGGAGCTGCCAATTGCTTTCCAAAGTGTCTGTACCATTTTGCTTTCCCACCAGCAATGTCCCCATTGCTTCATGTCTGTGCTGGCATCTGGTGCCATCAGTGTTCTGGGTTGGTTATTCTATTGGGCCTGCCCCTGCTATTGACTTCATATTTCCCTGTTGACCTGAGGTGGAGAGCATCTTCTCATTGGCTTATTTGCCATCTGAAGCACCTCTCTTTCAACACGATGGTAGTGTTCTGCTGGGTGGTCACGGGGATCTGACCTTGTTCTGAAGGATCCTGAAAGTCAAGGAATGGCCATCTGGGGACAGAAATGCCTTTTCCCTCCTGGGTTGATGATCCTACCTGGGGTTCTATGCTCAGCAAGATGAACTTCAAGTACAGCTGCTGGTGTGACTGTAGTGATGCCTGTGGACCCTGTCTGAATGTCTTTGTGAAGTGGGGGGACATCCGACTTACTGTATGGAGTTGATAGAGAGTACTGCAGAGTCTAGCTTGTAGGGAACCCTCTGACATGTAGGGAATACTCAGGCAAGAGCGGCTGAGGGTGGCAATGATGATTCATTTTGTATTTTGACTGCTTAGTCCAGAGAATGGCTGAGCCAGGACATGGTGGCTGGCCTCACTCCCTGGTACCAGGAGCTGTGCCCAGCACTGGGTGTGCCACCTGCCTTATTCTCTTAAGAGTGTTGTATCAGATCTGTGCTGGATAGTAGCTTCAGTGGGTAGTGCCACCCTAGGCAGGTGGTCTTGGCTTGTATAAGAAAGCAGGCCCTGCTGTTGAAGACCTGATGTAAACATGGGAAAGATGTATGGAGACCGCACTGGCAAGTATACAGATGGTCTCTGGAATGCCAGAGAGTGTTACCAAAGGCCACTAAACCAATAAAGCAAATATAGGTCTCCTTGAGTCAAGCAAGACTCCTCTGTCAGCACCAGCTACACCTCACCTGCCTGGAAATACTGTGCAGCAGTGGCAGCCATATGTCTGTATATCCCAAATCTAATTGGCTATTAGCTCTCTCCTTGGAGGAATAACCCACGGCTGATGCCACAAGCTTACATCCTCTAATGGTTAGGAGATGTTATAAGCCACAGGAAGACCCTGTCATACTTAACAGAAGAAAATGTAATTCATGGATTAACATACCATCCAAACATCTGTGTCTATACCAAGTTTAGGCTACCATAACTATTAGTGCTGCTTAAATACCTATATATCTAATTGCTTGTTCTTCATTAGTAGGATCGAAAGGTTATTCCTGGACAAACTGTCAGCCCATGAAAGGAAACAGCCAGAATTGACCAGAGTCCAAGTCAACAGCTCCAGAGAGAGTGGACTGTTTTGCCTCTCATCCACCTGTGCCCCTTTTCTAAGCCTAGGGAACAATCTGCGGAAGAGGGGGTGTGGTAGAATATAAGGGCTGTGATTGGGATGAATGGTGAAACTACAACAATATAGACTGGACACTCATTTGATCAACTTGATTGAACATACAAGCCCCCCCTGCTGGATGGTGGGACCCATGAGCTGTGTAGGTTTGGGCACAACTGCTTTCAAATTGGTTTTACATGAAGGATGCTTGTACTCACAAATTATCATTTATTGTTAAAAAAATGAAAACAAAAAAAAAACAGAGAGGAAAAAAAAAAAGAAAGCAGGCTGAGCACAGGCTGGAAGAGTAAGCCAGTAAGCAGCACTCCTCCATGGTCTGTGCTTCAGCTCCTGCCTCCAGGTTCCTGCTCCAACTTCCCACAGTGACGATGTGTGATTTGGGAGATGTAAGGTAAAATAAACCCTTTCCTCCCCAGGTTGATTTTAGTCAGTGTTTTGATTTTTGTTTATTTTTTATTTTATATGTCTGAGTGTATTCCCAGCATGTGTGTCAGTGCACCCAAGTTGTGCAATACCAGTGGAGGACAGAGGTGGGCATTGGATCCCCTGGAACTGGAGTTATGGACAGTTTTTAGCCACCATGGAGGTTCTAAGAACTGAACCCACTGCTCTTAACTCCTGAGCAATCTCTCCAGCCCCTTGGTCAATGTTATCACAGAAATTGAAAGTAACTAGGGCCGATTCTTTATCCACTGCTGTCACAAAGCATTTAGGGCAAGAGGCGACTCTGGGGGAAGGGCTGATTTTGGTTTCATGGTCCTGCAGTCTGTCCTAGTGGGGAAGGCATGGCCACAGGGTGGGAGCAGCTGCTCTGCTGCATCTGTGGTCAGAATGCAGAGAGAAGAATGCAGTGCTCAGCTCCTGGGACCTCAGTCCCAGGGTTGGCACCACCACATTTAGGGCAGGTCTTCCCACCTCAGTTAACTCAGTGTGCAAACCCTTCCCAGACCTGCCCAGTGTATGTCTCCAAGGTTTTTCTAGTCAAGTTGACAATGCTAGCCATTAGAAATATATAAATATGGGGGCTGGAGAAATAGCCTAGTGATTAAGAGCACCGACTGCTCTTGCAGAGGACCCGGGTTCAATCCCCAGCACCCACATGGCAGCTGAGAACTGTCTTTAACTCCAGTTCCGGGGGAATCCTATGCCCTCTTCTGACCTCTGCTGCATTGCACGACACGGGTGCACAAACCTACATGCAGACAGTACATTCATACACATACAAGAATAAATAAATTTTAAAAATTAAAAAAAGAAATATATAAATATATTTAAATTTTTCTTTTGTTTAATTTTATGTGTATGAGTATATTGCCTGCATGTATGTAAGTGCATTTGTGTCATGTAATGCCCACAGAAGTCAGAAGAGGGCTTTGGATCCCCTGGAACTGGAGTTACACACATTTGTTAGCCACTGTGTGGGTGCTGGGAATAGAACACAGGTCTCTGTAAGAGCAGAAAAAAAAAAAAAAAAAAAGCCAATGCTCTTAACTGCTGAATGCTGAACCATCTCTCTAGCCCCTCTTTAAATTTTTTAATGAAAACATTTTTGATTTATTTATTATTTATGTGTTTTGCCTGCATATATGTCAGTGTACCACGTGGCTATGGTATACTTGAACACAGAAGATCCCTTGGAACTGAAGTTACACAAGATTGTTGGCTGCCATGTGGGATCTGAACCTGGGTCCTCTACAAGAGCAGCCATACCCATAGTCCATACCCAAGTCTTTTTTTCTCTTTATTTGAGACAGGGTCTCACGATGTGGCCCTGGCTGGCCTGGAATTCTGTACAGAATACACAGGGATTTGCCTGCCCTGCCTCTGGTCCCTTGGTGTTGGGACTAAAGGTGTGGGCTACCACATTCTTCTAAAATTGATGCTGTCCTAGTTTGCTTTCTGTTGCAGTGATAAACACCATGACCAAAAACGACTGGGGGGGGGGTCGATTTCATTTGTGAGGGAAGTCAGAGGAGGAACTCAAGGCAGGAAGCTGGAGGCAGGAGTGAAGCAGAGACCATGGGGGAACACTGCTCACAGGCTTGCTCCCATGGCTTAGTGCCTTCCTCACACAGCCCAGACCCAGCTGCCAGGGGTGGCACCACCCACAGTGGGCTGGGCCCTTCTGCATTAATTACCAATTCAGAAAATATTGCATAGACATAGCCACAGCTGAATCAATGGCAGCAATTTCTCAGCTGAGGTTCCCTCTTCCAGGTATCTCTAATCGGTGTCAAGTTGGCAAAACCAACCACCACATGTGCCTAGGTGCTCAGTGGCCGTGTCTAGAAGACACTGAAACAACCCAGCCAGTTACTGTAATAGCTCAATAGGTTGAGCTTCAAGGCACGTCTCTGGCTGGAAAAACACAATCACAGCCAAATAATTAACTGTGGAGACCAAGAAATGCCACCTACAGTGGACATGTTACCCAAGAACAAGTCCCAAATAGTGACAAGGGGTCAGTTAGTTAATAGAGAGCCAGTTCCTGTGTCACTCACTCACATTCTTGACTCCCGCCAAGGCCAGTCTGGCCTGGCGTCGTCCCTCACACCATCAACAGGGAGGACTCAAGGAGCACTGGAGCAGACCCAGAGAAGAAACGTGTTCAGAACACTTCCTCTGCCCTTCAGCCGCACAAACATCTATTCTGGGTTTGGGCTGTTTTCCAAGTTGGGTTATATGATGACGGTAAACAATAGGGTTTTTAGAGGGGAGGGGAGTGAGTGAAATTTTAACTGGGTACTTTCAAAACACAGTTAAAAAATAATTGAAGAAACGATTAAGTGGAAAAGCTAGGGATGCAAAGAATTGTCTGTGGCTGTAAAGATATTTCCCACCGAGATCCTCATTTTGTTTTGTATGTTTGGGAAGATCTGCGGAGGCCACAAGTCCAACTAGTCATCTGTGTTTCCCAGAGACTCAGGGGCTCTCTAGGCTATCAATAATGATCTATCTGACTCTAAGGATAAAAATGGAAAGCAAAAAGTTCAAGAAATCAATTAGCTGTCTTAAATTTGCTGAGAAATACAGGATAATGTTCATGGCTGAAATTTACAAAGTAAATCAACATAAGATGAAGAAGTAAATTAACCCAGAATGACAAAATGAAAGGACAGCTCCCATGTAACCTCATAAATTTCCTGCTTGATGCATTTCAAGTCTCTGATTTCTAATAAAATTCTCATGAGAACCAAATAGTGCTTCATAAAAACTCCTAAACTCTCCCCATGAGAACCAGCTGGTTTATAAGGGCACATGGGTTCAAGGCTGTGGTTTATTTATTAAAAATTTCTCAGTAAATATATCATAGTCTGCTGGATACTGCCCTGCGCTCATGGAGGGGGGCGACCCTCATTCCTGCTGTCCCTGACTAGGAAGGAAAACAAGAAAAAGCACGTCAGGAACCTTCTGACCCAGAAGCCACTGTAACCTTCTACTTTTTGCTGAAGAAAAGTTGCAGGCTCCTTCCGCGTATCCTCAACCCAGGTTTTTTTTTTTTTTTTTTTTTTTTTTTTGTTTTTCATTGCTGGGGTGATACCCGTCAGAATACAGGGCACAGGCAGACCAGAACGAGGACAAACTGTTGTGGGGGATGGTTTTTAAACATCTCAGAGGACAGGTGTGTGTGTGTGTCTGCACACACACACACACCCCTCCCTCCCCCTCCCTCCCTCCCTCTCTCCCTCCCTCCCTCCCTCTCTCCTTCCCTCTCTCCCTCCCTCCCTTCTTTCCCTCTTGCTTCCTTTTCTTGGACTCAAAAATCCCCAGGTTGGCCTGCAACTCTCTATGTAGCTGAAGATGACCTTGAAACTCTGAACCTCTTGCCAGCACCTAAGTGCCGAGAGTATGCAGTAAGAACCCAAGGCTTTGTGCTTGCTACCTGAGCCAAGTGCTAGCCCCAGATGTGCGATTAGATGATTAGATGTAGTTAGAAAGCTGATGAGCTCATAGCTTACACACAACTCCGCACAGACCAACCACCCTGAGGAGCCATGAGGAGCCATGTTCACTCCCAATGTGTTTTCAATCTGGGCCGGACACATAGCAAAAAGGCCTCCTGAGATGAGTTGTTACTACCACTCCCATTTAGAAGGGGAGCTTTACACAGAAAGGTTTGCTGAAGTCACGGACCTCAGTAGAACAGGACATGGAACTCAGGCCAGTGAACTTCACTGTGGTTCGTGGAACCACAGGCCTAGATTTGGAGAAAGACCCCATGTGACAACTCAGGAGCTCTTCAAGTTTTGACTGTACTCACCCTGGCTCCATTTCAGACAAACCCATGTGAGGTGTTTCTAAGCATATTAACAGTCATGCCAGAATTAAGAAACAGCCTGACTCAGCACTAATTTTAAGGCCAAAGGTGATGATAAGCCCCTCTTCCTTCAGCTGTCTCTTGGAAAATGCGCCTTCACTCATTTTCTTACTGAAACAGTATCTCCGCATGAAATGGGGAGGCAGAAGTCAGGACCCACCCTTATATCAGAGATTCTTAGCCTTTGACCTAGAGTATCACAACCACAACAACAAACAGATTCCTCCTTGTTCATAATGAAAAAAGTACACATCTTTCATCAGGTTTGATATGCAAGGCATGCACACTCAGTGTCATTCACTGTCTTGGGTAGGGAGGGGGCCTGAGGGAGCAGAGGACCACAGGGCTCAGTGAACTTGTTTACATTATAAACAGTTAACTTTTTGGTTGCAAAGTTGGTTAAAGTCTTCAGTCCAAACTATGTCCATACTGTAAAAGTCATCCCTACAGCTATGTTTGGAGCGCATGTGTGCCACACCTGACACAGGTTAGAGACCTGTTGTTGTGCACACAGAGGGAGAAAGATGCATGAAGGGGGCCTTTTGTCTCCTCCCGAATGTACCTTTGTAAGGTCCGACTATGACGCTCATGTGTGGAGTCTTGGTCTGCAGGTAAGGGTGTCTCCAAGTCTGTTCTTGTGGCTCCATGCACTGTGCTGTGCTCCACTTGCCTGGGTTCTGTGTCTCCATCCCTGATTAGGTCTGTAACTTGATCTTTCTCTCAGAATTTCCCTCCCTCTAACTAAGGGTAATAACAATGGCCCTCATCTGCTGTAGACTGACGGCCTGTCTGCTCAGCATTGGCACACACTGGCACTCACTCATACACTTCAGTGGATGAGAGGTTGTAGTCCATGGCTGGCTGAGAAAACAGAATCAATATTTTAAGAATAGATATTGGTTTTTAATAGTTATTTTAGTTTAACAACAAAGTTGAGCCAAAGGTGCAGAGGTCTAACAGATCTGCTGCCTTCACGCAGGCCTCCTTGGTACCATCCCACCTGAGGGGCTCTGCACAGGCTGTGGACCACCTGGCATGTCATCTTCCTCTCCACGCAGGCCTCCTTGGTACCATCTCCACCTGAGGGGCGCTGCACAGGCTGTTGACTGCTTGGCACGTCATCTTCCTCTGGGCTGTGGTTTTTATCACCTTTATCCAGGTGTGGTGCTGCAGCTCTACACAAATGCAGCAAGGCGATCCTCCCTCATCACAGTCGCTCTACTGCCTACGAGCCCTGCACTCCATCCCAGTGTCCTTCCCTCCTCCATTTGAGGTCTGGCAGGCTGGGAACCTGTCTTTCTTAGAATGTCAAATGAAATTATGTAACATATGGCCTTCTCAATGGCTTCATATCCTTGGTGACCTGCAGGTACACTTCCGCTATGGCTTTTCTTGGCTTAATGATTCCTCTCCTTTTAGCACTGGATAGCATCCTACTGTGCGCAGTTCCTAACTTCGTCCCCTCCCTCCCCCACTTCTCCTCTTTCTTTTCTTTTCTCTTTTTCTTTCTTTCTCTTTCTTTCTTTCTTTCTTTCTTTCTTTCTTTCTTTCTTTCTTTCTTTCTTTCTTTCTTTCCTTCCTTCCTTCCTTCCTTCCTTCCTTCCTTTCTTTCTTCCTTTCTTTCATCTCTCTCTCCTTTCTTTCTTTCTTTCTTTCTTTCTTTCTTTCTTTCTTTCTTTCTTGGTATGTGTCTGGTGTGTGTATATATGTGTGTGAGTGTAGTGCTTCTGTATTTGCATCTGTGTGTGGGCATACTTGCCTGTGCAAGTGGCTGTGGAGGCCAGGAGAGGATGTCAGGTATCCTATCACTCTCTGCTTTCGTCCCTTGAGGTGGGGTCTCTCACTGAATCTGGAGCAAGGCTGGTGGCCACCAAGTTCCAGCAACCCCCCCCATCCCCACCTCTCTCCTTCCTGCTGGTGCTAGGAGTCTAGGCTGGGGTGCCATGGCTTGGCTTTTTACTGGGTGCTGGCATCTGAACTCAGTGCTCATGCTTGCGCAGTAAGCACTCTTACCCACCAAGCCATCTCTCCTGCACAAAGCTTGTAATTTTCTATTCATTCAAATGAAAAGCACTCTTGAGGCCTGGGCAAACTGAAGACTCCACAGCCCGGGAGCTCATCCCAGAATTCTCCCATCCATGAAGGGACACAGATGACTTCTTTTTCTTTTTGGCCACATTTATGCATTGACCCTATGGCAAATCTGGGCCTTTGGACACTGCTATACTTACCACCGTATACACTGCTTTTTGCATTGTTGCACACACTGCTGTATTTACTGCTCTTCACACTGCCGTATGCACTTCTATACACTGTATACACTGCTGTATCCATGGCCAGTTATGGAGCCTAGCTTATGAGCACCGAGTTCAATTTGGCGTTAAAGCTGGATGTCCTGTTGATGCTGACTTTGAATGTCAGGCTACTTACTATTGGAAATGGAATCCTCCTGTTCATTGTGTAGAAAAGGAACTCCTGCATTTGAACATCTAATTATGAACCTTTAAACTCAAACTCTTTTTTTTTTTAACATTTTTTTTATTGATGCTTTGTGCATTTCATTAACATCATTTTCCAATTCAGTTCAGGTATCTCTCCCCGTTCCCCTTCCCCCCTACCCCCCCCCAACCGAGATCCATGCATTCTTTTTTTTTTTTGTTTTTTTTCTCTCAGTTTTTTTTTCCCATTTTTTAAGTCAATAGTGATAATATCATGAGTACAAGCATCCTTCACGTAAAACCAATTTGCAGGCTGTTGTGCCCAAACCCCAACCCCCCACAGCCCCCCCACCTTCCAGCGGGGATGAGGGGTTTGTATGTTCAATCCAGGTTATCAAATGAGGGTCCGACTACATTGCTGAGTTTTCACCCTTCACCCCAATTGCAAGCTCTTACATTCTACCAGCCCCCTCTCCGCAGAGGTTTCCCTGGGCTTACAAAGGGGCACCTGTGGGATGAGAAGCAAAACAGTTATTTCCTCTGGAGCTGTTGTCTTGGATTCCGTCAATTCTGGCTGTTTCCTTTATGGGTGACAGTCTGTCCAGGATACCTTTCAATCCTACTAATGAAGCACAACAATTAGATATATAGGTATACTTAAGCAGCATTAATATTATGTAGGTTACTTTGTATAGACACATATGTTTAGATGAATGTTGATCCACAAACACATTTTTTCCCTGTAAAATAGACAGGGCTGGGCTTACTGTGGCTTATGATTATCTCCTAACCTGTAGAGGATTAAGCTTGGGATCAGCCATGGGTCATTCCTCCCAAGGAGAGAGCAATAGCCGATTAGATTTGGGTAACAGGCATATGCTGCCCTGCTGCACAGTATTTCCAGGCAGGTGAGGTGTATCGGTGCTGACGGTGGAGTCTTGCTTGACTCAAGGAGACCCGTATTTGCTTTATTGGTTTAGTGGCCCTTGGTAACACTCTCTGGTATTCCAGAGGCATCTGTACACTTGCATAAAGTTGGTCTCAATACATCCTTCCAATGTTAACGTCAGGTCTTCAGCAGCAGGGCCTTATCGCCTCTCTTCTTGCAGGTATCCCAGTTTAGAGGCAAGGAGCCTTTACCTTTTGTGGGGCCTTAGATCCCCTGGCCAACATCTCCCTGGTGGAATAATCCATTACTGATGTCAGAGCTCCTGTATTGATATATTTTTCTTAAGCGCATAGTTTAAGGACTTTAGTATTATATTTGAATATAATTATATTATATACTCTCTGAACAGAGAGTAATCCTTTTCACAGTTCTATGTCTATTAAACTCAAACTCTTACAAAGGAAGACTGGTGTCTTGCAAGGGAGAATGCTAACTGTCCTGCAAGTGCATGAAAACAACAGAAATCACCCTGGCCCAACAAGTGTCCACCCCAGAGGATGGAGTGGGGAGGTACATCATTGACTCAGAATGGAGGTGGGCGGGGGAGGGCACTATAGCACCAGGGAGGGACACGAGCGCCACCTAGTGTCTGGGCTGGGCCAGGCTAAGTCCCACCAGCTGCTCAGGGCTGGAGTTGTGAGGAGAGTAGTGTTTGCTCTGAAAGTGAAACATGGAATTGAAGGACACCAAAAACCTACTTAAAGAGCCCACCTCAGAATGTCTTTATTATGACCATCAATAAGACCTTGGCCTCTTAGGACTGAAGTGACAGCTAGTTCCTTCTCCACCAGGAATGATCTAGAATTATGGCTCAGCATCACCATACATATTTAACAGGAGAAGGTGGCTGCTGTTTATTTCAAACCCAAGTCACAGCTAAGCCAGATAAAGCATTCGGCAAACAAGTATTGGAAATACATTACTAAAAATCTCTAGTGTTTTAATAAGCAAATGTATTTGACTTCCAGATTCTTCCGCTTGAGAATGGGAGACTTGTTTGAAAATGGAAGACTGGATCTGAATACTGAAGTGAAGCTGTCATCTACTCTGCAGTGGCTGTGGCTGAAAACAAAACACACAGACCCCCCCTTTCTCTGCTGTGCCCAAAAGGTCGAGGGTAGGAGGCAGGCACCTGGTCCTGTGGGAGGCTCTGTGACTTGCTTTATGAGGCCTTTTTATTTGTCTTCCTGAGAACCTGCAGGTGCTGAGAAGGGATGGAGAATGACTTCCCTCCCAAGACTGCATGCAGGTGAAGAAGCTTCCATCTTTGTGGAATATAAGGTCACCCATGGAGGTGAGGCATCAGCATGTGACCTTAGGGGGCCAGTGCAGACCCCAACACCCTCAGGGAAGCCCTTCTGGGGCAGAGACAGGGACACACTGCCCTCTCCCATCTTCTTTGTTAACACTGCTTTCCCAGAGGGGCGGAGAACCCCAAAGCATTTCTTCACTAGTTGACCAACCTTCAGGCATAAGAAAAAGTAAATCTTTCTTATTTTATCTAATGGTATATTTAAAGAAAAGAAACCTTCAAATGTGTCATTTTAAGTACTTGAATTCTTGGGTTGGTGATGACCTGAATACGCCTTGGTGGATTCCTTTGTATTCTTCTAGTTTCAGTCAGAAGGGCTCACAAGGAACAAAATCGTATGGTTTTACCCATCCTCCTTGCCCCCTTTTCTTCTTCACCCCAGCCTGCCTAATGTGTAAACAAATCAGAAAACCTGTCCGTTACTCCAGCTGGAAAGAATTGTGCCCCACCCAGACTTGGATCCCCCCTCAGCATGGAAACCCTGACAGATGCTATAAATGAGATTGTCCTTATGGACTTTTCCATGGTAGCTTTCCATGGACAATTTCCTTCTTCCAGCTGTTAACCTAAATTTGGATTAGGGCTGGAACTTTCTGAGCAGGCCATGATGCTGATGACTTTGGTGGTCATGGGTGCCAAGAGGGACATTGGACTGATTGATGGGGGTACAGTATAGGGGCTGACCCGAGTCAGCTTGTTTTGTAAAAAGATTTATTTTTGTTAACTTTAAACTATGTGTCTGTGTGTTGTGGGGCTGGAGGTGTGGGGAGGAGTGCAGGTGTCTGCAGAGTACAGGATGCAGTATCAGATCCCCTGGAGCTGGAGTTACATGTATGTGTAAGCCATGTGATGTGGGTGCTGGGAGCTGAACTGAGATTCTCTGCAAGAGCAGTATGTGTTCTCTCCAGACTCCTTACTATTTTTAAGACCAAGTTTTACTGTGAATCCTGAGCTGGCCTCCAACTCATAGTTACCCTGCATCAGCCTCCGGAGTATCGGGTTTGCAGGCATGAACTACTATGCCTATATTTTTTTCTTCACATTTTATTATTATTTTTTATTTTTATTACTTTATGGGTATGAGCGTATTGCCTACATGTATGTAAGTGTACCCATGTTGTACAATACCTGTGAAGTCAGAAGACGGTATCAGATTCCCTAGGAACTTGAGTACAGACAGTTGTTAGCCGTGATGTGGGTGCTGAGAATTGAACCCAGGTTCTCTGAAAGACCAGCCAGTGCTCTTAAACAGTGAAGGATCTCCTAGGAAGCCGGAAGAGGCCCAGAGTCTTCTCTTCTGGTTAGGGGAGAGCTGGTAGAAGAACCCAACACTGTGGAGGCACAGTGACTGCAACAGAACGACTTCATCCTGTCATCAAACCCTCCTGTGTTTGTTACCCATGTACCGAAGCACCCATCCAATGTCTCTCACTGCTGTGTGTGCTGGCGACGAGGAGCTGTGTGAGCTGAGTTGAGTCACACTACGCTTCTTGTTTGGGCCCTACTGGAAGAGGGTAGACCACTTCTCCCAACAGCATGAGGTCCTCCCATCACACACTTTTCTCTTTAATGGTTTATGATTGAACTTCCTTTTGGCTGGGAAGGAAGGCTCAAAGAATTGATGGGATAACTGGCCAACAGAGGAGACCTTAAGGGGATGAGTTAGAAAGAAATAGAGGATAAGGGGAAAGGAACAACTGTGTCCCTCGTTGGAAGCCCTTAGTCATACACCAAGTAGAAGAGGGAAGGTTTGCAGATGAAGTAAAAGGGTATAAAGGTGACAAAGACCCTCTGGTTAGCTTGCAGGAAGGAGAGTTGAGTGATTAATAGAAAAATATAAACTGGTCATAATCCCAGTACTTGGGGATTAAAAGCAGGAGGGTGTGGAGTTCCAGGCTATCATTGGCTACATGGTGAGTTCGAGACCAGTATGGACTGTGTGAGACCCTGTCTTAGGGTAGTGGCACGCACTTTGAATTCCAGCACTCGGGAAGCAGAGGCAGGCAGACCTCTGCAAATTCAAGGCCAGTGTGGTCTACATAGTGAGTTCCAGGCCAGGCAGACCACAAAGTGAGACCCTGTCTCAAAAAAACAAAATCCAAACCAAAACCAAAACTGAAAACAAACCACTGAGACAACCATGCTCCCAGATATTACTACATTCTACCAAGGGAATAGGAATTGTAAAAATGACAGTCACATTTTACGTCATGTTGACTATAAGCACATAGTTCTTATCTACCTTGAGAAAAAGTTTGTGTGATCTAACCATGAGAGTCCAAAAAGTAGTGTAGTTATAAAACATGTTTAAAAAGTGAACACCGACTTAGTGTCAGGAGCAGTTAATTATAAAAAGTATCCGGCATAAAAATGGACTCTGGTTTTACCTTGGAGTTTCCCGGAAGCCACACAGAGGAGATGCACTAAGGCTTGCACAGTTCGTGAGGGACATATGACACCTCTCCCAACCTGTGCTTGAGTCTCTGCTATATGTAGGTGCCGCGTGTGTGGAGTTCAGGGGGATTTGGGACATCACCCAGACCTGTTCCTTCCTCTTTCAGGGGTGTAGGTAGTGGTCCCAAGTGGAACAGCACAGGAAGTGGGATTTCTCTTCTCTTCCCATGATGCTTGTGGCCAGCCTGATGTGTTGACCTGCTGTCTTACTCCACCGTGACTGTAGTCAGATGTAAAAAGTCACCTCCTGCTTTGTCCTGTCCCTGCAGTTCCAATCCCTCTGGATGGACTCGGGCTTAGGAGTGGATGTGAGACAGGGCTCCTGGGCAGGTCTCAGGCTCATCTTTGGCAGTGGCTTCTGTGTGCTCAGGCCCTTTGCAGGCTCTTGCCACTCCTCAGATTCTGAACTGTCTGGGGCTCTTCCCCCGAGGCCCACACTGAGGCAGAAGTTTCTGCACGAGGCTCTGCCTGGGATGGGGCTGATATTGGCCATGGTGATAGGAAAGGACTTGGCCACGGCTTCAGGCAGGGCAGGCTGGGCAGGGCTTCCCTCTCCCAGTTTCCTGGAGTGGGCTGTCTGCAGACTCACTGGGCTGTCTTCTTGGTGGGAGGCTGTGGTCCGCTCCGTGGTGGCACTGAAGTACAGTGATGTGCTCAACTGCTCTTCCTTTCCCCGCGGCTCCCCACCCACGCCCTCCCCTTGAGTTGCAGGGTCAGCCTTTGGGCTGTGCCCCTGAGTAGCTGGTGACACCTGGGCAGGCGCACTGTCCTGATACTCGCTGGCAAAAGAGATGTAACTCGAAGTTTCCAATGAGTCCATCTTTGCTTTTGGAGTGCCTGTAAACTCCGAGTGCTTCTCCAAGGTCGATGGGTCAAGAGGGGAGGATGGGGGGCTTTGGTGGGAAAACATGGGCTTCCTTTGAAGATTACAGTATTGACTCAACGCCCACACCGGGGAACCTGAGCAAACAGGGCTATCATCTCCAATGGCTGCGTTGATTTTAGATACACTTCCGGTTTTGAGGGCAAGTTTTACTAACAGCCAGTGGTGGTGACGGAAAAAAGAGGACTCCCCCGATCTCTGGTCCCGGAGCTCCATCCCTGGATGGCTCTGCTGTGACCTGGGGGGCTTGTGTAGACTTGTTAGCTCATGGCTTTCCTCTTGGTACCAGCTAGAGCCCTCGGGCCTCTCCCCTGGAGAGACCGTGGTCTTGGGAGGAGACTCTTCCTTAACTTTGTCTATCTCCACAGGGTCACAGCACTTCCTCATGAAGCCCAGGCGGATGTCTGTGGATTTGGGATGTAGTAAGCTATAATAAATAAGCAGTGAGACAGTGCCTGAAGAAGAAAAAATAAAACAAAAAGAACAGGAGGTTAAGTTCTGTGATACTCAGCATCGTCCCTGTGGCTCGCAGTCCCTGGGTACAGCAATATCATTTTAACCTAAAATAAGCCTCTTTCGTGGAGTCTCTGAAGCAGACATTTTGAGGGGATTTTAAATAGGCCCCAGCTTCTAAGAGTTGGAAATGTCTTTGACCTTAAAAATATACAATAAGGCTTCACTTGTGTTGAGTCTGCCTTCTTCCCTCAGGGCATCGCCCACTGGTGTCCTCTCTCTCTCTCTCTCTCTCTCTTCACGCATGTAGCAGCTGCATGGTAGAAATCTCATTCAACCATCAGTACTCTAGGTCAAACACTCACAACCCCACCATCAGCACTGTGTGGACAGATGCCAGAGCTGGGGCAGGCAGGAGGGACCGGGTGGCCTCACAAACAAGAGGCCAACGCAGAGGTCAGCCTCCCTCCTCAGAAGCCCCTATCAAGGCATTTCCCCGAACAACAACAACACTTCCTTTGTGCACAAACATCTTAATCACATTGCTGTCAGTTTCATTATGTCCATCAGAAGTGTTGACTGCTGCATAATCTCTTTAGCAGAGCCTTCCAGTAAGCCACCCACGCTGTTTCCAGCTTCCTGTCACACTGGGGAAAGTGCCTGGATTCAGGGTGCTTTGTATGACAGCAGGAGACTCAAAGTAAGGGTGGGGAGGAGTCTCAGGGCACCAGGAGACCACTTCGTAACAGAACTGGGGGGAGCCCAGGGTATGTGCCCTCAACCCCTTGGTGCTCTGGGGATGATGGTAGGTGATGGTAGGGCACAGGCTGGTGGCAGGACTGGAACCTAGATCGAAGGCCAGCATTCCTATGTGCTCCTTTTCACTGCTTTGGACTCTCATCAGCCCTGAGAGGGACACACTCTCACTCATGTTTTACAACAAACCACCCAAGGCCGGGAGAGACTGCACGCAGTCCTGGGCGCACTGAATTTGCCACCTGCTGGGCTCATGACTGTACCTCTAGTCTGGTATACAGTAGGTAGTGAATACATGTTTGTCCAGAAAACGGAGGAAATGGGGCGTCTAGATCTGGGCATGAATCACATGCTTTCAAGCCTGTGTTCTGTGAACTACAATTCTTTTTTTTTTTTTTTAATTTACATTTACTTGTTTTCTTGAGACAGGGTCTTATATAGCCTAGGCTGGCCTCAATCTGGCAATTCTCTGGCCTCAGCTGAGCAATAAATTGCAGGTGTGAGCCATCGTATCTGTGGTAGTGCTGGGGATTGAACCCAGGGCCTCTTGTATGCTAGGTAGATGCTTGCCATTGAGCTATAGTTCCAGCCTTTCTAGAAGATGAGGGAGGTGCTGCCACCTCCTTCTGCTCCTCCTCTTTCTTCCCTCTTCCTCTTCCCCCTCCTCCTCCTCCTCCTCCTCTTCCTCTTCTTCTTCCTCCTCCTCTTCCTCCCCTTCTTCCTCTTCTTCCTTTTTCTTAAAAAGACGGGGTCTTTCTGTTTATTCTAGGCTGGCCTCCAGCTCACGTTGTAGCCCATGCTGGCCTGAACTCACATTAACCCTCCTGCTTCAGCCCCCCAAGTACTGGATGACAAGTGTGAGCCAGCAAGTCTGGCACTGACACACTTTGATTTCAAACACATGTGAGATATAATTTAATTTTGATAATGTCTAAGCTTAATAACTGGTTCAAAGTTTATTATTTATTTATTTTCCTATCTCTCTTTTTACATACTTTTTACTCTCTTTTTACAGCCCGGGATTCCCAAAAGGGCCAAATGGGAACCAGAGTTTTGTCCAGCTCTACCTACTGTTGGGCACAAGGACAGTGGCAGATTGCCCAGCCCCTTTTGAGAGGAGTGGGCAGTTTACAACATCTTACCTACTGTGCACACAGGCTGAGGTCACACCCCTCCTGACCCACAGCTCACTGGTCCTAAGCTATTCTCTATCCTTCCAGTTCATTTAAGAAATATGAATAGGGGCTGAGGAGATCAAGTACTTGCTGCCAAAGCACAAACCCTGGAGTTTGGATCTCAGGAACCTATGTAGGTATGGTGGCTGTGATCCTGGAACTTGGGAGGCAGAGACAGGGGGATCCTCAGGGCAAGCTAGCCACCAAGACTAGTAGGAATCAGCGAGCTCTAGGTTCAGTGGGAGACCCTGGTATCAACTTCAGGCCTCCACATGCACAGACACCTGCATGCACACGCACACCTGCACTCATGCCAACATGCGTAAATACACATGCCACACACACATAAGCATTAAAAAGAATAAAATAAATAAAATATACAAGTGAAGAGGAGACTTGGCTAAGGCACAAGTGTCTTACCGATTAGAAATCCAGACAAGACCCCTGCTGCAGTCCAGAGGCTGGTCCATGGCGCCCTCTGGAGGAAGTCAGTAGCCAACAGTAAGAGGACAGTGTTCTCCAGCAGCATGACCTGTGGGCCAAGAGAGTCAACACACCTGTCGGAGGCACACAGCTCCCTGCCCTGCCACCTGCTGCTACTCCTATCCTGATAGCCAGCTGGGGTTCAGAAGCCAAGGAGTCTGGACCAAGGCCCCATCAGGAGCATCTCTGCAAAGGGAGGTTTTGCTGGTGTAGTTCATAAAGGTGTCCAGGGACCCCAAATCCAGCGAGAAGCAAGCAATTCTGTACAAGCAATTCTGTCCACCCCCACACTAGACAGAGGATAGATGCCAGATGGGTTTCTAACAGTTCGAGGCCATGTCTCCTGGAGGAGACTGCAACCCCTCACTTCCTTTCTGAGAAAGTTCAAGCTGCCCGAAGCCCCTGTTTGTGTCTTCTTAAGGGATGAGAGCATCTCTCTGAAATACAGTCATCCAAGGAGATCCCTCTCCCAACATGTGAGCACCTTGCTCTCTAAGCTGAGTGACCCCTGCCTCTCGCCATTTATAAAGATGAAGCACCTCCCTCCTCACCTTCCTGGCTACTGAAACCCTTACTTACCCCACCTGCACTCCCTCCTTTTCCCTTTGCAATCCCCCACACTGCTATACAATCAGTTCACGGGGACCCTCTTTGCTACCACCACAGACCAAAGGCAACTGTGGTCTTTGTCTTTCGTTGGTCTCTGGAGGTCTCTGGAGGTCTCTCACCTCTCCCAGCTCTAGTGTCACTTTAAAAATATTGTTATTTTTGTTTTATGTGTATGAGTGTACTGCCTGGATGTGTGTAAGTGTACCCATGTCATGAAATGCCTGCTGAGGTCATAAGAGGACATTGGATCCCCTGGAATTACAGACAGTTGTTAGTTGCCATGTGGGTGCTAGGAATTGAATCTGGGTCCTCTGCAGGAACAGCCAGTGCTCTTAACCACTGAGCCATCTCTCCAGCTCCCCAGCATCACTTTGCGAAGCCTTCCCTGACTGCCTGTCCTCAGCCTTCTCCCTGCCCCCATGTTCCTCTGGGACTCTGACAACTCTTCTTGTCTGGTCACAGTGGCTGCATTGATATCTGTGGCCACAGAGAGCTGGCTGGCTTCCTTACACAGTGGCCTTGAGTTCATTTCCCCCAGTGCGTCTGAGGCTGTGTGAATGCCGAGGTGAATATAAGCCTCTTATGGGTCAAAGAGGTGAAAACAGGTTTTATAGATCTGTTTCTGCCTCTAAAAAAAAAGCCTAAGCCCGGGCAGGTAGCCCCCAAAGGAGGTGGTCTAGCAATGGTGCCGAAGCCAAACAGCCAGGCCCAGTGGGGATGGGCCCGGGAGTCTCCACCTTGGAAAGTTCATCTGACAACCAGGGCTGCTGAGAAACGGCCATACCTGAAGCCTCTGATGAGGTGACAACAGCTGGATGTCAGGCTACTATTTTCAAAGCATGACATCACTGCATAGACTTTCTCCTCACACCAGCTATTCCTTCATGTGGGGTGTGTGTGGGTGTGCGTGTGTGTGTGCATGTGCGTGTGTGTGTGTTTTATAGATCTACGAGGCCTGCATGGAGTAGATAGGTGCAGGTGCTCATTGGACAGTTATGAGGAGCCCAGAGCAGAGATGACTGTCTTTTTCATTCTCCACCGTATGGTCTTGAGACAGGGTCTCTCACTAAACTGGAAACTTGTCATTTTGGCTAGGCTGGCTAGCAAGCTCTTGAGACCTTCCTGTGTTCACCCTCCAGTGCTAGGGTTCCAGGCATGTGCAGCTCACCCACTGTCAGTGCCCCTACCCACAGAGTCAATCCCCCTGCCCCAGATATTGCTTTTTAAATAGATGTGCATGAATGTACAGGGTTGTGTGTACCTCCCCACCTCACATGTTATGGTATTGTAAGTCAGGATCAAAGAAAACAGCACTGTCACTTGCCAAGTAGAAGCTGGCCATTCTGCTTCCGGAAGGGCTGTCCCAAAAGTTGAGGTAGCAGAGGATGTACACACCCCCCACCAGCAGGTTGAACAGCTTCCAGTGGCAGGTGCTCTCCACAATGTCACTCTGCTGGGCTACAAGCCAGAAGGTCATCACCAGCCAGTGGGCACCTGGACAGAGTATGGAGCAGTCAGTGTCCAGTGGGGAATGGGGATGAGATGCAGTTGGAGCTGAACACCTCAGAGGAGATGGCCAAGCTCGGAAGAGGACCGAGGGCATGGAAAGGCTGCTTGTTGTAGCTCTGCGTGTCTCATCTCCTTTGAGCCTCACAGAGGGCATCTGACCGACTTTGGAGATGAGAAAACAGACCGGCTTCAGTGACACAGCAGGCCTTGCGTACCGATGGCCTTCTGCTTCTAGGAAGTGTGTAAAGAGGCCATTCTAAGGCTGTATGCTCCTTTTGAGTTGTTGCTGTGGAAGCTCGAGCTGTCCACACCCAAAGAGCTTCCTGGGGCCAGCCAGAAGCTTTAGTCTCATGTTTTGGGATGAATAATATCATTATAGAACACAAACTGGATTTTATAATAATGAATAAAATGCAGTTAATTTCTCTTTAGGAACACAGCTTTTTGTGCCCCTTCAAAAAATGTTCTTTTCTGCCAATAACTGTATTAAACATTTGCTCTGGGCCCAAGGGCCAACTATTTCTCAATGTCCCCAGTTCTCCTCAAACAAGAGTCCATTGTTCCTTCTTGCAGAGTGTATTCACTGATGACCAGGAGACTGCTGTCCTTGGCAGGGACACACAGACCCCATTCAGGAATCTGCAGGGCAGACGGATTCTCGGTCATCACATTCCTATCTGTGCGGCTGGGCTGAGGGAGGGCTAGGCTTCTGTGGAGCTTTCCTATTTGAAATCAGGACAATGCCTGAGATTCAAAGGAAACAGAGTGCTTTTGGAGGCTATAAACAGCATCACATATATACTGTGTATATTTGTACAGGATCAGGGCAGTAGAAACCATACCTCCCTTCTGTGTGGTCAGGATAGTGGGACCCACATCTCCCTCCTGTGTGGTCAGGGCAGTGGGACCTGCACCTCCCTCTTGTGTGACTCAGCTTTTCTGTAAGGAAGATTCAGCCTGTGATATCAAACATTCTGAGCACTGCGGTACTCCAGTTATCTAGAACTTCAGAGGCTGGGATGTCTAAACTATGGTAGTGTACATCCAAAGAATCAGTATGCGTCCCCTCTGCCTCAAATGCATACTTGTGGGAACTGGGGTCTGCACATCCATGCTCATGAATCTGGGCTGGCAGACCACAGCAGAAGCAGTCCTGCTGGGTTTATCTTATAAAAAAGATTAACAGTTTTCTTTTCTCTTAGAATTCTCAGCTGCTAAGACTGAGTCCAGGCTGCCTCTGTACATCCAGCCCATGTGGTCTCCTGGAAACCCAGAGGTCTATTCACATCTTCACATCTGTGCAGCTGAGGGAGGGCTGGGGTTCTGCGACTATGGGAACCTCCCAGACAGGAATCTCTGCTGAGTGCAGCCCCCACACGCCTGATACTGAGGGCCATGAGCAGTCACTGCTAAGGTTCTGGCTTGATGGCTTGCTATGCAGCAGACAAACAGAAGGCCCACTTACCTCCAACCACCAAAACCCAAACACGATAAGCTCTGCAGAACAGAATGAGGCTCAGTACGCGGGCGCCCAGCATGCCCATCCTCCAGAGCTGTTGGCACAAGAGGGCAGCCCATAGCAAGGATTGGTGGCCTGGCTTCATGACGCTCAGGAAACAGGTGTAGGACACGAGGGCCCAGGACAGTGAGGACCAGGAGAGCAGGGCACTGACCCCTAGGGGAGGATTGAATAAACATGGTACTCCTGCAGGTTCCGAAGTGTACATGCCAAGATGCACTCCTATGGAAACATCTAACTTATTAAAACCAGTCCGACAGTGGTGTTCCACTGACTAAGCCCCTTGAAGGAGGGTTCTGCATCAACTGTGCACACACATACATTTATACGGAGTAGATGAGGGAAGACAGGCAATGTCTCTACTGTCCAGCACCTTAAATGCTCTTCTCTATTCGGCTTTTCTGATACCAAGTTTGGACACTCAGAGACAAGGGGAAAGGAGAGGAAGGGGAAAGGGGAAGGGGAAAAAGGAAGAAGGGGGCATAGGGAATGGGAGTGGGGAGAGAGAGGAGAAGGGAGAAGGAGGAGAGGAGAAAGGGTAAGGAGGAGCCTTGGTGGAACGGGAGCTGGAAGCTCATCTGCTCGAGTCTCAGCTGTGTTTTCCGAGGGCTCTCAGGGGCAGGGGGCTGGGGTAGACCCAGGGGAGGTGGATGCATGGGCTCCCTGAGAAGCAGTTATCCTAAGGTAGCTTTCAAAGTCATCTCTGCCAGTGCAGTTTTTGTCTTATGGGTCAACCCTAGATACTTAATCCCTAGGAAGCCAGCTCTCTGTGAGCTCACAGCCCTGATGCAAAGCTAGTTATAACAATCACCTGAACTACTCAGCATGAGGCTCTCTGAGACCCCCCATCAAGGGAAATCTTGGAGGGGATACCAGGTCCTACAAGACGGGCCACATATTCTTGCCCTCTGGGAAGCGGCAAGTCTGAGATCCATGGTAAAGGTACTCACCTGACACAGTGTCTGTGAAGTCGGAGGCTAGGAAAACATATGTCTGAAGCAGCAGGTGGGGCCCTGTCTGTAGCAGGGCCTCCAGGAGCCGGAGAGCCGATAGGTCTGCCTCCTGAAGCCGCAGCTGTCCCCAGGGGCTAGCCTCCCCTCCTTTCCACAGAGCAGCCGCCACAGCGTCCCAGTGCCTACAGAAGAACAAAGATACCCTGAAAGGCTATGTGGGCCTCCACAGGACATCGACCTTTAATTTGGAGACATGTGGCATTCTCAGGTGTCCACTGTACATACTGATGTCTTCTGAGGCCACCAGTCCAGCTGTTGCCAAGTTCCAACTCCCAGACGCAGATGTCAGTCCAAACCTCATGTGATCAGCCGACAGGGCCCTGATGTAGGCCACTGTCTACATGGCTGGAATGGTTGGGCAGGGATGGGCTGGAACAGCTAAGGGGCGAAGAAACTCTGGCTGAGCTGGCCAGGCCTGCAGGTGAACCCGACCAAGGTCCTGGCGCCATAGCTTCCAGGTAGGGGAATGAGTCCTCTCGACAGAGGTCTGATGCAAGCTGCGGTGTGCGATCTCTCTCTCAATCTCTCTCTCTCTCTCTCTCTCTCTCTCTCTCTCTCTCTCTCTCTCTCTCTCTTTCTGTCTCTCTCCTTTCCTCTCTCCCTCTTTCTTCCTCTCTGAGACAGGGCTAGGCTGGAACTTGCTACATAGGTCAGGCTGGCCTCAAACTCCAAGAGATCTGCCTGCCTCTGTCTCCTGAGTGCTATGATCAAAGGCCTGACTGCATCATGTCTAGAGCACAGAGGCGACGTAGCTCTTGTCTCCATCCTTGCACAGTGCCCTGAGACTGGAACATGCCAAGAGCGGCTGCGGAGGAAGGTTCTGGAGTACTCACTGGGACTGGCAAGAGACCCGGGTGGGTGGAGCTGCGGGTGGATTTGGTCAAGTACATCAGGGCTCTCGGTTCACCTACGGGAGATGCCTTTCCTCTGGAAAATGAATTTGGGAGAGGCACGTATGCTGTCTTTGGGATATAGGATAAATGTGTGTATCTGTATCTGTGTTCATGTTTGTGTATAGGTGCATGCACCAGTAAATAAATGTGTGTATACACACATTCATTGCAGTAAGCATAACTATGCCTGTGTGTGTGCAAACACACTGCAGCTGCATACAAAGGCAAGTGCACATAGACTGAGATGTGTGTGCATGCACACACATATAACACATGTGTACACACCATGTAACAATTATGAATATGTGTCTGTGTGCACATGCATATGTTCATGTACACATATAGCACATATTCACATGTGTATATGTCCACACATGTAGTGCACAAACATGTCTCAAAGACACATGCACACATGTGTGCACAGTACTGTTGCACATGGCTGTGTGTGATACATGTGTGTATGTGTGCATGCGTGTGCATAGGAGACAGGATCATCTGGAAGAAAGCTAATCTAGTACTTCAGGCAGTCACCAGTGAAGGCCTGGGAGAGGCAGGAGAACAGGATGGACAGGAAGTACTAGGGTCTGCAGACCAGGACTTGGCTGAGAGGACGAAGAAGGTGGGTTCTAGGTGGCTCAGAGACGCCAAGCTTAGACACTTGGAAATGGTGATGCTACCAACATAAGTAATCCCACGGGGGGTGATGCTTGGCCAGCTGGGGGAATATGAGTTCTTCAGAAATGAGGGACATGAGGACTAGTGGAGCCTCGTGAGTTGGAAGGATCTGGATCCATGAGCAGAGAGGCCCCTAGCATGGCCAGAGGAGGTGGTGTGTAAACAGCTGGGCCCAAGGCAGCACCTTGGGAAAGAGAAGTCACCGAACAAGTGGTTGGAGGCAGAGCACTGTGCAGTAAGACAGCGAGTTCCCCAAAGTCAAGTGCAGAAACAAGGCAGAGGAGGACATAGCACAAGAGGATGCTGGGCTATGAGAGGATCAGTTGGAAAGCAGGGACCAGGGACCCCTCCCCAAAGTCTATAGGTGGAGGCTGAGCAGGGCCACATCATCGCAGGCAAGACACTAAGCCTTTCCAGTGTGCAACAGGACTCAAAACCTAGAGAAAGCAGTTAAAGAGTGCTCTTCTCTTGGTATTCTCATGAGGCCACCCCAGAAATTTTTTTTCTGATATTCTCCTTTTATGAAAATAGACTTGAAGGCAGTATGGGTGACCCTCTGTTTGGCCTAACGGCCACACGGAATATGATAACAATGACACTCTCCAATTGCCCTTGGGGGTGAGGTTTTGCCCTTATGTGTCAGCATCTTCCCTGGGTCTACACATCAGCAGTAAGGAGCCAGATCACCCCATCAGCTGCAAGGACAGCAGGGCTCAGGCTCCATTTGGGAGCTGAATGTCCTTGCTCTGCCCAAGTGCAGAAACAGAGCTGGGCACACCTTGAGGGTCACCTAGGAAACAGTAAATAAAGCAGCTTGCTCAGACTCTGCTGATGACAAGCTGGACCGATCTGCAGCCAGCATGGCCAAATCCAGGCTGAAGGTCAGGGGTTGTCTTTGAAATGGCTTCAGTCCCGGTGCTGGGGGCCCAGGAAGATGCTCAGGACTAACAAGTTTCCTTCTTTATCATTTGCCTCCTGGGAAGGAACTGATTTCTGAGTCTTTGAAGCCATTATTCCCAACAAAAACTTAATTAAAAAAAACATAAAAAAATACAGGACGTGAAAGCAGTCTGTAGTCTTCCTTTAGCCTTGAATCATTTGTTCCAGATGTGGGGCTGCTTCCTCTTCCTGCACACTCCTCAGTCCCCACCAAAGACTTCTTGGTTCAAAAAAATATTTTTCTCAGGGTGGGGGAATGGGCAGGAACATGGGTCTAGATTTGTTAAAAAAAATAAAAATAAATTTATGTGAAAAAAAATATTTTTCCCATGCTGGGGACCAAAGCTAGAGCCTTGTTTTTCTAGGTAAAGGTTCTACGCCCGAGAGCTATACACCCAACCCCTTCAATGTGAATTTTACTGGGGCTTTGGCCACAAAAGGAATAGAGAAAATGAAGGATGTTTTCTAGAGACTTGAGTTTCACTTGTGAAAAGTGCATGTGTGTCTATGTGTGTATGTGCGTACACACACACACACACACATACACACACATACGGAATGATTAAATTAAGAAATAAAACAGTGTCAAATGAATGTCTTGGGTAGAGATGGGATAGAGTCCAAGGTGAGCCCCAGGTGGTCAGAAAAGGCTTTCTGCAGAGGAGTGTGTAAAGCTGTGGTGGGGAGGACAACTTGAGGGTGTGAGAGGTTGGGGGATGGGGACAGGGGCTGTGGAATAGTGTCCTTGGCTGGGAGCAGGGAGAGTGCAGGGTAGACGGCAGGGTGCAGCCCTTCTTACCTGGAGGCTGAGGTAAGAAGTGGAAGTGGGTAGGAATGTGCCTGCCAAGGTTTCTGAATTGGAGTATAGAGACCCCACATTGGAGGGAGGAACTTGGACTGGGACTAGTGAACAACTGCGTGAGGTGGAAACTTCGGGGGCTTGGTCACAAGGTCCATTCTGGATGCTGCACTCACTCAGGGCCCCATCCCCTTGCTGTCCCGGGTGTCTGGCTGCCGATGCCACTTCTCGCTGGCGCCATCTTTAAGGGCCTGGTCTGGAGTTCCTTTGCTCCAGCCCCCTTCGAATTGTTTCAATAATTCCACAGTGTTCAGTTCTGTTCCCAAGTCAGTCTCAGAGACTTCACTTAATTATGTGTGCCTTCAGTCCCTCAGGGCACATACAAGCTATTCAAAGTGAGCAAATAAATATCCAGCCATCTGAGCTGCGTTTCAGATCCACCAAGACTCCTTGATGCATTACAAACCATGTACACTATAAATGGAAGCTCGAAAACCCAATTACCTGGCTTGACTCAGGTCTTCAGAACTAAGTTTCTCTGAAAACTCTAATATCTCCTCATTAACAGGATAAATAAAAAGCCCAAAATTTCCACTACAGCTAAAACTATCTATCCTGGGCCCACAACATGTAGAATAACTGATTCTTCTGTCCGCAGTAATATTTTTGGTGATGTTAGAGCTGAGTTAGCTAACAGCACCATGAACAGGCTTTGAATATGGGTGTTTCATATGCTTTTAAAGTGTGTGTCTGTGTGTGTGTGTGTGGTGTATGTGCACACAGCACACAAATGGCAGTCAAAGACCTGCTTTGGGGAACCAGTTCTCTCTTTTCACTATGTGTTCCAGAGATCAAACTCAGGTGGTCAAATTTGATGGCAAATACATTTACTGCTGAGTCATCTTGTCAACCTTTCATATACTTAAAAATTTTGTTTATTTATTTATTTATTTTTTTTTATGTGTATGAGTGTACTGTCTGCATGTAGGTTGGTGCACCCGTGTCATGCAATGCCTCAGAGTTCAGAAGAGGGCATCGGATTCCCCTGGAACTGGAGATAAAGACGGTTCTCAGTCGCCATGTGGGTGCTGGGAATCGAACCCGAGTCCTCTGCAAGAGCAGTCGGTGCTTTTAACCACTGAGCCATCTCTCCAGCCCCCTACCTTTCATATACTTTTAAACATTAAATCTGCACCCATCCATGTCAAGATGGTCTTACAATGACCTTAAAGTTTGCCTCAACTTTCATCTTAAGAACCACCATTTTAGCTTCCACTAGAGAAAAGCTGCTAAGCCAAGATTCACACTGAGGAAGAGATTAGCTAAACTTTCTTCCGTCCTTTTAGGCTGAGTTTCCAAATAGATTTGCAGGCTTAAAAAAAAAAAAAAGATGACAAAGATGCTAGTAGAATACAATGTTAGAGTAGAAACAAAACATTCAGATGGAAAAATAACCGGCAGTATTTAAATGTGTTAATGTCAGTTTCTCTTAACATTGTCAGTAGACTTAACATTAATATAGTTTGTGTTGCTTGGAATCAAAACCCGAATCCATTTATGCTTTCAGCCCTTGCATATTTTGTAAGCAGTTTTACCTCAAGGGCTTTGCATTTTATTGATTTTTCTATTGTTAGTGGATTCTTCTGCATTTCATTATGAAGTCACGTAATGGGATTCAATCTAAAATTCAGGATTGTGCGAAACACAACTCTTTTGGCTCCCCCTACAGGTGCTTTTGCCAAAATGCAATTTAAAAAGAGTCCAGAGGCTCATTCTCCAGGTTTTGTTGGAGAGCCAGTTTCAGAGTGGGAAAGTGATTCATTACTTTCCACTTTAGCTTGGAAAGCATTCTGTTAAAGGAATGGAAGCAGATCTTTGTATTTTGGCTGGTCTGAGTTCTCAGAAACACTGTGGACTGTGCAGGCCAGATTTGTGGCCTGGTTCTAAAAACTCCATATTCTGGCCTTATCTGCTGATGTACGGTATTTTGCCTTCTTTCTTGGCTTTCCTCATGTATTTTTCCTCCACCTTTGTCTTCTTTTAGAATTACACATCAATTTATTTATTTATTTATTTTGTCTTTTTCAAGACAGGGTCTTCCTATAGCCTCAGCTGGCCTTGAACTCACAAAGATCTGCCTGCCTCTGCCTCCCAAATGCTAGGATTAGAGGCGTGCACCACCATACCCGGCTCATGTCAATTTTAAGAAAATATTTATTTTATTTGTGTGTGTGTGTGTGTGTGTGTGTGTGTGCAGTGCCCATGGACAACATATGAGGGCATCAGATCCCTGGGAGCTGGAGCTACAGGCAGTTGTGAGCTGCCTGATGTGGTGTTGGGAACCGAGGAGCAGCAAGTATTCTTAACCACTGGGCCGTTTCTCCAGCCCCCATATGTTAGTTTTTTAGTCACCTTAACTTCTTATTAAAATTAGCTCTACATTTGTTGTTTTTCTTAATTTTCCATTTGCAGCTCTATTTTAATTCATCAATATTAATTTAAACTATGCACCAGAAAGCTGTGGCATCACTTAATGGAAACTTTGAGAGCCTAGGGGAGTTCACTGCCACATATCACGATTCCGGACTGTCCTCAGGCCTCTCACATCATTTCTCTGAGAAAGTGCTGGATTAGGCAGGCAGGACTCCAAGGTCTCCACAGAGCCCCAGAAAGAAGATTCACCTGACAGTAATTATGGATAGCTCTAATGAATACTCTAAATTCTGTTTTTGAGTCATCAAATGCTTGTGTACAGTGAAGCTGGTTAACTCTTTTGCAAGGCCATCTGTCCTGAAGGTCTCAGGCTGTACAACTAACTCTTTGACTACCAGTGGCCCTTCTGGCCTCATTACAAGGCTGGGCTGGTAGGGATGTAGAGGTAAGGCAGGCCCTGATTTGAGGAGGCTACAGTCCCAAGTTCTGCAAGACCCTACAGGACGACCTTCCCTGCTGTCTCCCACTATGAACGGCCCTGTTGTTTCAGATGAGCACAAAGCTGGGGTCATGAACGCCCAGCTTCAGTGAAACCACTGTGGCACAAGTGTGTTCCTGGTACCTGTATAGGAGGAGGGTCCCGCTGTCAGGGCACCATGAAACACAAGTAGTCACTAATGTCTTTTGTTGCTTAGCAATCACTCCTTGAATACCCTTCAAACCACAGTTGCCTGGGCTTAATAATTACCCGAGCTTCAGGCTTCTATTAATCTGATTCCTTATCTTTTTCATTTAATAAAATTCTCTTCAACTTTATGGGATTATGAGGCAGCCAGGAGCTGAAATGTGCTGTTTCTGTAAACTCACACATCTAGGTATAAACAACACCTCTCACCTTTGGAAATACCTGGAAGCACAGGAAAGCGAACTGTGACCTGTGCTAGAACATCCCCTTCTGCCATTTACTTAGAAAACAACAAACAAAAACCCTGGTTCCCAGGTTGCTTTTTTACTGCCACAAAAGCTTGAAGCAAATGCCACCATGCCGGTTTTACTGCCTAGTTTGTGGTTAGATACATCTCTGCCACGTTCATGGGCTGAGGATGCAGCTGCTAAAGGGACCTGCTTTGAGCGAGTTGCTTCTTATGGTTCCAGTGGTTGACCAACCAGTTGAAATGACAGTGAGAAGAATTTGGGTAAAGACAAGAAAGGTCACTGGTGCAGCCCTGATGTTAGGGGTGCTCAAGAATGTCCTAGTCAAGCAGGGTGTGGCCCTAAACTTGCCTGGATTTTAGGTCAGAATATGTATGGACAGAGGAAATTCCTATAGCTGTGTGTGTGTGTGTGGGGGGGGGGTGAGCTGGTCTTACCTCTTCCAAACACCAAACTGGAGGAGATGCAATGCCACCAACCACCAGGACCTCTGATGCCCGTCCGCTTGGAACCACAGATAGCTCAGAGCCTGAACCAAGCAGCCGGGCAGGAGGACAGAAAGGGCCAGCCATGCCCAGAGGAGATGTCCTGTAATGAAGTAGTAAACCACGGTGCAGAGGCCTGGGGTAAGAGAAATGGGAGGGGGGTGGAGAGGACAGAGAGGTTGGCTCACCATATTGTAAAGGTTTTTGCTTTCTGTATGTCACACTACTCTAACATCCTGAAAACCTTTCTGGGAGGGAGAGACTGCCTCCCATGCAGGTAGCCTTGCAGATGGGCCTGGGACATGAAGCTAGTCAACCCAGAGCTTCCTCCTTTCTCCAGGCCCATGCACATTGGGATTCAGCACTTCTCTGCCTTAGCAGCCCAGAGCTAGGGGCCATCCTATAGCCCGAAGCCCACGGAAATTAACCCCTCCTAAACTGTTCACCCTGGCTGGCCTGCCCTGTGCAAAGAAGCCCCAGTAAATGTTCCAGTGCCGACTTCTGGCTCCTTCTTGTCAAAGCTGCCTCCTGTGTGGCCCAGAGTAATAGGTGCTGTGTTTCTTGCTTCTGGGTCCTGTGAGCTTTCTTGAATTTCTCCTGTGTTTGTTTAGTTTCTTTATCCACCAGACTATTTCATTAAAAAAACCCCAACCCAAAACCAACCTAACCAGCTAACACAATGTCTTTATCACCAGCAAGGGGCCAGTAGGTCCCACTAAAGAAAAGGATAGGTACAGAAGTGCTGTGGTGTGTGTGTGTTTACCTGTGAAAGAGTTTGCGTGTGTGTGCATGCACGTGCGTGTGTTTGCCTGTGAAACAGAGGTTCTGGGCTACACACATGTCCACCTGGTGGCTACTATGTGCCCAGACAGGTGAGAATCCCTAGGGAAGGCTGGGGTGCTGCGGGACTCAGCAGTGTGGGAGAGGAGCCCCATCACCCCACTCAGGAACACTGTCACCACTCTGTTGCCGCCTACAAGGCCTGTCCTGGAATTGTACTGTCACAGCTCATCTCCTCTCATGTTGTCTTTGTCCTTTCTCCTGTTTTGTGGTCCTGGGGACTAACTCAGGGCTTGGCCCACGACAAGCAAACCCTCTACCCCTAAGCTGTACCTTCAACTCACTTTTTTTTTTTTTTTTTGTCTTTTCGAGACAGGGTCTCCCTGTAGCCCCAGCTGTCCTGGAACTCACTCTGTAGACCAGGCTGGCCTTGAACTCACAAAGATCCGCCTGCCTCTGCCTCTCAAGTGCTAGGATTAAAGGCGTGCACTACCACGCCCGCACCTCTACTCACTTTTTATCTTGAGACAATGTCCTGCTAGGTTTCCCAGGCTAGCTTTGGACTAGCTGAGGCAGATCTTGCTGTCCACCGACCTCACCCTTCCCCAAGGCAGGGATTACAGGCCCAGGTCATCAAGTCAGCAAGCTAGGCTCTTTCTTTCAAATGGAAATTTCTGGCCAAGTAACTTTGGTTCTCAGCAGGAAACCTGTGGGGGGACTGCAGGATCCTGACCCTGAGGACTGAGTGAGGGTGGAGGTGGAGGGTGCACTGTGAACACAGGAACACTCAGCGAGTCTTTTCACACGAAAACTGCTTCAGTTTTCCAGGGTTAACCCTGAGGCTCCAGGCACAGCTGGGAACCTGGCCGCTCCTGGCTGAGGGGTGGGCGCTCGACAAGGCATTCCTTCTTTGGCCCCAGATTCTGGGCAGCGCTCTAACCCCAGAGACTGCAGCCAACCCTTCACCCTCCTGGGAGCATTTTGGGGAGGAGCGCAGGCGGCTCCTGCAGGGACGCCCAGCGTCTTAGGAACTTTGAGACCCTATGGGGCGCAAATCTGCAGGAGCTCTGGGTGCAAGGAGCTGGACAAAGAGGTGGAGGATCTGGAGGCTGGGCCTGACCCGGAAAATTCCTCAGGAGGGACGGGCCGGAAGTGAGCGGAGGCACTCTTCTCCAGCACCGAAAGAGTTACGAGTTCAAACCTGAAAGGCGCGAAAAGCATGGCCATCTTGCTTCCCGGGACTGGGCTCGCGCTGAAGCCGGGTGCTCCAGCACTACGCTTTGCGCCCGGTTCCAAAACCGAAGGGGAGCCCGTGTCCCTCGGGGCTCCCCCACCTCTCCCAGCCCTCCGCGCCCAAGCGGCCACCCCAGCCCGGAGCACCTCGGTGGGGAGAGCCGGGGCCCACCGCGCCTGTGCACTGCACTGCACTGCACTGCACTGCACTGCACTGCACAGCACAGCACAGCACAGCACAGCACAGCACAGCTTGCGGCCGCAGCACTCTGCTGGGCCGGTGCTGGAGCAAGAACTCCAGGCTGAAGGGAGGGAGGGAGGGAGAGATACTCGACCACCCAGAGCTGAGATGGGGGAAGGATGCATCCTTCCGGGCATCCTTCAACCTGGAGGTGGGGAGGAGGTTCTTCAGGGGTGGAGGGAGGGGGACATCATGCATCTTCAGGGCACTGTGTATCTATGAGGGGATCATGCATCCGGGGTGGGGATCATGCATCTTGCATCTATGTGCATGCGTGCTATGCAGGCAGGGAGGGGGAGCCGCTGTCCTTGTCCCGGCGCATAGCGCTTGCTTTCGCACTTATGTGCTTGCAGCGGGCGGGAACAGGTGCATCTGGCGCGGGGCAGGAGTGGGGTGCTGGAGGGGTGAGCACTCGCGGGCTACAGCCTCGGGCTGCGCCGCACTCACGCGCGCTTTGCTCTGCGGCCTGCAGCAGGGCGGAGAGCCCCAGGAGCCCCGCGTGCATCTTCGCGTCGGCTGGCCGCCTGCGCCCGCCCCTTCCCCTACCCGCCCCCCGGAGTCGGGGAGGGTTCCGGCCAGGGACCCAACGGCAGGAGGCATTTCGACCCGAGCCAGATGCCAAGTTGGTAGGAGCAGAAGGAGATGGAGGATAGGTTTTTAGGGGCGGTCTCGCTTGGGTAGCGCCTCTTGGTCTGTGCAAGATCTTCTGCAAGCTCCCGGACTTCCTAACCGCTTGGAAACCTCAGCAGGATTGTTGTGAGGCCCGAAGGATTACACCGCGATGCCGGGCGTGGTGGCGCACGACTTTAATCCTAGCACTTGGGAGGCAGAGGCAGGCGGATCTCTGTGAGTTCAAGGCCAGCCTGGTCTACAGAGTGAGCTCCAGGCCAGCTGGGACTAAAGGGAGACCCTGTCTCAAAAACACAAAATAAATAAATAAATAAATAAATAAATAAATAAATAAATAAAGTGGTCACCTTCCTAGGGCTGCTGAAATGAGAAGTCCAGTAAACCAACCACTAGTCAGTGTGTGTGTGTGTGTGTGTCCCATACTTCATGTTAAAAAAAATAAACCAGGGCAAGCAGATGTTCTTGCCCTGGTTTATTTTTTAACACGAAGTATGGGACACATACCTATTTCTTCAAATCATACCTAGGCAAGGGGCGGGGGGGCTGGGTGACTTCTGAGACTTGAAATGTTGAGAAATGTTTTGGAATGCCAGAACCACCTCATAATCATGAACAGCATATCCCAGGCCCTGATTTCTGTATTTTGTGTTCTTTGGCAAAAATCACATTATGTCCTGTTAGACAGAATCCTCTTTAGGCCTGATCTCCTTTTAGTAATTGTTCACCCAAGCCCACTCTGTTTGATGATTATAAATCTTCATTTTCCCCCCCTGGGCACTGAGAGCTCAGAACAATCCTCATCTACTGCAAACACCCCCCCCCCACCATGTATGCAGCGAGATGCCCCCCCCACAACCCCAGCCATAGTCCTAATAACTACCTACCTTGTAACACTAACTAACGTCAGGATGTGGCTTTCTCAGCTCCCAAAAAGACTCTGGCACACAGGGATCTAGGTGACCCCTCAAGGACACCTGGGGAAAGCTGTGAACACACACACACACACACACACACACACACACACACACACATCCAGTGATTTAAAAAAAAGCTGAAGACCTGTCTTTGCTGGGACAGCAGCAGTTTTAATTAGAGTTAGAATCAGTGTCTTGCCTTAAAGTCAATTAAAGCATTTTGGAAAGGAAAGAAAGGGGTTTATTGTTTTTAGCTTCACTAAAAAAAGGCCCACAGAATGTAATGGCTGTTAGGCTTGGTTCTCCCAAGACCTGGAATTCATGGCCAACATTCCCAGGGCATACAGATTTTCCACTCCCTCCAGAAACTGTCAATCAATGACCTCACTTCCTTTTTACCTGATGTCCTGCCTAAGACATTTAAAAAGGCCTGCCCAGATGCCATCTTGGCTGCTGGCTGCCATGCTCCATCAATGCCCAGCCCCAGCCATTCCTGAAGTAAACGTTCCCGAGTGCCTAAGCCTGGTGTTTTTCTTTTATTTGGGGAATCCCACTGACATAAGCCTAACATAAATGGTGCAGAAATAGAACATTAATGCATCTTTTTTTTTTTTTTTTGTTGTCTTTCGAGACAGGGTCTCCCTGGAGCCAGCTGTCCTGAAACTCACTATGTAGAGACCGGCTGGCCTTGAACTCACAAAGACCGCCTGCCTCTGCTCCCAAGTGCTAGGATTAAAGGCGGTGCGCCACCACGCCCGGCGCTTTTTTTTTTTTTATTAATTATTAATGCATCTTTCAACTCTCCCCTATCAAGATCCCTCATGCAACAGAGGGCCAGGAACACAATGGACACCAGTGGCCAGAGCGTAGAGAATGAGTCTGCAGAGTGTGGGTTGTTGGACAGGACTCCTGTATTAAACTTCACCCGTTCAGAGCTCAGGGACTTTTTCAAAAGAGGGAAAGATTGTTAAGAGCTGGGGGAGGAGGTGTATGACCATATGGAAATAGAGTCTAACAGGATCCTGGAAGTCTGCTCATATGAACTTACAGCATTGCTGACAAAAACCCAGCATAGAACTGTGGAAATGGGCAGCAGTCGAAACTATTGGCAGCTGATTACTGCTGGGTGAGGAAGAACGGATTTTTTTTTTTTTTTTATCTTTTCAAGGGTCTCCCTGTAGTCCCAGCTGTCCTGGAACTCACTCTGTATATCAGGCTGGCCTTGAACTCACAAAGATCTGTCTGCCTCTGCCTCCCAAGTGCTAGGATTAAAGGTGCGTGCCACCATGCCCGGCTCTTTTTTTTTTTTTTTAATTCACATTTTCCCCTTTAATTTTATATTACTCTAATATATGAATACATACCCTCCATACATATACCACAATTACAAAGTCTGAAAATAAGTGGTCAGTTAGTTCTGGAGCCCATTAAGAGATTTACATTATAACAACATAGTTGCCTTCAGATAAAAAGAAATATAACATTAACTTTGCTCAGCTTGCCTTTCAACTAGGGATTTGGTGCTAGCAACCACAATTGAGGGATACCATTCATCATCGTTTGTTTGTCTGGGACTGTGTTACTTCACTTAGCATAATGGCTTCAAGTTCCATCCATTTACCTGCAAAGTTCCTGATGTAATTTTTCTTTACTGCTGTATAGAATTCCATTGTGTAGATGTACTACATTTTTTTCTATCCACTTGTCAGTTAAGAGACACTTGGGTTGCTTCCAGCTCTTTGCTATTGTGAAGAGAGCTGGAATAGACATAGATGTGCATGTATCTCTGCAATAGGATGAGTCTTGTGGGTATATACCCAGGAGTGGTATGACTGGGTCAGGTGGTAGGCTCATTTTCAGTTTCTTGAGAGTTCTCCACACTGCTTTCCATAGAGGTTGCATGAGTTCGCCTTCCCACCAGGAGTGGATGAGTGTTCCCCTTTCCCCACAACCTCTCCAACATTTGGTATCCTTTGTCTTATGGATCATAGCTAGTCTTAGTGTAGTAAGATGAAATCTTAAGGTGGTTTCAATTTGCATTTCCTTAATTATTAGTGATGATGAACATTTTTTAAGATGTTTCTCAGCCATCTTTACTTCTTCATTTGTGAAGTCTCTGTTCAGCTCTTTATCTTTTGAGTAGGTTAGTTATTTGTTTTCTTCCTCCTTTGTTTTTCCAGTAGTTTATACACTTTGGGTGTTAATGCTCTGTCAGATGTATCACTGGTGAAGGTTTACTCCCACTCTGTGGGGTTTCTCTTCACTTCTTTGATTGTTTCTTTTGATGTACAGAAGCTCTCGAGTTTAGTAAGGTCCCATTTGTCAATTGTTGATCTTATTGTTTGCACAGCTGCTGTGTGATTTAGAACGTCTTTTCCTATGCCTGTGTCTTGTAGGTTACTACCAACATTATCTTCTACCATTTTCAGAGTTTCAAGTTTCACATTGAGGTCTTTGATCCATTTGGAGTTGATTTTTTTTTTTTTTTTNCCTGAACTCACAGAGATCTACCTGCCTCTGCCTCCTGAGTGCTAGTATTAAAGGCATGCACCACCACGCTCGGCACTAAGGACTGTTCTTAGCTGCCATGTGAGTGCTGGGAATCGAACCCAGGTCCTCTGCAAGAGCAGTCAGTTTTCTTAAATGCTGAGCCATCTCTCCAGCCTTGGAGTTGATTTTTGTACAGGGTGAGAGGTAGGGGTTTAGTTTTATTCTTCTACAAGTGGTGATCCAGTTATGCCAACACCATTTGCTGGAAATGCTGTCTTTCCTCCGTTGAGTCTTCTTAGCCCCTTTGTCGAATATGAGGTGGCTGAAATTGGATGTGCTCAGGTGCGGATCCTTAATTTTGTTCCATTGATCTACAGACTTGTTTTTGTGCCAATACCAGACTGTTTTTATGACTATAACCCTGTAATATAGTTTGAAGTCTGTTATGGCAATACCCCCTGTATTGCTCTTTTTGCTCAGGGTTGCTTTGGCTATCCAGGGTCTTTTGTTTCGCCATATGAACTTTAGGATGTTTTTTTCTAGGTCTGTGAAGAAGCTAGTGGGGATTCTAATTGGGATTGCATTGAATCTGTATATTACTTTGGGTACAATGGTCATTTTTACTATATTGATTCTTCCAATCCATGAGCATGGGAGGTTTTTCCATCTTCTAGTATCTTCCTCAATCTCCTTTTTGAGGGATTTAAATTTTTCTTTGTAGAGATTTTTGGTGTGCTTGGTCAGGTTTGTTCCTAGATAACGTATATTTATATTTTTTTTGGAGGCTATTGTGAGTGGGAAAGTCTCCTTATATTCTTTCTCCAATTGCTTGTTATTGGCATAAAGAAAGGCTACCGATTTTTCTAAGTTGATTTTGTATCCTGCCACTTTACTGAAGCTGTTGATGGTTTCTAGAAGTTTTCTGGTGGAATTTTTGGGCATCCTTTAGGTAAACTATCATGTCATCTGCAAAAAGAGATAGTTTGACTTCCTCTTTTCCAATTAGTACTCCTCTGATTTCCTTTTCTTGTCTTATTGTTCTTGCAAGCATTTCAAGCACTATATTGAAGAGGAGTGGGGATGGAGGGTAGCCTTGCTGGGTTCCTGACTTTAAAGAGAATGCTTCTAGTTTTTCCCCATTTAGGATAATGCTGGATGTGGATTTATTGTATATGGCTTTAATTGTGTCCAGTCCAATTTCCTCCAGGACTTTAAACATGAAGCCATGCTGCATTTTGTCTAAGGCCTTTTCCACATCAATTGAGATGACCATGTGGTTTTTGTCTTTCAGTCTCTTTATGTGCTTTATGACATTTTGATTTATGTATGTTGAACCAGCCCTGCATCTCTGGAATGCATCCAGCTTGGTCATGGTAGATGATCTTTTTGATATGTGCCTGTATGTGATTTGCAAATATTTTGTTGAGGATTTTTGAATCTATGTTCATTAGTGAAATGGGTCTATAGTTTTCTTTTTTGGTTGTATCTTTGCCTGGTTTTGGTATTAGAGTGATGTTGGCTTCATAGATGGAATTTGGGAGATTTCCTTCTGTTTCTATCCTCTTGAATAATTTGAGTAGCAGTGGCTGTAGGTCTTCTTTTTCAAAATGTCTTATAGAATTCTACCATGAATCCATCTGGACCTGGGCTTTTTTTAGTTGGGAAGTTTTTTTTTTTTTTTTAATTACAGTTTCAGTTTCCTCCTTTATTAGGGTCTATTTAAGCTGTCGATCTCTTCCCAGTTAAGTCTTGGTGGATTCCATGATGTCAGTTATTCATCCATTTTTCTTTGGTTTTCAAATTTAGTACAGTATAGGTTTTGAAGTATTCCCATAAGATTGTCTGAATCACAACACTATCTGTTGTGACGTTTGCCTTTTCATCTCTAATTTGGTTGATTTGGAGTTTCTCTTTCCTACTCTTAGTCAATTGGACTAGAGGTCTATCTATCTTGTTTATCCTTTCAAAGAACCAGCTCTTGGATTCGTTGATTTGTTTGTATTGTTTTCTTTGTTTCTATTTCATTGATTTCCACTCTGATTTTTGTTATTTCTTCCTGTCTGCTGGATTTAGGATTCATTTGTTGCTGGATTTCAAGTGTTTTTAATTGCAGTGTTAAGTCATTTATTTGTGCTCTTTCTGTTTTCTTAATGTAGGCACTTAGGGCTATGAATTTCCCTCTCAAGACTGCTTTTAAGGTGTCCCATAGGTTTTGCTGTGATGTATCATCCCTTTCATTTAGTGCCAGGAATGCTTTTATTTCTTTATTTCTCCTTTGACCCATTTGTTATTCCGTAGTGTGTTGTTTCGTCTCCATGTATTCTTGTAGCTAGTAGGGCTCTTTCTGGTGTTGATATTAAGCTTTATTGAACTATGACCTGATAAGATGCATGAATTTATTTCAATTTGTTTGTATTTGCTGAGGTTTGCTCCATGTCCCAATATATGGTTGATTTTGGAGAATGTCCATGGGGTGCTGAGTAGAAAGTATATTCTTTTTTATGGGTATATTGTGAATTTTATTACTTAATAAAAATATGTTTTGGAAGTTGTTTTTGTATGTGAAGTTGCAGTCTAGAAAGCACTTCTTTTTTTTCCTTTTTGTCTTTTACTAAGATCTCAAGTTATATACCTGAAGTACAATTTCTCAGGCCTTACTGATTATTTATTTCTGGTTATACTTTCCTTTTGGATGTTTAAGGCCACACAGTTAGCCCAGATTAACCAAGGTTTTTGTTTTCTCAAGGTCAGTTGAGGATTTGGTCCTCAGGGGTCACTTGGGCTTTTGTGGGGGCGAGCCCCTGGATCCTTTTGCCTTTTCATTTACCAGATCCATCCACTTGAGGACAGTCAGTTCTTGATAGACCAGGCTTCCCTTGTTGAAGCATGAGCAGACTTTCCTCTTTATAAACTGGATACTGGCTGAAGTCCCATTAGTGGATCTCCAAGACCTCCCTGCATAGGAAGACTGGTGACTCACATTGGCAGGACATTTCAAGAGATGCTCCCATGGATAGTCCTCTGAGACTTAGTTTACCTCTGAGGCCAAGGAACAAAGTTATCCCTTAAGTCCCTCAGTCACATTGGTATAGGCATTAAGTATGGTCGTTAAACATCCAGAAAGGCTGTTATACCAGCCTGATATATATATATATATATATGTATATATATATTTTTTTTTCTGGTTATACTTTCCTTTGGATGTTTAAGGCCACACATTTAGCCCAGATTAACCAAGGTTTTTGTTTTCTCAAGATTGGTTGAGGATTTGGTCCTCAGGGGTCACTTGGGTTTTGGAGGGGGAGGAAGCCCCTAGCTCCTTTTGCCTTTTCATTTACCTGTTCCATCCCTTCGAGGACAAAGTCAGGTCTTGCTAGACCAGGCTTCCTTTTTTGAAGCATAAGCAAACTTTCCTTTTTATAGACTGGACACTGGCTGGAGAACCATTAGTGAATCTCCAAGACTTCCCCGCACAGGAAAACTGGTGACTCCCATTTTCAGAACATTTCAAGAGATGCCCCACTGCATAGTGTCTTGGGACTTAGTTAACCTCTGAGGGCAGGGAACAAAGTTATCCCTTAAATCCCTTGGCCAAATTGGTATGGTCATTAAGTATGGTCATTAAGCACCCAGAAAGGCTAAGTTACACCAGCCTGATATTTTTAATTACTGTACAATATTTTAGAAAAGGCTTGAACAAAAGCTCAAGCAGCCTCGTATAAGAAACACTAAGAAGCACTCCCATAAAATAAATACTGTAGTTAGACACAATGTCATGACAAACTAATTTTTTTTCTCATTCTTTTGATTTTGTATTACTCTAAAATATGCTTACATGGGGCTGGAGAGATGGCTCAGTGGTTAAGAGTATCCACTGCTCTTTCAGAGGATCCAGGTTCAATTTCCAGCACCCACATGGTGGCTAAGAACCATCTTTAACTCCAGTTCCAGGGGAATCTGACACCCTCTTCTGACCTCCGCAGCATTGCATGCACAGGTGGACTTATATACATGCAGGCAAGACACACATGCACATTGTGGTGGTTTGAATGAGAATGTCCCCCATAGGCTTCAAGTATTCAGACATTTTGTCCCCAGTTGGTGGCGCTGTTTTGGGAGATCTTAGAAGCTGTGACCATGCTGGAGGAAGTAGGTCACTGGGGGTGGGCTTAGTGAGTTCAACAAGCCTTGCCAGTCTCCCTCCAGTTGCTCTCTCTCTCTGCTTCCTGTGTTCATTGGAAGATGTGAGCCTCAGCTTTCTTCTCCAGCCCCTGCTACCATGCCTCCTGCCACAATGGACTCTAATTTCCTGGAACCATCAATAGTAAGCTCAAATAAACTGTCTTTTTTTAAGTTCCCTTGGTCATGGGGTGGTTTTATCACAGTGACAGAAAAGTGACTAATACACACATAAAATAAGTAAATTAGAAAAAGAAGCAGAGGACAAATGCTGATGCTCAGCACAGGATCCAGTGCAGCTGGATGGGACGCCCCACATTCAGCATGGCTTTCCCTTCTTAGTTAAGCCCCTTTGGAAAGTTCTCACATGCAAGGCCAGAGGTGTGTCTTTTAGGTAATTCTAGTTTTAGTTAAGCTGACAGTGAAGCTTAGGTATCACAAGTCCACCCCTTGTCAACTTGACACCCAGGCCCATCACTTTTAAACTATAGCTTTCCATTCCTCATTCCAAACCTACACGCAGGCAATACATTCATACAAATAAATAAATAAATAAATAAAATAAAATAAATTTCAATGCAGGAGTTTACTGTTTCAAGCAGAAGTTCACCATTTCAGTCAGTTATTTGACCCAGTCTTTTTGTTGTTGTTGTTGTTCCTTCCAATTTGCATCACTCCAAAATATGCATACATGCATGCCACATATATCTTTTAGCATCTTCAGCTTATGATTTCTTTTTTTTAAAATTAGGCTGAAAGATGTTTTGTTTGAAGACAAATCCTTCCTCTCTTGAAAAACAAATCCAACACAAAGGGGCAGAGTAGCTATGTCCAAAAAGTATTTATTGCAGTGATTCAGACACTATAGAAATAAAGAAACAAATTCATGCTAAACTACTGGATACAGAACCAAGGGACCTCTACAGGACTGCATATGAAGCAGCTGTCAAAGGTAAGAGCAAATCATGTGAACACATTCCTGATACAGCCAGTAGGAAAACCAGACTGCTAATTCAGGGTACATTTACTTCAATACTATAAAAAGGGTATAGGAACAAAAACTGAAAAAACATAATCCAAAATTAAAACCATGCCTGTGGAAATTATCTGAGTACTATGTCTGATTTTTTTTTAATCGGACTCTACCACATTTTCAGGAACCTGTCCAGGTGTTCACTGCAACCCTAGAGCTATCTCACACCCCCTATGTACATAGGGCATCCTCTAATTCTGTCACTGTGTGTGTGTGTGTGTGTGTGTGTGTGAGCAGTAGTGTAATCCTTCTGCATTTGGCATTTTTCTAATAATGGCAAATTTGAACATTACTGGAATTCTCTTCCATATAACTGTTTTCCCTATAGGAAAATGGATCTTTTCAGATGTTTCTGTTCTATCAAACACCTCTTCCCAATTTTCCAGCAAGTTGCCTTTTCTCACTTTTACTACAACTCCTCCCACATACTAGTTGAAGCAAAGCAGAGGCCAGTCAGATCTGAGGGTGAAGATGCAGTTCTACCACTTGCTCCAGTGTGGCAGAGTCAAACCACAAGGAAATGTGCTGGTAAGGCAGGGAGAAACTCAGGGTCACCTTTTCCCCAATGTAATACAAATGGGGATGGACAGAAGCTGGATGTACACTCTTTAGAAGAGCACATGCTTTCTGCAAGATGTAGTTCTCCAGCTTCTGAGAGATCTTGGCACAGTACCATCCTCACAGTGCCCCTCTAATCTCCACAAACACCTGTGTAATCTCCCAGCTATGATTTGGGGTAAGAGTCAGTACTTTTTGTAAATTTTTGTTGAATTTTGTGTATTTCATACATGACATCTTAATTATCTTTACACCCTGCCCATAGGCTCCCTCCCATAGCCTCCCCATTGGGTTTCATGCATTCTGTCATTTGTGTGAAGCACTATTGAGTCAAGTTAGTGTCCCCAAACCTCCCTCAGTGCAAGTTCATCCACTGAGATCCAGTCAACCTATCTAGCGTACCTCCCTTGATTGATTGATTGATTGATCTTTTTTGAAACAGGGTCTCCCTATATCCCCAGCTGGCCTGGAACTCACTATGTAGACAGGGCTAGCCTGGAACTCACAGAGATCTACCTGCTTCTGCCTCCCAAGTGTTGGGATTAAAGGTGAGTGCCACAATGGGGCTGGAGAGATAGCCTAGTGGTTAAGAGTACCAACTGCTCTTGCAGAGGACCTGGGTTCAATCCCCAGCACCCACATGGTGGCTGAGAACCGTCTGTAACTCCAATTCCAGGAGAACTCCAGTTCCAGGGGAATCTGAGACCCTCTTCTGACCTCCGCGGCATTGCACGACACGGGTGCACAGACTTGCATGCAGACAGTACATTCATACACATACGGAAATAAATAAATAAAATTAAAAAAAAGGTGAGTGCCACCACGGTTGGCTTGAGTCCCTCCCTTTAAGAATATCAGCTCTTACCAATGGTGGTTTGGGCTTGCCAAGGAGGAGACTTCAAACATGATATCTTTCAGCCTAATAAAAAAAATCACAAGCTGAAGATGCTAAAACCTATGATATATGTAGCATGCATATGTGTATATTTTGGAGTGATGCATATTGGAAGGAATAACAATGACAACAACAACAGAAAAACTGCATCCAAGAACTGACTGAAACTGAGAACTTCTGCTTGAAACAGTAAACTTCTGCATTGAAAATTTTATTTATTTATTTATTTATTTGAACGTATTGTCTGCGTGTAGGTTTGTTCATCCGTGTCGTGCAATGCCGTGGAGGTCAGAAGAGGGCGTCAGATTCCCCTGGAACTGGAGTTCTCCTGGAATTGGAATTACAGATGGTTCTCAGCTGCCATGTGGGTGCTGGGGATCAAACCCGGGTCCTCTGCAAGAGCAGTCGGCACTCTTAACCGCTAGGCCATCTCTCCAGCCCCCTGCATTGAAAATTTTAAAAGAAACTGAGAAAAAGATGAAAAACACGTTTGGTAGAATGCATGAGCTCTGGTGGGGTGGGGTGGGGGAGCAAGGAACAGGGGGAATGGGTCTAGACTTGATTGGAAATTTTGTATGAAACGCACAGAGCTTCAATAAAAATTGTATTTGAAAAAAAAAGAGAGGAAGGATTTATTCTGGTTCACAGTTTGAGAAGCACATTCCATATTGACAGGAAGGTACAGTGACATATGTGCAAGGTGGCCGCTCACAGAGCATCTGCAGTCAAGAAGCAGAGAAGGGGAAGCTGGAGACATGGCTCAGTGGCTGAGAGCACTAGCTATGCTCGCAGAAGACTGGGGTTCAGTTCTCAGAGCCCACATGGCAGTTAACAACCATCCATAACTCCAGTTCCAGGGGATCTGACATCCTCTTCTGGCCTCCCTTGGCACTGCATGCACAGGTGGACTTATATACATGCAGGCAAGACACACATGCACATTGTGGTGGTTTGAATGAGAATGTCCCCCATAGGCTTCAAGTATTCAGACATTTTGTCCCCAGTTGGTGGCGCTGTTTTGGGAGATCTTAGAAGCTGTGACCATGCTGGAGGAAGTAGGTCACTGGGGGTGGGCTTAGTGAGTTCAACAAGCCTTGCCAGTCTCCCTCCAGTTGCTCTCTTTCTCTGCTTCCTGTGCTCATTGGAAGATGTGAGCCTCGACTTTCTGCTCCAGCCCCTGGAGCATGCCTCCTGCCACAATGGACTCTAATTTCCTGGAACCATCAATAGTAAGCTCAAATAAACTGTCTTTTTTTAAGTTCCCTTGGTCATGGGGTGGTTTTATCACAGCGACAGAAAAGTGACTAATACACACATAAAATAAATACATTAGAAAAAGAAGCAGAGGACAAATGCTGATGCTCAGCACAGGATCCAGTGCAGCTGGATGGGACACCCCACATTCAGCATGGCTTTCCCTTCTTAGTTAAGCCCCTTTGGAAAGTTCTCACATGCAAGGCCAGAGGTGTGTCTTTTAGGTAATTCTAGTTTTAGTTAAGCTGACAGTGAAGCTTAGGTATCACAAGTCCACCCCTTGGCAACTTGACACCCAAGTCCGTCACTTTTAAACCATAGCTTTCCATTCCTCATCCTCAAAGGCTCATGGCTATGTCATAGTGAAAAACATATTTAGTTCATCTCATAGTATCCCCCAAAGTCTTAGCAGCCACTGTATTCAAAAGCCTAAGGTCCAACGTTACTTCTGAGGTTCAAGGCAATCTTAGCTGGCAGCTCCTACAAGACAAAAAAATAAGTGACATGCATTCAGTATTCCATGGCACACACTCTTGGTGGCATCACCTGGGCCCCAGCAGCTGCCAGTTCTGCTGTCGTTAGCACCTGGCTTCTCTATTCTATGACTGCAGCTGTCCTTGGCAGAAATCCCACAAACCTGGCATCTCCAACATCCGGGCTTCATTGCAATTTAGCCTTTACCATCAGTTTCCCTCAACAGGTCTCTTTTCACTGATTCTGGCTCTGCCACACCTTACCTGGCCTCAGCGGCTTTCAGGAACCTTAGCGAGACATTCTTGACTCCGTAACTCTTGTATTGTGAGTGTTCTCAAGCCCAGCACTCTGTGAATGGGAAGTCCCATTCCCAATGGCCTGTTTACTCTTCTGAAACCCTATGAACTGGGACTTCAGTATCCACATTTCTGTCAGCACTTGGGTCTTGTTGGGATTTTTTTTAAGGTAAATTTTCAGAAGGAGTTTCCTAGAGACAAGAGTGCAAAGAATCATATGGCTCTTGAAGAATTTGTGACAATCCTTGAGGGACTGGCCTTGGAGGCACTGGTGTCTTATGCAGACGCCTGAGATGATGGCCGAGGCTGGCTGGGCTTCCCAGCTTTTTCCTGATCTCTTTGGGTGGAACTCTGGAGAGACAGCCTGTGCTGTTTGCCAGGAGGATTCCTCTCTACTCCTAAGCCACACAAAGGAGTGTCCTCTAGACTCTTCTTAAGCCCTTCGCACTGCAGCTGTTGACTCTTTGCATCTTTGTATGACAGAGTGCCCTCAGCGTGTAAGGCCTGTGTGAGCAGAAGTCAGGCACATATGGGAGTGAAAGAGCTTAAAGCTCAGTCGGGCTTCTCCACACATGTCCAGTAGGCTATGCTATTGCATTGCTGTTTCAATTCCTCTGAGCAGTTTTAAATCCTGATCTGATCACTGGTGTTCAACAAATATCTTATTAATGTTGGAAAATGACCACATATAGTAAGAAAGATGTTTTAATTCCATTAAAACAATGTTTAGTACTTGAAAATCTTGGCTAACCTCAAGTGCTTACAGTTCTATCACATAAGCCTCAGGCAGCAGGTGTTGAGTGCTCACTGTGACTGGGGAGGCATTCCCTGTCTGTAGGTGCAGCTTAGAGCTCCAAGCTCATGACTTCTGTCCAGGGCTGTATTCAGCAAGCTGTGGTGTTTCCTGAAGACACTGCACAGTGCTGTGGAGTGCAAGCACATTTGAACATTTGAAGAGCTGTGGTAACGAGTGTGGAAAGACCTGTTTCCCTGCCCCCTCCCTCTGCCCTTCTGTGCTTGGGGCAGACACCAGGGACAAGGCAGAACATTGGGCAACAAGCATTCTTCTAGGACAGTAGCAATTAATAATGCCTCTTCTCCTAAGCTCTGCAGGTTGTATAATTAGAGGAGGGAAGGAGCTGGTGGAAGACACACCTGGGAATCCAGGGTGGGATACTCCTTTGGAGGTGAGGTGGGTGGTCTGTGCCCAGCACTTCCTGTGCCCTCAGCCTCCCTTCCTGCTGCCTTGTTTTTCTTCATGACACTTTTATCAACTAATTAATTTTGTTTTTGTCTTTTTGAGAAAGGGTTTTCCTGTAGCCCCAGATGGCCTGGAACTTGCTATGTAGACCAGGCTGGACTTGAACTCACAGAGATCTGCCTGTCTCTGCATCTTGAGTGCTTGGATTAAAAGTGTGGGCTACCATGCCCAGCACTAAATTTTTTTCTAATCTGTCTTCTTCCACTAAGTATGTTAGGCTAGGAGGAGAGTGCCTTGATTTGACAACACACAGTTGACCATGTGTCCCTGGACCTGGCTTAGAGGAGACTGCTGCGTGACAGACTTTTCCTGGGGAGGCATCTCTCTCTCTCTCTCTCTCTCTCTCTCTCTCTCTCTCTCTCTTTCTCTGTCTCTCTCCCTCTCTCTCTCTCTCTGTCCAGAATGGGAACCCACAGCAGACCAAAATAACAGTTGCATCATTGTCTAACTTGGTGAAACAATGAGATTTTATTGAGGTGACTAACAGGAGTATGTGGACTGTTAGATTTTTGGAGAGGAAAAAGGAAGGATTTTAAAGTTAAGAAATAAGAACTAGAGCCAAATAATCATGAAATCAAGACTTAAAAAGAACTCGCAGCTATAGAACATTCCCTACTCCTGGCAGCCTCACTGCTCTATCTAAATGCTTCCTTGGGACATCTTGGAACCACTTGCCTTTGTCCTCACAGTCCTCCACCACCCTACCTGAGTGCACAATTTCTTGGCATACTGGAGTTTCCAAGCCTTGATCATGCTGATCAGGAAGAGCCAGCTGTCTCCTGCATCTGATTCAAAGGTAGCCAGCCCTTTCTTCATAATGGGTGGACCAGAGGTCTCTCTTCTCTGTTTCCAGAATAGTCATTGTCTAGAGTTGTCACCCCTAACATGTGGAGGAAGAGAGATAAAATGTCTCCATAGATGTCCACACCAGCTGCCCCAGAAATGTCTCCATAGATGTCCACACCAGCTGCCCCAGACACGTTCACATTCTGGGATCACTTGCTGATTGTATACATTTCTCACTGCAGGTGAGAAATGTATACTTTTGTTAAAGTATACAGTGAGACAAGCTCCCACAGAGAGAAGTTCTCTCTACCTTGGTGGAGGAGATGGGACAGTTTTATTCCCCTTTGGGCCCAGCTGGAATGTATTTGATGCCAAGGTCTGGTGTCCTTGGATAATTGAAAGCCCCTTTTTGATTTCTCAGGCAGAGCCTGCCAGTATCTCATCATGTGCCTCAAGGAGACAGGATAGATTGGCTCCACAGACACTTCCCCTCTACCTGGGGAGTGACCGGTTGATAAGGTTTGAGTAAAGCCAGGCAGCAAATTTAGGGCTAGCTGGTCATCTTAAGGGATTTATGACTTTATGGCCTTCCTAATGGAACTTATGACTCTTTAGTTACTTCACACATTCTAACACTTATGAGGACCAGGGACAACTCAAAAGGAGCTGCATGATCAGGCATAGTGGTGATGGAGGCTAGCCTGGTCTACATAGTGAATTGTAGCCCAGCTGTAGCACATCCCTGAGAAGCCCACCCCAGCCCTGGTTTGGATGCACTAAGGTTATATGCCTGGAGCTCTCTGAAAAGCTTGCAGGTAGCAGGACCATATGAGACGCTCTCCTTTCTGCAGCTGGGCTACTCTGTCTCTTCCAGCAGTTGTTCCCTCCTTTTTAGACAGCCAGGGAAGAGCCCTCAGAGTGTTCCATGCTTCTGTGTTCCCAGAACGTGACCTGTTTGCCTCCAGAGTCTCATGAGCCTCTTTCTCCTCCTGGAGACAATCAGCAAGTGATTCCAGAACATGAATGTGGCTAGGGAGGTTGGTGTGGACCTTTATGGAGATATTTTATCTCTCTTCTTCTACATGTTAGGGTTGACAGCTCCAGACAATGATTATTCCAAGAACACAGCAAAGAGAGACTTCAGTTCACCCATTATGAAGAACGGGCTACCTTTGAGTCAGATGAAGGAGACATCTGGCTCTTCCTGGTCAGCATGATCAAGGAAGCATTAGATATAGCAGTGGCTGTTGGCCAGGAACAGGGAGTGTTTTAAAACTGTGAGTTCTTTTTAAGTCTTGCCTTCATGCTTATTTGAGTACTTTTCAGGAGGACATTACAGGATGTTAAATGCCCTCTTCATTCATCCTTTAGCTTTGCCCCCACGTGTAGAGAGACACCACATATCTGAGGTCATGTGTAGGTCAATAGGTAAGGACCAATAAAGATGTGCAGAGGCCATTACCATAGATAACATTTTAGGACCCCTTCCCCCATACCAGCCAGTACAATATAGATGGTAAAGTCAGTCTAAAGAAGTTGAGAAAATTCAGATTTCCCTTTCATATGTCACCGTGCATTTTATGTTCAGCAAAAACTCCTTCCACTGGTATCAGAGTCCCTGGTAGCCTAGACAGAATCCATGAGTCCAGGTACCAGAGCACCCAGGACTATCCTGCGTATTGTTGACAAGAGAATCCTCGGCCTCTCTGGAAGGTTTGAGTCTCTGAAGGCACCTTGAGCCCAGTGTAGCTCTCTCACAAAACACAGGTAGAAGGGCCCTGGGGACTCTTTGTGCTCTACTGTAAGATAAGCCACCATAGTGTACCCCTTCTTGAAGAGGTGCCCCTCAATGTAGCTTGGTGGGATTTCCATCTACACTTGGAAACTCATCCTTCCCCCTTTAGAATTTAAATTGGTCTTTTGTTTAGCTCTGACCAATGGAAGGCAGCAGAAGGGGTTATTATGACCCTAGACCTCAAGACGTCATGTGCGTTTTCCTTGTTCTGTTGGACACCTCACTTGCTCTTAGCTCAAAGGCTGAGAAGCCGTGCTTTACTCTGCTGGGGTTCCAGAAGCTACCGTGGGGCTAAGCCTGAGCAAGCCCGACATGGCAGAGGCCAATGGCTTTGCAGCTGACGTGTGCTGGGCGGTAACCAGTGCTCAGGCAGCTGCTTCACATGCAGAAGCAAGCCAGGTGTTCTGGGTTGAATTTTGTACCCAGTGTGAGAACACTATGTCAGAGACATAGAGGAGCCTGGTCTGGTGGCACATGCCTTTAATCATAGGGAGACAGAGTCAGGCAGATCTCTGTGAGTTCAAGGCCAGCCTGGTCTATAGAGTGAGTTTCAGGCCAGCTGGGGCTACAGGGAGACCTTGTCTCAAAAAGACCAAACAAAAACAAAAACAAACAACAAACAACAAAAACAAAGAAACATAGAGGAACATACAGGCGTCTTTCTACAATGTCAGAATTTATGGAATAACAAAGTTACAAGGTACTTTGTTTTTGTCAGAAGTTTGTGAAGACTCAAGATGGACTTGTGAGATGACTGTCCTACTGGAGGTTTGCTATAGACACTGCCGCTGTGGAATCAGGTTGTGGAAACAGAGTTGAGTCAGGTCTCAGGGTCTAGTCCTGCTGCAGAAATGAGACATGGAACTGCTAAGCAGGCTAGGCTAGCTGGCCAGTGCACTCTGGGGACCCAGTTGTCTCTAACTTCATTTTACCACCACTAGGATCACAAGGGCTTGGCGCTGAGGTACAGCACATAAAATTCACTTTCAGGAATGCAGAAAATCATCTACATGGTCTGTGCATTTGTAGCTGAGACTTCAACATCCCATAAACTTGCATCTTCCATTTCTGGCACAACTCCCATGGAGGCTTGGACATTCATGCTTGGCATAGTCTTGGCTTCAAGAAATAAACCTCTCATAAGCATTTTTGGATATGTAAATGCCATTTTTTCTGTGTGGCATCTGGTCCTTCCTTCTTTCCAGTAGGTATCACAACACAACTGAATCTTAGAGTTGGATTTAGGCATGTTGTTTCATTGTTCACACTTGTCCTTCCAGGCCTTTAGCATCTCTTCTTCCCATTGTCTCAGGAACTAGTACTTACCTGGTGATTGTGCAGAGTTTATTCAGGCAGCTATAGTTTTGCAGAATAGAATTGCCAAAACGTAAGAAGAAGGAAACAGTATTTGGTTAAGTGTTGAGACTATTTACTGTGCACCATGGGCTGTAGCAGGTGCACTTAGCAGCTAGCAATGGATGCCTCCTCTGCAAACTCCCTGGGAAGTGGTTAAGGGCTGTGTTCCCATCTAATAATGTTAGGGCTGCTAATGGTCCTTGGCTGCAGGATAGGCTCTACTATCATAATGTGAGGTGCTGTAGAGTCTGCCTTAGCTGATACCTTGTTCAGTGCCGCTTATCCCAGGTTTTAGGCCCTGTTAGAGAGGCAAGGTAGAGGTGGGACATCACCGTTAGAATCTCCACACCTCAAGGAAGGCTGAGGAGACTCACGCAGGACATAAAGGGCAGGAGAAGGTGGGCAAGGGGGCAGAAGATGCAGGCAGGACTCAGGAGACTTGGGTCCCAGGAGGAGCTGGCGTGGTGGGCTTGTGGCAGAAGGGAAGTCAGGGAAGCACAAAGTATCATGACAGCAGAGACAGGACAGCAGCAGAGACAGGACAGCAGCTCCTTACGTGTTTACAAAGTATCACGACAGCAGAGACAGGACAGCAGCACCTTATGTGTTTACAAAGTATCATGGCAGCAGAGACAGGACAGCAGCTCCTTATGTGTTTACAAAGTATCATGACAGCAGAGACAGCACAGCAGCACCTTACGTGTTTACAAAGTATCACGACAGCAGAGACAGGACAGCAGCTCCTTATGTGTTTAAACTCTCCTTCAAGGCCCTGCTGATGGAGCCACATTTGATACCTGTGAAATCCTGTGAACTCTAGGGTTTTGATCCCATGGTATAGAAGGCATGGCTGAGCTTCAGGATGATGCAGGGGCTTGTGTAAACCTCACCATGAGTGTCAGGGTGGGGACAGCACACTGGAGCTGAGTCCTTTTCTTCCTCCTCCTCTTCCTCCTCCTCTTCTTCCTCTTCCTCCTCTTCTTCCTCTCCCCTCCTCTTATCCTCCTCCTTCTCTTTTTTCTTCTTCTTTAATTTTTTCCCTTAATTTTAATCCCATGTTAGTCTTTAAAACTTTTAAAAGTTCTTTATGTGCGTGAGTATTTTGTCATCATGCATGTATGTGCATCATTTGTATGCAGTGCCCATGGAGGCCAGAAGAGAGCATTAGAACCAGTGGAACTATAGTTACAGATGGTTGTGAGTTGCCACGTGGGTGCTGGGAACAAAACCAGGGTCCTCTGGAAGAACAGTAAATGTTCTTAACAGCTGACTCATCTCTTCAGTCCAAGGAAGTTGTCCTTAATGCTCAGATTTACCACTTATTTCTATACTCCGACCACTTCCAAACTACAGCTTGGTCACTCTCCCCTCAGCACGAGGGAACCGTGCTCTCTATATCCCAGGCTTCCTATCTTATCTAAGCAATCTGAGCACAAAGATCGAAGGTTGGGAACAAAAACCAAAGTCATCATGGTACATGGCTGGCTGGATCCTGGACTGGGCAAGTGGATGAATGCTGGTGTTGAGACCCACGAAGTTATCTGGAGGACCCTCTGTTTATCCCCGTTAGGATGTTGGTTGTAAAGAATGCTGGTATCCAGCATGCTGTGCTCGCCAACTGAGCTGCTCCAGCCCACCTCTCTGCCAGCCTTGTCAGTGGCACCAACAGGTGGGATGATTTCCTATCCAGTTGGAGACTGCATATCCACATGGAATTATACAGGAAGGCCTGTGTGGCTGTGGTGGGATGTGCTCTTGTCCCAAATGTTCCCTTACCAATGGTGGGTGGCTTCCACTGATGTGTTTGTACAATCTTTGGAGAAAGAAAAGCCCTTTTTCTTTGTAAAGTTATAAAAACTATGCTGCCCAGGATCTCAGAGGTCATCTGACTAAGCAGATTTGCAAACCAGTCACTCTGGTGAAAATTACCTGAGTTCTTGGTGAATTTCTATTTACAGTGAGTTTGAGTGGCATTGATGTCTGACCTTCTGGATGAGTGTTCCAATGGCTGCCCCTGTTTTTGATCCAGATTGAGCTGAGTTCATAGGTGTTGGCAGTTGTGAGCCTGCTGGCTGGAGGGATGTTAGGTCTGGTCTCCGAGCTGAGTAACAAGCCCTGGGAATGCTGAGTGTCCCCACCTCCTGGGAACCTCGGTTGTGATGGGACAGGGCTGGATCTGGGCCCTGGGGTGGAGTCTTGCTTGATACTGATCAGCTAAGGTGAGACCTCAGCTTGTATACAGGAGAGGAAGGGTGTCCAGGTTTATTCAGGAATCATGGACATCCTGGAACTTGTATGTGTAGGCTTTCTCCACACACCGAACTGTGCTCAGCTTTTCTCTCTTTTGTCCTCCGTCCCTCCCTCCTTTTTTTTTAGTCTACTTTTTGACTTTTATTTTTTTGGTCTATTTTGAGACAGGGTCTCCCTGTAGCCTTAGCTGGCCTGGAAATCACTATGTAGACAGGGCTGCCCTTGAACTCACAGAGATCCACCTGCCTCTGCCTCCCGAGTGCTGGGATTAAAGATGTGCAATACCATGCCTGGACTTTTCCACTTTATTCTTATTTCTGAGACAATTTCTCACCAAGGCTTAGCTCACCATTAGTCAAGACTACTGGCCAGCAAGCCCCTGGGATCTGTCTTCTCCGTAGTGCTGGTGTTAGAGAGGCACGCTGTGACACCGACATTCTCCGTGGGTGCTAGGGTTTCACATTCAGGTCCACTTGCTTGCTCAGGAAGCACTTTACCCAGCGAGCCATCTACCTGCCCTGTGTGCAGCTCATCACACTCACCCCATTGTGGGCTAAGGCATTCTCCAGCAGGTTGATTCCCCGCAGAGTTTTACTGTGGATAAAAGCAGACATTAGGAGCCCTTACCTTTTGTGGGGCCTTGGATCCCCTGGCCAACATCCCCCTGGTAGAACAATCCATTGCTGATGTCAGAGCTCCTGCATTAATATACTTTGCCTAAGTGCATAGCCCAAGGACTTTAGTATTATATTTGGTTCTGAACAGAGTATAATCCTTTTCACAGTTCTTATGTCTATTAGTCAAGGTTAGGAGATGTTATAAGCCACAGTAAGACCCTGTCATATTTATCAGGGCGAAGTAAAATTAATTCATAGATTAACATACATCCAACACATATGTGTCTATGCTAAAGTAACCTACCATAACTATTAGTGCTGCTTAAATACCTATATATCATATGCTTGTGCTTCATTAGAGTAGGATCGAAGGTTACTCCTGAAACAAACTGTCAGCCCATGAAAGGAAACAGCCAGAATTGACCAGATCCAAGTCAACAGCTCCAGAGAGAGAGAGGACAGTTTTAATTCTCACCACCTGTGCCCCCTTTTTAAGCCTAAGGGAACAATCTGCGGAAGAGGGGTGTGTAGAATGTAAAGGCTGCGATTGGGTGAAGTGAGGAAGTGAAACTACAGCGATGTAGTCTGGACACTCATTTGATCAACTTGATTGAACAAACAACCTGTCACCCCCCACTGAATGGTGGGACTGTGGGGTTTTGGCACAACAGTCTGTAGATTGGTTTTGCAGAAGGAGCTCTATACTCATGGATTATCACTTATAGCTAAAAAAATGAAAAAAAAAAACCTGAAAGATGCCAGGACAGTTATGGCAGATACTGATCTGGATGGGGTGGGGGTGGGGGGAAGGGAAAGGGAATATGCCTGATCTGAATTGGAAAATGATATACGAAATGCACAAACCATCAATAAAAATTAAATAAAAAAAAAGAATAGAAAATGCTAAGAGAAGGAAAGCTAAATGAAAAAAAAAAAAAAAGCAGACATTAGGTCATCACAGCAGACAGGTTGCTTGGAGTGGCAGTTGGGATATTTTACAGGTTGACACAGCAGCTTCCCACCAGTGTCTCGCTTATTTTCTGAAATCTGTAGACTTCTCAGGCTCCTATTGTTGCTGAGGCCTGCAGCCAGGTCTTGACAGCCACTGGGTGATGACGATGGCCAGGCCAGCCACGAGTGCATTAGGCAGTGGTCGCATGCAGAACTACACCCCAGCAAGAGAGGTGCACAGGGTGTGGCAGGGTGGGGTGGTTGCGACCCCCTCCTGTTTGTGGAGGTGTGGGGGCCAAGCCAAGGGCCTGGCTCCATCTGCTTGGGGAATGGTGGCCAGGACCTGGAGTTTTTTTCCTCAGGGTTGAGGATCCAGTTTGCTGTCTGTGGCCACTGCCCTTGCGTCTTCCTTCATGCCCAGAGGGAACAAGTGATGAGACATTGTCTTACCGGAGTCATGTTTTCAGCCATTTGTCTGAGAGTGTGGCACAGCAGAGCTGTGCCAAGAGCTGCAGCCATCCCGGCTCTCCAGTTATTTTCTTTTTTACTTCATCCTGCGTTCAGAATTGTGAGATCAGTATAGATGCACATGTGGTCAGGTAAATATTCGTACATGTACTCAGTTTCTCAGGAGCTGGCCTGGGCCCCAAGGTTGGCTGCGTGGGGGACGCCTCATTCTGCAACCATCCCACCAAGGTTCTTAATAAAATGAAAAGGCTGTGAGACATGTTTTAACCCCTTCCTCCCTGAGCCACTGCCCCGGCAGTCACCCCCTTCCTCCCTGAGCTGCTCTGCGACCAGCAGCTGCACTGCTATCACCTGCCTGGTTCTCTAGCTATTTTCTTTCTTGCTTGCCAGGTCCTGAGTTCAAAATTTTGAGATCAATAAAACCTTACCTATGGTCCAGAAAATATTCGTATTTTGTGATAAGTTCCTTGTACATGTCATGCGGTCAGTCTCTTGGGAGACTTCCTGCTGCAGGCCCCAAGGCTGGCTGCCTGGGGCATGTCTCATTCTATAACCTTTATTTTGAAACAATCATGATGTTTTGAAGTCACGAAGGTCTACAGAGTTTTGTCTTGTTTCTCTCTATAGTCATATGATAGGATAGACATATCCCTCCTCTTTGTGTTGGGTAAATAAGGTCAGATATGAGATAAGCACTGTAGAACCTTGATGGACTTCAAAGATCAACTAATTATTTCCTTTCTTCGAGTTCCAGATGGAGAATCTGATGTTCTCTGCAGTCCACAGGACATGTAACTCCAGGGCAGGGTAAGACCATGGCAGTCTTGTGACCCCATCTCAGTCGTCTCTGTACATTACCAAACTGTTGGCTGACTGGTGTCAGGGCAATCACAGAAATTAGCTGGGCCATTGGCTTTACATTATGGACAAAAAGTAGCTATGAATTTAGCATCAGGGTGGATTTACATTTCACATTATAGAGCATTGTTCCAGTCTGTCTTCCATTGCTGTGACAAAACACTCTGACCGACACCAACTTGGGGAGGAAAGGGTTTATTCAGCTTATATATCCTGGGTCACAGTTCATCACTCAGGGAGCCCAAGGCAGGAACTCAGGGCAGGAACCTGGAGGCAGGAGCTGAAGCATAGGCCATGGAGGAATGCTGTCCACTGGCTTGCTCCTCTGGCTTATGCCCAGCCTGCCTTCTTATACAGTACACAACAACCTGCCCAGGGTGGCACTACTCATTATGGGCTGGGCCCTCCCACACTGCTCGACCATCAAGACAATACTCCACAGATGTGGCCACAGGCCAATCCAATGGAGCCAATTCCCCAGTTGAGGCTCCCTCAACCCAGGTGTGTCAAGTTGACACTAAAGCTATCCAGCACAAGCATTTACAATGTGAAGTTGGCAAACCACTTCACCTGTCCAGGCTTGAGCTTCTCAAAGTAAAACTGATGTGGTTATAGTGTGTGACCTCTCACATTTCAAGCATTCACAGGCTGGTCAGGTTCCTTTTGGTGGGTGATTAACACATTTATCATTGTGTGTATTTCTCTGAGGAATGCTTTGCTTTTCCTAAATAGGCAAGCAAGCTCTAGTATGAGAGTTTGAACAAGTTGTGCATTATCTCTGGGGCTAGAGAAATGGCTGACTCATGGTTAAGAGCACTGGCTGCTCTTATAGAGGACCTAGGTTTGGTTCCCAGCACCCACATGGCAGTTAACACATAATGTTCCCATTCAGCATGAATCTGAATTTTACTTTAGTACGTTGCAGCACCCCTAGCTCATGGGACCATAAATCCATGTTCTATGTCATCTCTTGTTGAGATGAAATGTGTGATTGGTGACCTCTGCATAGTTCTCGTGGGGAGTGTGAAAGAATGCAAGAATGAAGGCAGAGCTGGTGTGTGTCCTTGTTATGAACCCCTCTTAGCTAGCATAGAGGATGCATGGAGCAGGCCTGGCATAGTACCTGTGTGGCAGAGATCTTGGTGATGCTTGTAGAGCTTCTCCTTCAGCTTTTGCTGCCCCCTATAGCACTGTTCTGCCTTTGCTTTTGGGGGTGTCTTGTGGCTCCCCTGTTTTGCTATCTAGGTTTCCTGTCAGGTCTCCTGTGGAGGATGAAGAGCTGGACTCTGGGATCCAGAGGCCACAACAGGAATTCCTGCTAGCTGTTGCCAGAGGTCAGAGAGTAGAAGGGACTAGGGCACATAGGTAAGAGTGAGGAGTCTTTGGTGAGAAAATAAGTTGTGGGAAGAGGATGGTGATAGTGAGGACCACAGAATTCTGGGGCTTGGAGTCTCTTATCTTTATCTCTTCAAAGGTAGGAAATAGGCTGGAGATGTGGCTGCTCGGTAGTTAAGAGTGGGCACTGCTCTTGAAGATGACCTGAGTTGGCTTCCTAGTCCATTGGCCAGCTTACAACTGCCTGTAACTCCAGCTCCAGGGATCCAAGGCCCTCTTCTGTACCTCTATTCACATGTACACATGTTCATACAGAGACACAGACATATACACATAATTAAAAGTAAAAACATGTGCAAGGTAAAACATGGGCCCAGCTGGCCAGACTATGTGTAGCCTGCAGGAAAAAGCAGGAAGAGGCTGTGGAGCTGTCATGGCTGCATTTGGGGTATAGTTAATTTCTACACTTCAGGTTTATAGGCTTGGGGACTGGTACAGGTGTAGAGAAATGGCTTTGATCACGGGAGGTTTATTGACTGTAGTGACCTCATACTTGCTGTCTCTGATTGGCTTCTAATCCCTACAAAACCCATTCTCCAGACAAAGCAAGAAAAGCAATTTTCCTTTCTCTGTCTACTGTTATGAAACTCTTCAATTTCTCCAATTCAGATGTATGTCCTCACTTCAAAGATCCAAATACACATGCCTGCACACACATGTGCATACATGTGCTAATATACACACATGCAACACACGCAGTGTGTTTGCTGTGCTAAATTGATTGTAGCTGTTTAATGGGTCACAGCCACAGTGCACTCTTCACTGGAAATTCTTTTCTCTTCAGGTTATAAGTGGGACACAACTGAAGCATTGGGGATACATTTGTCACATTTGTGGGATAGAGTGACAGCCTAGAGACAAGCAGTAGCATTTTCCAGAATGTTTTCTGCAATGACCTTTCTGCCCAAGCCCTCCATTATGCAAATGAGGAAATTAAGACTTAGATATACATGACTTGTTTAAGGTCACCTTGAGGGAAACCTGGGAGAACTATGACTTGAATTCCTCCTGCAAGGTCCCAAATTCACCCACACAGGGTGCTTTGGCCTTACAATACTGCTTATGTCATTTGACCAGATTTGAGGCCTGGTTATTGTATGGCCCATATGATAACCCAGAGACATCTCAAAAGGAGAAGGTTGGCTGGAGGTTCCCCATGGTTTACAGGAAATTTGTGGCTCCTAGACTGCTTCTCTCTGGGTGAGTCCCAGTTCCTGGCTGACTTGGCCTGTGTATTAGTCAGGGTTCTCTAAAGAAACAGAAGCAACAGGATGAATATATAGCTATATACAATTTATTGATTTGCTCACGTGACAGAGCTCAAGTAATCCAAAAGTAGCCACACCACACTGGAGAGGCTGAGAATCCAGGGAACTGCTCAGTCCGCAAGGCTGGATGTCTCAGTGGTCCCAATCTGGTGCTGATGGCCCGATGGATTCCAGGAGATCTTCCAGTCTCAGTACACACTGGGATCCGAAGGGCTGATCACAGCAGCAAGACAAACTCACCAGTGAGAGAGAGGCAAGCCTCAGGAAAAAAAGGACCAGATCCCTCTGGCATGGCCTTTAATACTGTCTGCCAGCAGAAGGTAATGCCCACATTTGGGGTGGGCCATCCGGGTTGAGGTAGTCCAATCCGAAGATCCTTTTTCTCTTATTTGTTCCTTAGTCCAGTCAAGTTGACAACCAGGATTAACAATTACAAGTCCACCCCTTGTCAACTTGACACCCAATAAATAGCCTCTCCTTATGCTATGCTTAAATGTCAATTGCGAACAATGGCAAGGTCATAATTCCACCTAACATGTTATAAGTGTCTCATGTGCAATAGCAAAGCATTATATTTTAGAGTAGGTGGTAATGTCCTTGAGGAACACTTAGTCCTTCAGTATCTAATAACCTAAATATGACAACACTTAACAATTATCTCAGTTGCACATTCAAAAGGGAACAACACAAGTATCTGCTTAATAAACGTATATATACATGTATATATATGTTTATTAATATTATATATATATATATATGAACAAGCACATTCTTAACCAAATAGGACAAAAGTTAATATCTATTATAGTCCACGTTTCTGCAACTGGTCCTGTGGCCTCAGCTGATATTTATGACTACCTTCTTCTACTACCCATTCTGTATTTCCTCCACCCTCAGCAAGCACCTCTGCAGGTCTTGGCTCTTTCCCTGGAGGAGTGACCCATACCTTCATCCCTGAAGGGTCTGGGCCATTTATTGTCCTGTCTGGTTTGGGTTGTTGGAGTTTCCCATTGACCTTAATCATAGGACATGGTAGCACCAGGAGGCGCCCTACAGCATCTCCTGCCTTCCAGACATAAACTTCCTTGCCCCCATTGTGGCCTCTTTCTCCAGCTATCCCTGTTGTTGCTCAATGGCCCCATGAACAAAGTGGACGTGGTGGCAGAGATGGAGGTTATGCATGGGCTCGACAGCATGGACTTCTCACCAAGGCTGATCTGGCTACAGCTGCTGCCGAGTGCCAGATTTACCAACAGCAGAGACCAACATTGAGCCCTTGATATGGTGCTATTCCCTGGGGTGAACAGCCAGCAACCTGGTGGCAGGTTGACTACATTGGACCACTTCCATGATGGAGGGGACAACGTTTTGTCCTTACAGGAATAGATACTTATTCTGGTTATGTATTTGCCTTTCCTGCATGTAATGCTTCTGCCAAAACTACCATCCAGGGACTTACAAAATGCCTTATCCACCATCATGATATTCTTCACAGCATCGATTCTGACCAAGGAACTCACTTCACAGCCAAAGAAGTGTGATAGTGGGCCCATGGTCATGGTATCCACTGGTCTTACCATGTTCCCCACCACCCAGAAGCAGCTGGCTTGATAGAATGATGGAATGGCCTCTTGAAGACACAGTTACAGTGCCAATTAGGTAGCAATACCCTGGAGGGCTGGGGCAAGGTTCTCCAGCAGGCGGTATATGCTTTGAATAAGCACCCACTATATGGTACTGTTTCTCCTATAGCCAGAATTCATGGGTCCAGGAACCAAGGGGTGGAAGTGGGAGTGATTCCACTCACGATTACCTGTAGTGACCCACTAGGAAAATTTTTGCTTCCTGTACCCACGACCTTGCGTTCTGCTGGTCTAGAAGTTTTGGCTCCAAAGGGGGGAGTGCTTTTGCCAGGAGATATTACAGCAAGTGTTCCATTGAACTGGAAGCTAAGACTTCCCCCTGGCCACTTTGGGCTTCTACTGCCCTTAGGCCAACAGGCTAAGGAAGGAATAACAGTAGTAGGAGGAGTGATTGATCCAGACTATCGGGGGGAAATTGGACTTTTTCTCCACAGTGGGGGCAAGGAAGATTATGTCTGGAAGGCAGGAGATGCTGTAGGGTGCCTCCTGGTGCTACCATGTCCTATGATTAAGGTCAATGGGAAACTCCAACAATCCAAACCAGACAGGACAATAAATGGCCCAGACCCTTCAGGGATGAAGGTATGGGTCACTCCTCCAGGGAAAGAGCCAAGACCTGCAGAGGTGCTTGCTGATGGTGGAGGAAATACAGAATGGGTAGTAGAAGAAGGTAGTCATAAATATCAGCTGAGGCCACAGGACCAGTTGCAGAAACGTGGACTATAATAGATATTAACTTTTGTCCTATTTGGTTAAGAATGTGCTTGTTCATATATATACGTTTATTAAGCAGATACTTGTGTTGTTCCCTTTTGAATGTGCAACTGAGATAAGTGTTAAGTGTTGTCATATTTAGGTTATTAGATACTGAAGGGCTAAGTGTTCCTCAAGGACATTACCACCTACTCTAAAATATAATGCTTTGCTATTGCACATGAGACACTTATAACATGTTAGGTGGAATTATGACCTTGCCATTGTTTGCAATTGATATTTAAGCATAACATAAGGAGAGGCTATTTATTGGGTGTCAAGTTGAGAAGGGGTGGACTTGTGATGGTTAATCCTGGTTGTCAACTTGACTGGACTAAGGAACAAATAAGAGAAAAAGGATCTTCGGATTGGACTACCTCAACCGGGATGGCCCACCCCAAATGTGGGCGTTACCTTCTGCTGGCAGGCAGTATTAAAGGCCATGCCAGAGGGATCTGGTCCTTTTTTTCCTGAGGCTTGCCTCTCTCTCACTGGTGAGTTTGTCTTGCTGCTGTGATCAGCCCTTCGGATCCCAGCGTGTACTGAGACTGGAAGATCTCCTGGAATCCATTGCGCCTTCAGCACCAGACTGGGACCACTGAGACATCCAGCCTTGCGGACTGAGCAGTTCCCTGGATTCTCAGCCTCTCCAGTGTGGTGTGGCTACTTTTGGATTACTTGAGCTCTGTCACGTGAGCAAATCAATAAATTGTATATAGCTATATATTCGTCCTGTTGCTTCTGTTTCTTTAGAGAACCTGACTAATACAGAGCTCATTTGTACTTTAAGTTCTTTTTTAAAATTTTTATTTATTTATTTATTTATTGATGTTTTGTGTATTTCATACATCATTTTCCAATTTGGTTCAGGCATATTTCCCTTTCCCTTCCCCCCACCCCACCCCACCCCATCCCAGATCATGCATTCTGCCATAACTGTCCTGCATCTTTCTCTCAGTTTTTTTTTTCATTTTTTAGCAATAAGTGATAATTTATGAGTACAAGCATCCTTCATGTTAAACCATTTTGCAGGCAGTTGTGCCCAAACCCACACAGCCCATGGGTCCCAACATCCAGCGGGGGGGGAGGGGGGGCTTGTATGTTCAATCAAGTTGATCAAATGAGTGTCCAGACTATATTGCTGCAGTTTCACCATTTACCCCAATTGCAGCCCTTACATTCTACCACGCCCCCTCTTCCGCAGATTGTTCCCTAGGCTTAGAAAAGGGGCACAGGTGGATGAGAGGCAAAACAGTCTACTTTCTCTGGAGCTGTTGTCTTGGACTCTGGTCAATTCTGGCTGTTTCCTTTCATGGGCTGACAGTTTGTCCAGGAATACCCTTTCGATCCTACTAATGAAGCACAAGCAATTAGATATATAGGTATTTAAACAGTACTAATAGTTATGGTAGGTTACTTTGGTATAGACACAGATGTTTGGATGGTATGTTAATCCATGAATTACATATTTTTCTGTTAAATATGACAGGGTGTTACTGTGGCTTATAACATCTCCTAACCGTTAGAGGATATAAGCTTGTGGCATCAGCTGTGGGTTATTCCTCCAAGGAGAGAGCCAATAGCCAATTAGGTTTGGGATATGCAGGCATATGGCTGCCTCTGCTGCACAGTATTTCCAGGTGTACTTTAAGTTCTTAAAAATAATTTTAGAATGGGTGTATATTTGATTGGGACATTTTGTTTTATTTTATTTATTTTTGTATGTGTATGGATGTACTGTCTGCGTGTAGCTTTGTGCACCCGTGTCGTGCAATGCTGCGTAGGTCAGAAAAGGGTGTCGGATTCCCCTGGAACTGGAGTTAAAGATGGTTCTCAGCCACCATGTGGGTGCTGGGGATCAAACCCGGTCCTCTGCAAGAGCAGTTGGTACTCTTAACCGCTAGGCCATCTCTCCAGCCCCTGATTGGGACATTTTGTATGAAATGCACAAAGCTTCAATAAAAGTTGGGTTTGAAAAAAAATAATTAAAATTTTTTTTCCAAAGTATAATTTTAATTTTTTATAAGTGTATTGTCTGCACATGTGTAAGTGTACTCTTGTCCTGAAATGCCCAGGGAGGTCAGCAGTTACAGAGTTGTTAGACATCACATGGGTGCTAGAAAATGTACCGGAGTCCTTTCAAAGTGCAGCCAGTGAGCCATCTATCCAGCTCATCATTTACACTCTGTAGTTTGGTCCTTCTCAGTGGAAACATAGCCAAATACAAATTGAAACGGGAATGAATGAAAGAGGATATTCTGGGATGCCTGACTTGCAGTTCCATTTTCTTATTAAAATGGGTTTAGGGGCTGGGTAAATGGCCCAACTAGTAAAGTACTGCAGTGTAAGCATGAGAACTTATGTTCACACTCTTGGCATATACTCTAAAGCCAGGTGCCTTTTAGGGGGGCACAATTATGCAATCTTATGCTTTATTAGATCAAGTTAGGGTGGTGAAAATATTAATTTTATAAGAATATGTTAGCCAGCCAGGTGTATCTAAAATGCCTCTTTCATTACTTTTATTTTATTTTATTTTTGCGTCTCACAAGTACATTTATTGATGCCACATAGTAAATGGTACTTAAACAAGTCTACAGTGATGCCCCATGTTCCTAACTAACACAGCTTGCTTAAATTTACAGGCCAACTAGAGTTTCATCTCGAGTGTACTCAGGGATCCAGTTAATGATGACTATGACCATGAGCAGGTGTGGAACCTTTCAAAGCTTTACTTTTTTTTTTTTATCAGCACTCCTAATTTTATAAATGATGGAGGACATCAATCCCATGCCTACCCAAATTTCCTGGTAAACCTGGGTATAGCGGGGTTTCCTGGGGGTCCAGATATTCTTAATAAAGCTTTGAAGCATCTCTGCCAAGCCAAGGCCTCAGGCCACACTGGATCCAGACCATTACTTTTATTTTATCACTATCAATGTCATACCTGCATATATTCAAGTGAACTGGGTTGTGCAATGCCCATGGAGGATAGAAGAGGGTGTTGGTTCACCTGGAAGTGAAATTATGGACATATATTGGTGCCATTTGGGTGCTGGGATTCAAAGCATGGTCTTCGGTAAGAATAGCAAGTGATGTTTAGCAATGAGCCATATTTTCATCCCTGTCTCAGAGTGTGTACATAAAAAATCATTAACTCCCAGGAAGTTACCTTAAAAAGCACATCTATGTCAGCAGTGAACATTTTGAGCTACAATAACAGCTGGACTTGAAAAGTGAGCCTACTGTTACAATCCTGGAATGAATGTTATCGTAATAACCAACCAGTATCTGATAAGATTTAAGGCACACTTCCTAAAATAGAGTCATTAACTTTCCCCATTTTCAAGCCCAGGAACTTGTGGGTAGAAAGGTCCCAGACCTAAGGAGAGACCCTACTACTATTATTCTGCTGGATGGACATACTGGCTCCTAATTATTTACTGCTTATCTATCTATCTATCTATCTATCTATCTATCTATCTATCTATCTATCTTCATCTTTCAAGTCTTACCAGAGAAGCTTCATCATGTAGCAGACAGTGATTTATACAGAGATCAACAAATTTTCAACAGTCATGTAGGAACTCAGAGACCAAGGGGTGCTTAGACCTAAATTGGACACCCATATCACGCCCTCTACCTAAGGCTCAGGGAATATTGCAGAAGAGGGTGATGAATGATTGGACAAGGCAGAGTTGGTAGATGACTATGAGGAAACAGTGGTTTCTAGACAGCAAGGAGACAGTTACTCATTTGATCTCACAGGAACTTTGATAGGATACATCAGTCCTATGCAAGCTGAAGCCAGAAAAAATTTCATCATGGGGTTTGAGAGGTGGGTCAGAAACCTGAAATCTAGATGAGGTACAATTGGAAACTGATATTTGGTGGGAGAAAGAAAAACAGTTTTCTTTAAGGTTGTAACACTGGGTGGTTGACTGTTCTCCAGGTGATGAGCACAAATTGAAGGGCATTTGGGGATACAGATTAGATAGGCCCCAAATGACTTTAATTCCAGGACTAGGGAGGCAGAGGTAGTTGCATCTCTGTGAGTTGGAGGTCAGACTGATCTACTTAGTAGCTTCCAGGCCAGCCACTGTTAAGGAGTGGGACTCTGAACACCACACTCATCAAGATAGAGGACATGAAATAGGACCTGGCAATGTATTGAGGTGGGGGTGAAGATAGAGGTAGGTTCTGAATATTATCATGATACATTGTATTCACATTCAAAAAGTATTTAAAATACAGTCTATGTTGAACATAATTATGCATCATGGAAATGAAACTTAAAACTACATTGAGATTTCATCCTGCCTCAGCACAATGGATAAAACAAAAGAATAAACCCCTCAAATGACTGAAGACAAAAGCTGGAAAGAATGTGGGGAAAGGAAATGAGTTACTGCTGATTGGAGAACAGACTGCTGTAGCCTTTGTGGAAACCAGTGTAGTGGAGTTTCCTCAGAAATCTAAAATAAATCTAGTACTTTTAGGCTTATTCTCAAAAGAGTCCATATCTTACTACAGAGTTCATCCATGTTCCTTGCTGTTCTATTTCTAAATTCTATGGAATAGAAATAGTTTAGACATCCACTTACAAATTAAAGTGATGATTTCCAAAGATGTCAGCAGAATGGCTGTCCTGTTGACCTCATTCTGTGTCCATAGGAGGATCTTGTGCATGAGATGATAGAGGGCAGCCCATTATTTTTTCTGAAATGGAGAAAAGTGCTCTACTGGAAATTTTAAGGTTAGACTTCTTTTCAGTGGCCTCTTTTGTGTCTTTTCACTTCACCTGTGTGACATGGCAAGGCTGATGAGGCAAGGTTTCAGGACTTAATCAGTGAATTCTTGAATAGTGTCTGTGAGTGCTCAAGGGAGCCATGGCATCAGGGCAGCCTGCACCAAGCTCCTGACAGCAGCCCATCACTCTGACTGACTTTGAGCATGGCCGATAGTACAGCCCTGCATGCAGAGGGAACAGAACACTGACAACATTAATAATGACTGTGATTTACTGAATAGGTTAAGTACCTTGGTCTAACCACACAGAGTGCATGTCATAGTAGTGAGATGAGATCAACAAATGAAATAGAAACAAAGAAAACAATACAAAAATACAAAAAAAAACCCAATAAAAAAATACAAAAAAAATCAATGAATCCAAAATTTGGTTCTTTGAAAAGATAAACAAAATAGACAGACCTCTAGCCCAGTTAACCAATAGAAAGAAAGAGCAACTCCAAATCAATAACATTTGTGATGAAAGGGGAAACATCACAACAGATAAGAAAAGATCCAGACAATCATATGAGAATACTTCAAAAAACTATACTCTACTAAATTTGAAAACCTAGGAGAAATGGATGAATATCTGAAATCCTGGGATTCAACAAAGCTTAACCAAGAAGAGATTGACAGCTTAAACAGACCCACAACACTTGAGGAAACTGAAGATGTAATAAAAAGTCTCCCAACTAAAAAACCCCAGGCCCAGATGGTTTCACAGCAGAATTCTGTAAAACATTTAAAGAGGTCTTACAACCATTACTACTCAAACTTTTCAGAAGGATACAGACAGAGGGAAATATCCCAAATTCCTTCTACGAAGCCAGCATCGCTCTAATACCAAAACCAAAGGCAAAGACACAAACAAGAAAGAAAGCTATAGATCCATATCATTGATGAAAACATGCAAAAATTCTCAACAAAATACTTGAAAATCACATACAGACCCACATCAAAAAGATCATCCATCATGACCCAGTTGGATTCATACCAGAGATGCAGGGATGGTTCAACGTGCATAAATCAATAAATATCATAAAACACATAAATGGACTTAAAGACAAAGAAAAAGTTTTTGACAAAATCCAGCATCCCTTCATGCTTAAAGTCTTAGAGGGAATTAGACTGGAGGGATCATTCCTCAATGTAATCAAAGCCATATACAAGAAACCCACAAACCATCATCCTAAATGGAGAAAAATTGGAAGCCTTTAAAGGCAAGCACACAGCAAGGCTGTCCACTATCACCACTCCTCTCCAATATAGTGCTTGAAATGCTTGTTAGGGCAATAAGGCAAGAACGTGAAATTAAAGGGGGACTAATTGGAAAACAAGAAGTAAAACTATCCCTTTTTGCAGATAGTTTACCTAACAGATGCAAAAAACTCCACCAGAAAACTCTTAGAAATGATCAAAAGTTTCAGTAAAGTGGTGAGATACAAAATAAACCTAGAAAAATCAGTAGCCTTCCTTTACACCAACAATAGGCAACTGGAGAAGGAATATAAGGAGAACTTCCCAATCACAATAGCCTCAAAAATAATAAAATACCTAGGAATAAACCTAACCAAAGACACCAAAGAACTCTACAACAAAAATTTTAAAACCCTGAAGAAGGAGATTGAAAATGACATCAAAAGATGGAAAGACCTCCCATGCTCATGGATTGGAAAAATTAATATATCAAAAATGTCCATTCTACCCAAATTAATATACAGATTCAATGGAATACCAATCAAAATCCCCATGAGCTTTTTCACAGATGTAGAAAAAAATCCTTAAATTCATATGGAAAAACAAAAGACCCTGAATAGCTAAAGCAACCCTGAGTGAAAAAAGCAATAATGGGGAGATTACATTGCCAGACTTCAAGCTATATTACAGGGCTATAGTCATAAAGACAGTGTGGTACTGGCAAAAAAAAGAAACAACAAAACAGAACCATTGACCAATAGAACAAAATTGAAGATTCAAACTTGAGCTCATATAACTTCGGCTACCTCATATTTGACAAAGGGGCCAAAAAAGCTCGATGGAGGAAAGATAGTATCTTCAGCAAATGGTGTTGGCAAAACTGGATCACCATTTGTAGAAGAAAAAAATTAAACCCTACCTCTCACCCTGTACAAAAATCAACTCCAAGTGGATCAAAGATCTCAACCTAAAACCTGAAACCCTGAAGGTGGTAGAAGAAAAAGTCGGCAGCAAGCTGCAAGACATAGGTGTAGGTAAAGACTTTCTAAATCAAACAGCAGTTGCACAGTAAATGAGGATAACAGCTGACAAGTGGAACCTCATCAAACTCAAAAGATTTTGTACAGCTAAAGAAACAATCAAGGAAGTGAAGCGAAAACCCACAGAGTGGGAAGGAACATTCACCACTGATACATCAGAGAAAGCACCAACATCCAGAATATATAAGCTACTTAAAAAACAAAGATGTAAGAAGACAAATGACCTCAAAAGATGGAGTAAAGAGGCGAACAGAAACTTCACCAGTAAGGAAGTAAAGATGGCTGAGAAACATCTTAAAAAGTGTTGGGGGCTGGAGAGATAGCCTAGCGGTTAAGAGCACCGACGCTCTTGCAGAGGACCCAGGTTCGATCCCCAGCACCCACATGGCGGCCAAGAACCGTCTGTAACTCCAATTCCAGGAGAACTCCAGTTCCAGGGGAATCCGAGACCCTCTTCTGACCTCCGCGGCATTGCACGACACGGGTGCACAGACCTGCATGCAGACAGTACATTCATACACATACAAAAAAAAAAAATTAAAAAAAAAAGTGTTCAACATCACTAATAATTAAGGAAATGCAAATTAAAATCACATTAATGTATCATCTCACTCCAATAAGACTAGCCAAGATCAAGAAAACAAAAGATACCAAATGCTGGAAAGGTTGTAGGGAAAGAGGAACACTTTTCCACTACTGGTGGGAATGTAAACTGGTACAACCACTGTGGAAAGCAGTGTGGAGAACCCTTAAAAATCTCCAAAATGAGCCTACCATACCTGACCCAGCCATACCACTCCTGGGCATATACCCACAAGACACATCCTACTGCAAAGATATATGCACAGCTATGTTTATTGCAGCTTTCTTCACAATAGCCAAGACCTGGAACCAACCCAAACACCCATCATCAACTGATGAGTGGATAACAGAAATATGGTACATCTACACAATGGAGTTCTATGCAGCAGTAAAGAAAGATGACATCATGAGCTTTGCTGGTAAATGGATGGAACTCGAAGCAATTATACTAAGTGAAGTAACACAGTCCCAGAAAAAAAAGTTTTCCTCACTTGTGGATGCTAACACCAAATCCCCAGTTGGCAGGCAAACTGAGCAACTTTATTATTATATTTCATTGTATCTGAAAGCAACTGTCTATTACAATGTGAATCTATAAATGGGCTCTGGAATTTTCCTACCACTTATACTCACACATTGTAATTACCATATATGGATGGAGGATATGTAGTCATATTCTAAAAAAAGAATGTAAAGTTACACAATTTTATACCTGCGTGCAAATTTACTGTTAGAATGTGAATCTCTAAATGTGTTTAGGAATCACCATATAGTTTATTTTCAGAATTTTAAATTTTGACTTATGTGTGGAGTATGTATATGCATATTTTGGGATAATATAAAAAAATACAAACCTCCCAACTAAAAAAAAGCCCAGGTCCAGATGGATATACAGCAGAATTAGACTTCAAAAAATAAATTATCTGGGAACAAACCTGATGCTAGAAAATGGAAAAACCTCCCATGCTCATAGATCAGAAGAATCAATATAGTAAAAATGACCTTCCTTCTCAAGGTAATATACAGATTCAATGCAATCCCAATTAGAATCCCCACAAGCTTTTTCACAGACCTAGAAATAAAACATCCTAAAGTTCATATGGAGAAACAAAAGACCCCAGATTGTAAAAGCAACCCTGAGCAAAAAGAGCAGTACAGGGGGGTTTGCCATAGGAGACTTCAAACTGTATTACAGGGCTGTGCTGGATAGCTTTAGTGTCAACTTGACACACCTGGGTTGAGGGAGCCTCAATTGGGGAATTGGCTCCATTGGATTAGCCTGTGGCAACATCTGTGAAGTACTGTCTTGATGGTTGAGCAGTGTGGGAGAGCCCAGCCTACAATGAGTATTGCCACCCTGGGCAGGTGGTTGTGTATGGTATAAGAAGGCAGGCTGGTCATGGGCCAGGGGAGCAAGCCAGTGAACAGCATTCCTCCATGGCTTGTGCTTCAGCTCCTGCCTCTAGGTTCCTGCCCTGAGTTCCTGTCTTGGGCTCCCTAAGTGATGAACTGTGACCCAGGAGATGTAAGCTGAATAAACCCTTTCCTCCCCAAGTTGGTGTTGGTCAGAGTGTTTTGTCACAGCAATGGAAGACAGACTAGAACAAGGGCTGTAGTCATAAAAACAGCCTGGTAATGGCACAAAAACAGGCCTGTAGATCAATGGAACAAAATTGAGGATCCAAACCTGAGCACATCCAATTTCAGCCACCTAATATTTGACAAAGGGGCCACGAAGACTCAATGGAGGAAAGACAGCATCTTCAGCAAATGGTGTTGTCATAACTGGATCATCACTTGTAGAATAAAACTAAACCTCTACCTCTTGCCATGTACAAAAATCAACTCCAAATGGATTAAAGACCTCAATGTGAAACCTGAAACTCTGAAAATGATAGAAAAAATATGTTGGTAGTAACCTACAAGACATAGGTGTAGGAATTCTTTCTAAATCAGACAGCAGCTGCACAAACAATAAAGTCAACAATTGACAAATGAGACCTTATTAAACTCAAGAGCTTATGCATAGGAAAAGAAACAATCAATGAAGTGAAGAGAAAACCCACAGAGTGGGAGGATACTGGAGTTTATCGTCATCTGAGTAGTCATTTATACTCCTGTGGCAGACATCCACATGCTGTTTGTTGTTCTTCCCTCCTTGGGTTAGCCCCAGCAAGGAGAGAGGAGGAGCCACCAGGGATTTTACCCAAGGAAATAGAAAGATAAAGACATACATATAGACAGACATACATACACGGACTCAGAGAAGGCCTGAGGGAATAGAATCAATTTTATTGTTGAATCTCAAGGCTTATATACTAACCCAGGCATGGGCCAGGACAGGAACACACAGTTGGGGGCTGGGGCAGGTAATTGGGATGAGGGAACCTCAGCCTAAAATCCAGATCAAAGTTCTTTCCTGAGAGATCAAAGGACAGTCCAGATTTTCACAGGTCTGTGAGAGACAGCAGGGGTCAAGGCTGTGAGGTAACTGCTTTTAAGTGCTTCTGCCAAAAGAATACCAATAGGAGGAAACCTTAACCAGTGTCCCATCTGATAAAGCATCATCATCCAAAGTGTATAAACTACTCAAAAAACAGAGGAGAAATAAAATAAATGACCTATTCAAAAGATGTAGTAAAAAGCTGAACAGTCTGGGCATGGTGGCACATGCTTTTAATCCTAGCACTTGGGAGGCAGATGCTGGTGGATCTTTGTGAGTTCAAGGCCAGCCTGGTCTACAGAGCAAGTTCCAGGCCAGCTGTGGTTACAGGGAGATGCTGTCTCTAAAAGATCAAAACAACAGCAACAACAAAGAGCTGAACAGAGATTTCACAAATGAAGAAGTAAAGATGGTTGAGAAATATCTTTTTTTTGAAAGTCACATGTGTATTTTAACTTTTTCAGCAGCTATGTGAAGAAAAAGCTAAACAAGTGAAGATAATTTGAATAACACAGTAAATTTAATGTATTTTAAAAATCTAAAAAAATTTTAAAATAAGATTTCAAAATACAATCAACATTAAAATGTCTGTGGGGGTGAGAAATATCTTAAAAAGTATTCAACATTGATAATAATTAAGTAAATGCAAATTAAGACCACTTAAGATATCATCTTACCCCTATAAGGTTGGCTAAGATCAAGAAAACAAATGATACCAAATGCTGAAATGGGAACACTTATCCACTGATGGTGGGAATGCAAAGTCATGCAACCCCTATGGAAATCAAAGTGGAGAACTCTCAAGAAACTGAAAATGAGCCACCACCTGACCCAGTCATACTACTCCTGGGTATATACCCACAAGACTCATTCTATTGCAGAGATACATGCACATCTATGATTATTGCAGCTCTCTTCACAATAACAAAGAGCTTGAAGCAACCCAAGTGTCCCTCAACTGACAAGTGGATAGAGATAATGTGGTACATCTACACAATGGAATTCTATGCAGCAGTAAAGAATGATGACATCTAAACTTTGCAGGTAAATGGATGGAACTTGAAGACATTATGCTATGTGAAGTAACACAGTCCCAGAAAAACAAAGGACAAATGGTGTCCCTCATTTTTGGATGGTAGCATCAAATTCATAGTTGAAAGGCAAGCTTAGAAAAGTTAATGTTATATTTCTTTTTATCTGAAGAGAACTATACTGTTATAATTTGAATTCCTAAATGGGCTCCAGAATTAAATGACCATTTGTGGTGGTTTGGATGAGTGTCCCCCATGGGCTCTAGGTATTCAGACATTTGTCTCCAGTTGGTGGCGCTGTTTTTGGAGGTCTTGGAGGGTGTGGCCGTGCTAGAGGAAGTGCGTTGCTGGGGGCAGGCTTAGTGAGTTTTAACAAGCCTCATGGTCTACAGTTGCTCCCTCTCTGCTTCCTGTGCTCTTTGCAAGATGTGACCCTCGGTTTGCTGCTCCAGATCCAGCCGCCACGCCTCCTGCCACAATGGACTCTAATTCCCTGGAACCGCCAAACGTAAGCTCAAATAAACTCTTCTTTTTATAAGTTCCTTGGTCATGGTGTTTTATCACAGCAACAGAAAAGTGACTAATACACCATTTATTTTCAGACTTTATAATTATGGTATATGTATGGAGGGTATATATTCATATATTAGATTAATATAAAATTAAAGAGAAATGTCAACTCCCAGACATATTTTGGAATTAGCATACAGTTTCTTTTCACAGGTCATAATTTTGCTGTATATGTGATGCATATACAGGCATATTTTGGAGCAATACAAATGGGAGGGAACAACAAACGAAAAAAAGACTGGATCAAAGAACTGACTGAAACAGTTAAACTCTGAACCAAAAAATAAACCTCTGCAGAGAAAAACTTTAAAAAGACTGAGAAAAAGATGCAAGACATGTATGGCAGAATGCATGAAGTGGGGTGGGGTGGCATGGAAAAGGGACATGTCTTCCCACACACACTACTCTCCTTATATAATAAGAATTGATCAATGACTTGCACAGCTCTAGAAACATATAAGTCTTAATTCTCAACAAAAACATAAAGCCATTGTGGTGGTTTGAATGAGTGTCCCCCATAGGCTTTAAGTATTCAGACATTTTGTCTCCAGTTGGTGGCACTGTTCTTGGAGGTGTTAGAAGGTGTGTCTGTGCTGGAGGAAGTACGTTATTGGGGGCAGGATTAGTGAGTTGAACAAGCCTTGCGGTCTCCAGCCTGTCGTTCTCTCTGCTTCCTGTGCTCATTGTGAGATATAAACATTGGCTTTCTGTTCCAACTCCAGCTGCCATGCTTCCCACCACAATGGACTCTAATTCCCTGGAACCGTTAACGGTAAGCTCAAATAAACTCTTCCTTTTATAAGTTCCCTTGCTCATGGTGGTTTTATCACAGCAACAGAAAAGTGACTAATACAGCCATCAATGTCTGTAAACTTATGAGATTATGAACAATTACATGGGATCCCTAAAACGCCATAATTCTGGAAACCAAGAAGTGTGAATTCAAATTTCTGAATTAGCAAATATTTGGTATTTTTTTCTGGTTTATTGTTTTTTATTTGATTTTGTCTTTTTGAGACAGTCTCCCTATAGCCCCAGCTGTCCTGTAACTTGCTATGTAGACCAGGCTGGTCTTGAACTCATATAGATCAAGGTGTCAGAAAATTTAATATTACACATCTCGATCCTATTTAGACTCCCTCCCCTATGTGGACCCTCATAACACTCCACTGTGTTTCAAGCATTCTGCCATACAATTCAAGGTCTACTGAGATAAATTTTTTGTCTCCAAATGTCCCTCAATGTGAGTCCATCTACTTGAGCCTGGCCAGTCTATCTAGTGTCTCTCCCTTAAAGTAGACCTACTATCCCTCTTCAGTAGGCATCGGTTACCAAAGATTCCTCAGCATATTGGAAATTTTTATCTCTTTCCCCTCCTCTATGCTGGGTTTCTGACTAGTCTGAGGTATTGTGGGTGGTGAGTATATTTCTACAATTCTGGGAATTTTAAATGAACAAGCTCCCAGGTAGTTGCAAAATTCCATTTCCACATGGTCATCTGCCAATATTGCCCTTTATAGTTTCAGACTGATATTATCTGTCTTCATGTCTCATAGCTTAAAAATTCAGGATGTAAGATGCAATTTCAAACCTTATACAAAATTGTTTTCCAACTGAAGTATTTAAAATTCAAGTTATTGTTGATTGAGCATAGGTTTCTCTTTAGCTACATTATTCATAAGGAAAACATTCAGTGTAATATATTTTTTTCCTTTATTAATAATAAAGGATATGAAGGCCCTGTTCTATGACTTCTACCTCCTTTTCTTCCTCCTCACTCTGATTTTTCATTTGTTCTAAGCTTGGTGATCTAAGTGGAGACTCTGTAACACACACCTAACTTGTCCTCTCATTTTCGTATGCTTTCTGTCCATAAGAAAGAGTAAGCCAACACTTCCATTTCATCTTCTTTGTGTGACACTTTACTCATGATTCAGAGTCTAAGGCAGAGGAGAATGGCCTCCTGTGCTTTTCTCACTTTATTTCTTTCTTAAGTGGGATACTTTGGAGATATCCCCATACACACGTCGTACATTTTTTTCAAGTTGTTGTAACACTACATTTCCACTAGAGGAAGTCTCCAGCTCTCAAATTACTCCTGTGGGACCTGCTCCTTCAGCTGGAACAGTGCAGTTTCCTGTCTTTCTATCCATAGCAGGGAGGGACTGTGGAATTTCTCTTGCATCAGTGTCACAACGTTCCATAGCACATAGGGAATGGCAGCCATGCCAGGTTTGCCCCCACGAGCTTCAACCTCAGATAACTCAGCTCCATTTGTGTATGTCATCACTCACAGCAGAGATAATACAAGTGCTCATCACAAGCTCCTCTTTTCTTTCTTAATCCCTGGGCTATATACAAAGTGTTATTTTAGCTTTTCCCGTACAGACATGAATATTCCATTAGTATTCTCAGGTAGGAAAACAAGGACAGGTTACATATATTTTCCACTCTTTTTAGCCTGGTGAACCAATGTGTTCAATAGAACTTAAGTACTGGAGTTGGACCATTGTTTGATGTTCTCCATTAGCAACTTCCATAGTATCATCTTCTAGGAAAATGTTTTTATACAGAGTCACTGAAATTCTGTCAGCAGTATTTCTGGCATATAATTTGTAATCCAGCATTGCTGGACATAGCTGGGAAGCAAGTAACAAAGTTTCTAAGAGGACACTTTTTTCCTGAGAGCATCACTGATAAACTCCAGAACCCGAGACTGAAGCTCTACTGCTAGGAGCAATGACCAACCTGTGCCACAGAACTAGTCTAATGAGGAATCTGGGAGATGTCACCCATACATGAGACACCAGCACAGACTCAAGAGAAGCTACTCTCATCACCAGAAGAATTTCTTTATGTACCAAGGCGTGTACTTTCTAGACTTTCAAATACATTCAATGACCCATCCCGGACACAGAGATAGAGATGGAGACTGAGGTGTAGGTGGATGTGTAGAGAACCCAGAAAGTGCATGACAGAAAGATGGAATGTGAGAAGGTGAAAGACCAAGAGAAAATTGGGAGAGATGGACAGAAAAATTGTGATTTCACTGCAAAAGCAGACAGAAACACACACACACACACACACACACACACACACACATACAAACACATACACATAGGGAGAGAGAATAAGAGACTCACGTAGAAGTAGACAAATATGGAAACTGAGAGTGACAGGAAATTTCATTCAGTCAGAAATTTGTACTTCCTTTCTTTTTTAACCACAGCCTTTGTCCTGAGTCTCTATCTGGAGCTCACATATGTTATGGGAATTGACTTGTGAGGAGGATAATAAGGAAAAAGAGAGATTAGAGAAGTGTGTGGCAAAGGAAGCTCTTTGGTTTTAATTCGGCATTTTGTTTAGTTTTTGTATTTACCAAAGGTCTACAATGGATAATTGCCCAAACATCCAAAGGAATTATGTTTTCCTTATATATTTTATGAGGTACATAATGTTTCAGAGCACATTGTTAGCAACCATCCAACTGAGTCTCCTTGGCTAGGAGCAGAAGAGACAGGTTCTTTCCATGAAGATGGATCTGTGCTATAATGGGGTCCAGAAAAATTCTGTTAGTTCTGAATGGTGACATTCCAAGTTCCCAGTATTCCCAGGTCCCTAGACCATTGCCTGGACCTATTCTGACAGTGGCTCCACCTGGCCAGTTCCTAAGCACATGTATTGAGTATCTTGGAGGAATGTGTAAGGACCTGAAAACAATTCCTATAAAAAATTAAGTGTGGAAAGAGTGAAGTCTCCTAGAGTAGAATTGAGACCAAGCTTTGAGAATCTGGTTTTCCATGTGGTTGTCCCATGTCCTCAGGGAAGAAGTTAGCAAGCAGTTTGGAGAACCTTGCTCTCCATGAGGAGACTGCAAGTTTTTAATAATTAGTTGGGCCCCTAGAGGCACCAATTTTTGTTCTGAAACCCTGTGTTTTCTCCTCAAAATCAAATACCTTTTTAAATCCCCTTGTGTTAATCAGAAATGTTCCTGTAGTGCAACTAGTACAATGCAATCTCCTTTGTAATTTTAATAATTTCAAGGATTTGAATCTATATTCTGCAAAGGGGATCTTCAGTGTTCTTCAGGATTGACTCTTCTGCATTTATCCTGGAGCATACTTGTTTTTTTACTTGTATCTATAGAACATTTTGTATTATTTGACAAAGTTTCAGGTTATTTTTCACAAATTTCCATTCTAGTTTGGGACTCTTTCTTTTTCTGAAATCCCATCCTTCAACTGTTTGAGTGGGTTGAACAGAATCCTTTGTACTCAAAAGATTAAAAGACTATGAAGACTGATGTATCAGGGCAGGGGAGGTTGGCAGGAGTCATACTCTAGAAATGTGCCCCAGTGTAGACACAGAGAAACAGAGACAGCTTTTCTTACAAAGGACAGTATCACTCTGGATTGAGATCTGCTATGAGCCTGTTTCCCCCAGAGATATGGACTGTACTATTGGACATCCCCTAAGGAATATATTAATATTATTCTGGACTGGCAGGAAAGAGAACATTAGCCCTGCCCAGAGAAGGGAAGATCAACTAAATCAGGAGGAGGAAGGAGAGTTCAGACAGTGGACAAGATCTATTCAGATAAAGAACGTTTGGAAGGAGCTTCAGGCATAGCAAGCTAAAAGACAATAATAAAAGTGTGTGTGTGTGTGTGTGTGTATGTGTGTGTGTGCACATCTGTAGGTCTGTATTTTCAGCCACTTAATTTTCCTAATGTTTGAGATATTTTCTTGGGCAATAAGGTGATTCTGGAAACCTTCAGTAGAAGGGAACAAACTACTGTAGGATGTTTCTCATTTACCTTGTTGTGTGTCACCACAGTCTTTTGCAAACATAAACAACCAAGAAACATACTGATGCATATAAGGCTATTTGGAAGTAAAAAAAAAAGAAAGAACCTTAAAGAGGAGATTAGTAAAGATCCCATGCCCGCGGAGTGGGAATTGTAGGGGATAAACCTGCTGGGTTTGGAGGGGAGGAGTGGGAGACATACCAGGTGCATGGCTGGAGATGGAGGAGCTTGGGAGAGGGGGGTGGTGATGATGTGAGTGCTCGGACTGGATAAGGTGGATGGATTTGGGAGGAGAATAAGCAAAGAAGAAATGATTAGACCTTGGGTGGCTAGGGAACACAGAATGTAGTGTGATGTCCCTGACACCCCATGAAAAGTGCACATACACTGTCTGAACATTAATGCATGGGTGATGCAACCTGGGGACCCTGTGGCAGGGAAAGTATTGATGGACAGAGGTAACTTCCCCTCAAATGGCCTGTGAGAATGATCCAATAGACATTCAAAATACTACAGGCTATCACCAAAGCTCTTGATAATATGCAGAAGGAGAAAATAATACTCTACAGCTCAGGGCAAGACATGCATCTGGGATAGGAATTAGGGAAATGGAGAAGGAACTGACCTGGCAGCCTTTTACCTGACGTTTAATGCTCATAATGTGAGATAATATGCACACTGCTAAGGGACAAAGTCAATCAATGGTACAACCAAGTCCTAAAGCCTAATGGCAATAATGAGCTGTCCAGCAAACTACCTCTATTAGTGCAGTGCTGGCACTGTTACCTGAGGATAATCAAAAGCTCTCTACCTGGAATTTGAACTCTCTCCATGGGAGTAAACTCAAGAGAGCCACTTTAAACTTAGCCAAAGGCACACAGCTAGAGAGGACATATATCCTAGGGACAACCCTATCAGTGTCATATCCATAGAGACATGAAATTTCTTATCATATGCTTATGAAATCTTATTCTTTCATACAAACATACTGGGGCATGAGGTAGACTGGGGTTGATTGGGAACAATTGAATGAAATAAAAATGCTCAATAAAATAAAATAAAATTAAAAATCATAAATATCATTCTTCAACAAATTTTTTTTTTTGCGGTTCTCAGCCTCAGCCTTTAACGGCTGCGCTATCCCTCCAGCCCATTCTTCAACAAATTTAAGGAATGCACAATCAATACAAAATACTATAAAAAGTAGGGAAAAACTTCTCACTAAATTCAGAAAAGAAATACTGAAGAAAGTCAGGCAGAAATGAAGGCAGTAAAAAATCAATAACCAATTTGAAACAACAGGAGAAATCTTCTCGAATAAAACATATGAAATGGAAAAAAATGAGATAAAGATTGGACAGCAAAGTTGAAGATTTGGAACCATAGAAATGGAGAACTTGAAAAAAATACAGGAATGGAATATGCAGGAGAAGTGACACAATAAGAAAAGACCAAATTTATATCACATGGGCATAGAGAAAGAGAAGAATCTCATGTCAGTGTTATTAACCAAATCTTCAACAGGATTATAGAAAAATTAGGAATCATGCTCTGCACAGGAACATTCCACTGTTTGGTACCAACTCCTGTGTTAGTTACTTTGCTATTTCTGGGATTTTATCCAGCAATTTTTATTTGGAATTTTATCCAAAAATCATGACATTTTTGTCATGACCAAGGCAAATTTAGAAGGTATTGTTTTGTTGGCTCACAGTTCCAGGGAAATCAGAATCCACTATGCTGTGGAGGAATGGCAGCACTGGAAGCTGGAGCAGAAAGCTGAGCACCCACATCTTTAAGTACCCAGAAGTTGCAGAACAGGGAGAATAAGAGTGGGTCAGGACTCTGAACTCTCCAAGTCCACCCCAGTTACGTGTTTCCTCCAGCAAGGTCACACGTACTACACATCCACAAACATGCCACCAACTAGGGCCAAGTATTCAAGTATTTGGAACATAGGGGGAACACCCTCATCCAAACAAAAACAATACTCTTAGAAATACTTAATTGACTAGCCAGTTAATTTATTTACTAAATAATTAAAAAAACATACCTAGTCTCCAACCAGTAAGTTACATGGGGGAAAAGAACCCAAAGTGGTGAAACATTCTAAAGTACAGCCTTCACCCTGAGATATGAGTCAGTGTCTCTCTGCTTACAATATCCTGCACTTTTCCTTCATTATAGCATGGGTTCTGGGAAGCCAGTGACCCTTACTGGAAACTACACTTGGCCCAATTTACTTCTCCCATTAGCAATTGGTTTCAGATATTTCCAAGTATGTTTATCTTTCTTTCTTCCTGGCAAAATCTGTCCAGTGACAAGAGGATTAACTAAGAAAAAAATAATTAACAGTATGGCCCTGGGGAGTTATTTGTAAATGATTCATGAGGATAATTTTCTTTATCCTTGGGAATAAATGTGCCCTTAAAATTATACAAATATACCTTGAAGTTCATTTTTGGGAATCAGAAGGAGATGAAATTTTTCATAATTTGTCATAATATATGCAGAAATTTGTGGAAAACATCAACTTGCACATGCAGATATGGCTCTTTCTTCATAATATGATAGATAAAGACACAGAACACAATTATTAATATTTATTGGCTAATAATTAAATTACATCTATTCAAATCAATTGAATGAAAAAGCTTCATCTTTCAAGTTAATTATGCTATGATAATAAGACTTCTTCCATTTTTTCTTTTCTTTCCTCAGTCAGCATTCCATGGGGAAAATTTTGTGCCTGGATTTTGACTCCTGTCACAGCTTTTCCTTTCATTCCACATACATCTGTATTCCATATTCCTTCTATTAAAATCTTGACACTCATGGAACTTTACTACATTCCATACATCTGTGTACTACAAATATAACATATGCACGCAGAGATTCAATGCTAATACCTGAAATCAGAAAGAATATTCCATGGTTTGCCTTCCTGGGTATGCCTTGCCTCACTCATAACATTTCTTTCCAAATACTTCTATTTACCAGAAATGTTCATACTTTCACTTTTAACACATCAAGAATATTCCAGGGATCATTCAGGAAGATGGGGACAGATAGATTGTAAGACTAAGAGTTTGTGAATGACGAGAAAAATTTGAATTTTCAGGACAGCTGGAAGGTTAGTCACATGGATTCACAGTAATAGTGAGAGCATGCACAGGTGGAGGGTCAGTCACATGAGCTCGCAGTAATGGTGACAGCATGTATAGCTCCTACATAAGCTCAAGGCAGATAAAGTCCCAGCATAAAAAACACGGGAAGTGAGTAAGAAGCAGAAACCTTACAAGAGGACCTCTTGGAAATTGATAGTCCCTGGGAGATGGAGACTCATCCTTTAATGGTGTGAAGCTTAGCCAGGTTCCAGTGAATGGACTCAACAATAGTCGGGGGAGTAAGAAAGAGAGAAAGGAAAATAAGATTACCTAAACTGGGCAGAGGCTACTAAGGGATGCAGATAAGGGAGCGGGTTTAAAGTAAAAGTATAACCTATGAAATATGCAAATAATTAAAGTTTGTAAATTTTGAATATTACATTGCATTTTCATTTATTTTTATTTTCTTATTTATTTTTGTATGTGTATGAATGTACTGTCTGCATGCAGGTCTGTGCTTCCATGTCGTGCATTGCCGTGGAGGTCAGAAGAGGGTGTCGGATTGCCCTGGAACTGGAGTTCTCCTGGAATTGGAATTACAGACGGTTCTTAGCTGCCATGTGGGTGCTGGGGATCAAACCCGGTTCCTCTGCAAGAGCAGTCAGTGCTCTTAACCGCTAGGCTATCTCTAGCCCCAACGTTGCATTTTCATTACCCATTAATCTGTTAATGGATGTCTAGGCTGTCTCTGGTTCTTGTATTTTGTAAATAGAAGAGAAAGGAAGTGGAGAAGTAGGATACACATCTCTTGAGTATACCCCTAAGAGTTCTGCATCTATCTCTAGAGTTCTGGGGAACCTCTACCCTGGTTTCCACCACGTCTCCAGCAGTCCATACTCCTACTATGCTTGAATAGGAGTTCTCCTACCCCCATACAAGTGCCAGCATTTTTCTTCACATGTTTTTATTTTCAGCTTCTCCACTGTTACTGTGGCAGGATGAAATCTCCAAGTAGTTTTAAATTGAATTTCCTCAATGGATAACTCTGTTCAACATAATCTGTATTTTAATCATTTTTTCAATATTGAATACACTTTATCATGACCATATTCAGAAGCTCATTTCTATCTTAACTCCACCTTCATAGTCTGCCAGGACATATTTCACATCCTTAATTTTGGTGGGGCTGGGTGGTCAGACAGATTCTCATACTATGTAACACTGGCTGGCCTGGATCTCACTATGTAGATCAGCCTGGCCTCCAACTCACAGAGACCACCTGCTTCTCCCTCCCTAGTCCTGCAATTAAAGTCATAGTTTTTTGCCTTTCAGATTTAATCTGTGTCCACTAATGATGGTCAATGTGTGTTTATCCCTTTGAGATAGTCAATCCACCAGTGTTACTTCCTTAAAGAAAACTGATCCATTGTCCCTCAGCAAATATCAGTATCCAGTAGTACTTCAGCCATGGCTCAGGTTTCTGGGCAACCTCCCAATCTCCATGCTGTGATTTTGTCAGGTTTCAGCTTGCATAGGAGTGGCATATGCTGCAACAATTGCTGTGAGATCATATGAGTAACTGCCCTGCTGTCTGCAAAGCGCTGTTTCCTTGTAGTTAATTACCAACACACTCCTTTAATTATTCCATGACCTCTTCTACAATATTTCCTGGGCGCTGAGTAGAGAAGGTGTGATATAGGTGTCCAATTAAGGTCTAAGGACACCTCAGTCTCTTATTCACTACACAGCTGTTGATGGCTATTTGCCATCTGCTACATGAAGAAACTTCTCTGGTGTAAATTGAGAGGTTAATTTTATATGGACATAAACAATAATTCAATGGGCATCAGTTTATTGCTATGTCCATGGAGCAGCATAACAGTAGTGGGGTCTTATCCTTAGGACTGCAACTGTCCTTTTCAAAAGTTGCTGGGACTGAAAATAGGAGTAGTTAAAGGCTTTACTTTGGGAACTGGGCCTTGAATCCAATCAGATACTGGTTGGTTATTCCATAACACTCATGCCATGATTATACTAGTGAGCATATTTTCCAGTCCACATGTCACTGTAGTTCACACTGTTCACTGCTGATGTAGAACATAATTTTTGGTTTAATTTTCAGAGAGTAAAATATAAACTTATTTAGATAAATTAGAGATAGGTTTGGAGAGGTGACTCATTGGTTGAGAGCACTTGCTCTTCCTGTAGGAGACCCTGGTTCCTATCTAAGCACTACATAGCAGATAATTGTCTGAAACTCCACTTCTAGGATATCGGATACTCTCTTCTGTTCCCCACAGGGATTGTACAACACTGGTCCTCTTAAATATCTTCAGGGAATATATTCATAGATATAAAATTAAAATAATAAATAGAATGTTTTAGATGTATCTGGCTGGCTAAAATATTGCTACAAAATTAATGTTTTCCCCAACCTGAATATCCTCCAATAAAGTGTGAAAATGCAAAATTGGATCAGAAAGATTTCCCTTTTCCAATCAATCAAAACAACAAGCATGATTGAATTATTAGCCACACCATCACTCTCCTAATCAAGCATCACCTTGACCTGATTTCCTGCATATTTCTCCTGATTTCCATGCCAGGATCCATGTCCTGTCTATCTGGGTTTTCACTTTTGGCAGTATCTTTATCTCCTATCCTTATTTCTACCACACACATGTCTAACATTTCAGCTCCACCCCTGAATCGCTAACAACTATGGTTCTGTGTCTAGCACACCAGATTATCACAAATTGGTTTCCTCCCTTCTCCTGCTGGACAAATCACCTGGCTTTAAGTAGGAAAACAACAGAAACCCCTGGGAAGGAGGGCAACCTGCATGGTTTCTGAGAGGATTGTAGTACGGTCTAGACGTGCCTCTGCAGATTCATTCAATATAAAAACTAGCAACTAAAGGCTTTGGATTTCCAGAAGGCATAAAGGAAGCACTTTCAACCAGAGTAGTTTTGGACCAACATACATGGCCTCTAGCTACTGATTTCCTCAGCTGTTACATCATCAAAATGATCCTCAGCAAGCAAATGGACCAATAGTCAGTGGTGGCATGGTCTCAGTTTGGGAAACCATTCTGCATGAAGAACGAGGTGTCTTGCTGTAACCATTGTAAGCAGATTACTGTCCTCAAACTCCAGCAACAGTGCAGTCCTCATGGCTCAGCAGCTTATGAGAGAAACCCACCCTCCCTTTTACCATGATAAATCTTACACTCGGTGTACCTGGCAGAAATCTTTCACTGGACTCTTCCCCTACTGATGGCTACATGCATCTCTTGATGGAACTCACCTTACCTGTCACTGTGAACAGACATGAACCTGCATAGTTGAAGAGAGGTAAAGGAGGACAACTGGTACCAGGACACTATTTACCTCCTCCTGAAGCTTTCCAAAGCAAATTTATTACCTAAGAAAAACGCAAAAGCATTAGTAAAATTAAGTGGCTGAAAATACACAGATGAGTACACACACCCACACACACACACACATACACACACACTTCAATTATTCTTTTATCTCTTCTATTATTGTCTTTTTTTTCTTTTTTTTCTTTTTTTTTAAATTTAATTTTTTTTATTGATGCTTTGTGCATTTCGTACAACATTTTCCAATTCAGATCAGGCATTTTTCCCTTTCCCTTCCCCCCCACCCCCACCCCATCCCAGATCATGTATTCTGCCTTAACTGTCTGGCATATTTCTCTGTTTTTTTCCCCTTTTTTTAGCTATAAGTGATAATCCATGAGTACAAGCATCCTTCGTGCAAAACTGATCTAAAGGCTGTTGTGTCCAAACCCCCACAGCCCCACCATCCAGTGGGGGGTGACATGTTGTTTGTTCAATCAAGTTGATCAAATGAGTGTTCAGACTACATCGCTGTAGTTTCACCATTCACCCCAATCGCAGCCCTTACATTCTACCACGCCCCCTCTTCCGCAGATTGTTCCCTAGGCTTAGAAAAGGGGCACAGGTGGATGAGAGGTAAAACAGTCCACTCTCTCTGGAGCTGTTGACTTGGACTCTGGTCAATTCTGGCTGTTTCCTTTCATGGGCTGACAGTTTGTCCAGGAATAACCTTTCGATCCTACTAATGAAGAACAAGCA
>VZQC01011307.1:0-24770 GCA_009823505.1 Rhizomys pruinosus | reverse complement strand
TAGATTGGTTTTGCACGAAGGATGCTTATACTCATGGATTATCACTTATAGCTAAAAAAAAAAAAAAACCTGAAAGATGCAGGACAGTTATGGCAGAATACATGATCTGGGATGGGGTGGGGGTGGGGGGGAAGGGAAAGGGAAATATGCCTGATCTGAATTGGAAAATGATGTATAAAATGCACAAACCATCAATAAAAATTAAAAAAAAAAAAAAAAGAGAAGAATCGCATGTCAGTGTTATTAACCAAATCTTCAACAGGATTATAGAAAAATTAGGAATCATGCTCTGCACAGGAACATTCCACTGTTTGGTACCAACTCCTGTGTTAGTTACTTTGCTATTGCTGGGATAAAATGTCATGACCAAGGCAAATTTAGAAGGTATTGTTTTGTTGGCTCACAGTTCCAGAGAAATCAGAATCCGCTATGCTGAGGAGGAATGGCAACACTGGAAGCTGGAGCAGAAAGCTGAGCACCCACATCTTTAAGTACCCAGAAGTTGCAGAACAGGGAGAATAAGAGTGGGTCAGGGCTCTGAACTCTCCAAGTCCACCCCAGTTACGTGTTTCCTCCAGCAAATTCACGTGTACTACACATCCATAAACATGCCATCAACTAGGGCCAAGTATTCAAGTATTTGGAACATAGGGGGAACACCCTCATCCAAACAAAAACAATACCCTTAGAAGTACTTAATTGATTAGCCAGTTAATTTATTTATTAAATAATTAAAAAAAACTTATACCTAGTCTCCAACCAGTAAGTTACATGGGCAGGGGGGAGAACAAAAGTGGTGAAACATTCTAAAGTACAGCCTTCACCCTGAGATATGAGTCAGTGCCTCTCTGCTTACAATATCCTGCACTTTTCCTTCATTATAGCATGGGTTCTGGGAAGCCAATGTCTCTTGCTGGAAACTACACTTGGCCCAATTTGCTTCTCCTATGAGCAACTGGTTTCAGATATTTCCAAGTATGTTTATCTTTCTTTCTTCCTGGCAAAATCTGTCCTGTGACAAGAGGATTAACTAAGAAAAAAATAATTAACAGTATGGCCCTGTGGAATTATTTGTAAATGACTCATGGGGATCATTTTCTTTATCCTTGGGTGTGAATGTGCCCTTAAAATTATACAAATATACCTTGAAGTTCATTTTTGGGAATAAGAAGGAGATGAAATTTTTCATAATTTTCCATAACATATGCAGAAATTTGTGGAAAGCGTCAACTTGCACATGCAGATATGGCTCTTTCTTCATCAAATGATAGATAAAGACACAGAACACAGTTATTAATATTTATTGGCTAAAAATTAAATTCAAATCAATTTACTGAAAAAGCTTCATCTTTCAAGTTAATTATGCTATGATAATAATACTTCTTCCATTTTTTTTCTTTTCTTTCCTCAGTCAGTATTCCATGGGAAAATTTTGTCCTTGAATTTTGACTCCTGTCATAGTTTTCCTTTCATTCCACATACATCTGTATTCCATATTCCTTCCATTAAAATTTTGATGCTCATGGAACTTTACTACTTTCCATACATCTGTGTACTACAAATATAACATATGCACGCAGAGATTCAATGCTAATATCTGAAATCAGAAAGAATATTCCATGGTTTGCCTTCCTGGGTATGCGTTACCTCACTGATAATATTTCTTTCCAAATACTTCTATTTACCAGAAATGTTCATACTTTCACTTTTAACACATCAAGAATATTCCAGGGATCATTCAGGAAATGGGGACAGATAGATAATAAGACTAAGAGTTTGTGAATGATGAGAAAAATTTGAATTTTAAGGACAGCTGGAAAGTTAGTCACATGGATTCACAGTAATAGTGAGAGCATGCACAGGTGGAGGGTCAGTCACATGAGCTCGCAGTAATGGTGACAGCATGTACAGCTCCTACATAAGCTCAAGGCAGATAAAGTCCCAGCATAAAAAACATGGGAAGTGAGTAAGAAGCAGAAACCTTACAAGAGGACCTCTTGGAAATTGATAGTCCCTGGGAGATGGAGACTTTAATGGTGTGAAGCTTAGCCAGGTTCCAGTGAATGGACTCAACAATAGTCAGGGGAGTAAGAAAGAGGGAAAGGAAGAATAAGAATACCTAAACTGGGCAGAGGCTACTAAGGGTGCAGATAAGGGAGCGGGTTTAAAGTAAAAATATAACCTATGAAATATGCAAATAATTAAATTTTGTAAATTTTGAATAATATTACATTGCATTTTCATTACCCATTAATCTGTTAATGGATGTCTAGGCTGTCACTGTTTCTTGGATTTTGTAACTAGAAGAGAAAGGAAGTGGAGAAGTAGGATACAAGTCTTTTGAGTATACCCCTAAGAGTTCTGCATCTATCTCTAGAGTTCTGAGGAACGTCTGCCTTGGTTTCCACCACGACTCCAGCAGTCCATACTCCTACTATGCTTGAATATGAGCTCTCCTACCCCCATACAAGTGCCAGCATTTTTCTTCATGTTTTTCTTTTCAGCTTATCCACTGTTACTGAGGCAGGATGAAATCTCCAAGTAGTTTTAAATTGAATTTCCTCAATGGATAACTCTGTTCAACATAATCTGTATTTTAATTGAATACAATTTATCATGACCATATTCAGAAGCTCATTTCTATCTTAACTCCACCTTCATAGTCTGCCAGGACATATTTCACATCCTTAATTTTGGTGGGGCTGGGTGGTCAGACAGATTCTCACACTATGTAACACTGGCTGGCCTGGATCTCACTTTGTAGATCAGCCTGGCCTCCAACTCACAGACATCACCTGCCTCTCCCTCCCTAGTCCTGCAATTAAAGCCATATTTTTTTGCCTTTCAGATTTAATCTGTGTCCACAAATGATGGTCAATGTTTGTTTATCCCTTTGAGGTAGTCAATCCACCAGTGTTACTTCCTTAAAGAAAACTGATCCATTGTCCCTCAGCAAATATCAGTATCCAGTAGTACTTTAGCTACGGCTCAGGTTTCTGGGCAACCTCCCAATCTCCATGCTGTGATTTTGTCAGGTTTCAGCTTGCATAGGAGTGGCATATGCTACAACAATTGCTGTGAGATCATATGAGTAACTGCCCTGCTGTCTGCAAAGTGCTGTTTCCTTGTAGTTAATTACCAACACACTCCTTTAACCATTCCATGACCTCTTCTGCAATATTTCCTAGGCGGTGGGTAGAGAAGGTGTGATATAGGTGTCCAATTAAGGTCTAAGGACACCTCAGTCTCTAATTCACTACACAGCTGTTGATGGTCATTTGCCATCTGCTACATGAAGAAACTTCTCTGGTGTGAATTGAGAGGTTAATTTTATATGGACATAAACAATAATTCAATGGGAGTCAGTTGACTGCTATGTCCACGGAGCAGTATAACAGTAGTGGGGTCTCATCCTTAGGACTAAAACAGTCCTTCTCAAAAGTTGTTGGGACTGAAAATAGGAGAAGTTAAAGGCTTTACTTTGGGAAGTGGGCCTTGAATCCAATCAGATACTGGTTGGTTATTCCATAACACTCATGCCATGATTATACCAGTGAGCATATTTTCCAGTCGAGATGTCACTGTAGTTCACACTGTTCACTGCTGATGTAGAACATAATTTTTAGTTTAGTTTTCAGAGAGTAAAATATAAGCTTATTTAGATACATCAGAGATAGGTCTGAAGAGGTGACTCACTGGGTGAGAGCACTTGCTCTTCCTGTAGGAGACCCTGGTTCCTATCTAAGCACTACATTGCAGATAACTGTCTGAAACTCCACTTCTAGGGTATCTGATACTATCTTCTATCCCGCACAGGGATTGTACAACACTGGTGCACTTAAATATCTTCAGGGAATATATTTATAAATATAAAATTAAAATAATAAATAGAATTTTTTAGATGTATCTGGCTGGCTAAAATATTGCTACAAAATTAATGTTTTCACCAACCTGAATATCCTCCAATAAAGTGTGAAAATGCAAAATTGGATCAGAAAGATTTCCCTTTTCCAATCAATCAAAACAACAAACATTATTGAAATTACTAGCCACACCATCACTCTCCTAATCAAGCGTCACCTTGACCTGATTTCCTGCATATTTCTCCTGATTTCCATGCCAGGATTCATGTCCTGGCTATCTGAGTTTTCACTTTTGGCAGTATCTTTATCTCCTATCCTTATTTCCACCACACACATGTCTAACAATTCAGCTCCACCCCTGAATCGCTAACAACTATGGTTCTGTGTGTAGCACACCAGACTATCACAAATTGGTTTCCTCCCTTCTCCTGCTGGACAAATCATCTGGCTTTAAGTAGCAAAACAACAGAAACCCCTGGGAAGGAGGGCAACCTGCATGGTTTCTGAGAGGATTGTACTAGAGTCTAGACGTGCCTCTGCAGATTCATTCAATATAAAAACTGGCAACTAAAGGCTTTGGATTTCCAGAAGGCATAAAGGAAACACTTACAACCAGAGTAGTTTTGGACCAACATACATGGCCTCTAGCTGCTGATTTCCTCAGCTGCTACATCATCAAAATGATCCTCAGCAAGCAAATGGACCAATAGTCAGTGGTGGCATGGTCTCAGTTTGGGAAACCATTCTGCATGATGAACAAGGTGTCTTGCTGTAACCATTGTAAGCAGATTACTGGCCTCAAACTCCAGCAACAGTGCAGTCCTCATGGCTCAGCAGCTTATGAGAGAAACCCACCATCCCTTTTACCATGATAAATCTTACACTCGGTGTTCCTGGCAGAAATCTTTCACTGGACTCTTCCCCTACTGATGGCTACATGCATCTCTTGATGAACTCACTTTACCTGTCACTGTGAACAGGACATGAACCTGCATAGTTGAAGAGAGGTAAGGGAGGACAACTGGTACCAGGACACTATTTACCTCCTCCTGAAGCTTTCCAAAGCAAATTTATTGCCTAAGAAAAACCCAAATGCATTAGTAAAATTAAGTGGCTGAAAATACACAGATGAGTACACACGCACACACACACACACACACACACACACACTTTGATTATTCTTTTATCTCTTCTATTATTGTCTTTTAATCACCTTTGAAATGTCCTTTGTCGCCATAACTCTTGTCCATTGTCTGAGCTATCCATCCTCCCTCTCCTTGATTAGTTGCTCTTCCTAGACAGGGACAGTGTTCTCATTCCTATCTGACATTCCCCATGAATTTTCATATCCTCCTTTGGGATATCCATATATCTGGGGGAAACAGGTTCTTAGCATATCTTACTCCAGTGTGATATTGTCTTTTTCAAGGAGAGCTTCCTCTGGTTCTGTATGTCCACACTGGGTGCACATTTCTAGAATAACACTTGCCAACATCACCTGCCCTGGTACTTCAGTCTTCATACTCCCTTATTATTTTGAGTCCAAAGAAGGATTCTGCTCTACCCACTCAAACAGGTGAAGCATGGGATTTCAGAAACAGAAAGAGTCCAGACTAGCATGGAAATTTATGTGTGAAAAGTAACTTGAAACTTTGCCAAATAATACAAAAATTCTATAGATACAGTGCATAAAATCAAGCATCCCCCAGGATAAATAGAGAAAAGTCAATCCTGCCGATCACTGAAGATCCCCTTTGCAGAATATAGATTCATATTGTTCTCTAAATTATTAAAATTAAAAAGGAGATTACATTGTACTAATTGAACTGCATGAAAATTTCTGATTCATTAATACAACAATGATAGGAATAAGAAATAGTATTTGATTTTGAAGAGAAAACACAAGGCTTCAGACAAAAAAAAATGTTGCCTCTAGAGTCCCAACTTATTAAAAACTTGCAATCCCTTCATGGAAAGCAAGAATCTACAGAATGTCTGCTAACTTAATCCCTGAGGACATGGGACAACCACATGGAAAAGCAGATACTCAAAGCTTGGTCTCAGTTCAACTCTAAAAGAGACCTCACTCTCCATATTCAGTTTTTCATAAGGATTGTTTTCAGGTCATTATGCACTCCTTCAAGATACTCAATGAATGTTTCTAGGAGTTGGCCAGGTGGAGCCACTGTCAGAACAGGTACAGGCCATGGTCTAGGGACTTGGAATTATTGAGACCTTGGAATTTCACCATTCAACACCTAGCAGAATGTTTCTGGACCCCATTCTAGCACAGATCCACCTTCATAGAAGGAACCTGTGTGTTCACCAGCTCCTCCCCAAGGAAACTTCGTGTAGAAGGTTGTTAACACTAGACTCTAAATCATTAAGTAGCTCATAAAATAAGTAGCTCATAAAAAATAATTCCTTTGTTTATTTGGACAATCTGCCATTATAGAACTTTGAGAAATATAAAATCTACCCAAAATGCTGAAGTAAAACCAAGGAACGTGGTTTGCCATACACTTCTATGCTCCCTCTTTTTCCTGAATATCCTCCTCACAAGTCTATTAGCATAACATATGTGAGCTCCAGATAGACTCAGGGAAAAGGCTGTGGTTAAACGAAAGGAAGTACAAATTTCTGCCTGAATCTAATTCTCTGTCACTCTACATTTCCATATTTGTCTACTTCTATGTGAGTCTCCTATTGTTTCTCACACTCTGTGTGTGTATGGGGGTGTGTGTACTATTCTGTCTGCCTTTGCAGTGAAATCACAATTTTTCTCTTCTGTCATGCATTTTCTGGGTTCTCTATACATCCATCTACACCTCAGACTCTTTCTCTTTCTCTATCTCTATCTCTGGGATGGGACAGCGAATGTATTTGAAAGTCTACAAAGTTCATCCCTTGTTACATACAGAAATTCTTCTGGTGATGACAGTAGCTGCTACCGAGTCTCTGTTTGTGTATCATGAGTGGACATCACCCAGATTCCTCATCAGACTAGCTCTGTGGCACAAGTTGGTCATTGTTCTAGCAGCAGAGCTTCAAGCTCAGGATAGGGACTTTATCAGTGATCCTATCAAGTTAATGATGTTCTCCTAAAAACATAGTTATTTGCTTCTAGGATATGTAAAAAAAAAAAAAAAAGAAAAGAAAACAGATTACAAATTATATGCCAGAAATTCTGCTGACAGAGTTGCAGTAACTTTTATAAAAACATTTTCCTAGAGGATGATGCTATGCAAGTTGCTAATGGAGAACATCAAACAATGGTCCAACTCCAGCCTTAAAGCCTAATAGCTAGAACAATGCCCACTACAAGAAACAAAGGCACTGCAAAAGTAGCACTTTTATCTTCAGGGAAATAAGCACTAATGTAATTGCACTTAACCCTCTCTCAATGGGAGGGAAACCATAAATGAATGGCACTGTAAATGTAGCTAGATACACACTGCTGGAGAGGACATAGATCATAAGGAATACCCTATCTCTCTCCTGTCTCTAGAACAATAAAATATCTTACAGTATGTTAAATCTGGATCCTTATATTTACCATTCACAGCTCATCAAGGAAACTTCTTACTGCAGAAGATGGAAGCCATTTAAGGGTTCCACAACTGGTCACACACAGTGAATGTATGTCTGAGAGACGCCCTGCCCTAAGTGATGATTCTACACTAGAACTTTGACACCTAAGGTTCATGGAACATAGTACAACAGGGGGAAGACAGAGTTCTACGCATCCCTCAGCTCTCGCCTGCCATGTTTTCTCATCAAGAGAGTGGCGTTCCTACTGAGAGCCTCAGCAGGTCAGGATTTATGGAATAGTAGACTGCAGAGAGCATGTCCCTGGGTAGGATTCACATTAAATACTGTGATATCTATGAGGTTGAAAAATCAAGGCATAGGTGAGTTACAGACAATCCCCCTGTAATCCCCAATTATTCTAGTTTTTGCCTTTGTTGTTTTTCCTTTTCTGAGTAGGTCATATAAACAGTACCTTTATGGTAAGATTTATTTGCCTTTTATGCCTGCCTAGTTTGATTTATCATGATTTTTTGAATAACCTGTGTTATAGCATCCTGAGTATTTTAATTCTTTTCTATTTGGAGCATTTACAACAGTTTATTTTATTTTATTTTTATGGTTGTGAGGGTTGAATCCAGGGACTTGTACATATTAAACAAGTAATCTACTACTGAGTTGTGTTCCTAGCTGTAGGATAGTTTCTAAAGACACTACTACCAGAACCTTTGTTTCCTGATAACAAATGACAAATCCAGTAAGTGTTATGCTAGATATTTCCTTTATAGCTCTCATGTTTATCATCCTAGATTATTGCCCAAATCTAAGACTGAACAGAATAATTGCCTTTTCTAATGTTCTTATTGCTTACTTGAGTCTTGCATGTTTTCTCCATCTTGGCCTCTTTGTCTTTACTGTCCATCTCTACACTCCTTTTTCCTGTGCTTAGTGTCTTCTTTTTCAGCATCAACACATTACCTCATGTTCTAAATCCCCTCGTGATGGATTGCTTGCAGGTATCTGAAATCTGAGAATCATAACCAAATGCTCCTTTTAATGCATCTGTACCATAAAACCAGGATCCTTTGGTAAACTCTTTATTTAAGTTGCTGTTATGTATTCTTAAATTACATACCATGAACTCCAGAAAATCAGCATTGATCTGATCTATTTATCTACTCAACAGACCCTCTTCAAAATTTGAATATTACCCCAATAGGTAGGTCCAGGATTTGATCTAAGATTATGAAAGTCATGATTATTTTGTTGGTTCCTTCAGTGTAGAACAGTTTCCTTCATTTGTATTTAATAGCATGGCATTTTTTGGTACTGATTTATTTGTGGAGTAACCTTGAGTTTAAGTTTGTCTGTTTTCTTTTTATCTATACATTTTTGGAATTCTGTGCTCTTCTTTGTGTATATTAACAGAAGCATGTGATGTCCATCTCAATAAATATGTTGATAGCAAACAACAACAACAAAAACTCATGAACCCATGGCACAGAGACCATTGTAGACAAGGAGGTGCAAAGGTAGTAAGAATGAGGATTGGTTCATGAAAATAACAAAACAGTCTTCTATGCCTCTGACAACTGGCTCATATCAACTTGCAATAATGGTGAAAGCCTGCACAATGCCCAAAGACACAGAACCTCAGCAAAGAACTGAGAAAATGAGGAGTAAGTTCCAACATTAGCGAATGAAATACTGGCATCATATTGCTTCTGAGTGACAGAGAGATGGTCTTCTTTAAGGGGGAGATTTTAGGTAACTTGACTAGGCTCCAGTGAATGAATGACCTTGCAACAAGGGACATTTAGGTACAAAAGCTTGACTCAATCCACTGTGCGGGGGGAGCAGCTAAGTGGGACATGGATGGAGGACAGGGTGTGAATATGAGGAAAGTATATTGTACCATACGCATAAAAGTCAATAAAATACATTAGAAGTATTTTTAAGCAAATTTTGACCTCAGCATTCTGGACACATTTCTAGAGATTTGTAGAATGCAGTTCCAGATGTTTACCAGTGTGAGACACTGAGTGAGGCAATGGCAGAGCTGCCCTGTGGTGGCCATCCTGGGACCCATTTCTGACCATGGAAATTTATAGGACCATTTGTTGGAGAAATGAGGCAGTGCTGTTAGGTTCTCCATGGAAAAAATCAGAACGGGCCTCAACAGAAGAAATCCCATTGTGCATCAGATCAATTTTCATAGCAGGAGCCAGACCATGATGTCTGAGGCCCAATACAGGAACACATTGCCCAGGAGGGACTGACAGTTTTCTGTGTCCAGGAAATCACATGCCTAGAGTTTTAAGCTACTTGTCACTGACTCTTGAAGAGGACCCTGGTTCAATTCCCAGCTTCTACATAACCACTAACAACTGTCCATAAATTCAGTGTAGTTCTGACTTCTGCATGAATTGCATGACACAGCTTGTAATTGCATAAGTACAAGCAATACACTCATACAAAAATGAAAATAGTAAAAAAATTAAGTGTAAAGGAAACCCTTTCCAAGGTAATGAGTAGTTCTTTCCATCTATGTTCTCTAACTATGATCCAGAGTTCAACTTTTGAACAGAGAAGGAGGACTGTGTTTGAATGGTAGGAAGAACCAGAGTATGTGCTCAGTATTCCTTGTAAGAACCAAGCTGAGAAAAGGGGCACAGGTGGATGAGAGGTAAAACAGTCCACTCTCTCTGGAGCTGTTGACTTGGACTCTGGTCAATTCTGGCTGTTTCCTTTCATGGGCTGACAGTTTGTCCAGGAATAACCTTTCGATCCTACTAATGAAGAACAAGCAATTAGATATATAGGTATTTAAGCAGCACTAATAGTTATGGTAGGTTACTTTAGCATAGACATATGTTTGGATATGTTAATCCATGAATTACAATTTTCCCCCCTGTTAAATATGACAGGGTCTTACTGTGGCTTATAACATCTCCTAACCTGTAGAGGATGTAAGCTTGTGGCATCAGCCATGGGTTATTTCTCCAAGGGGAGAGCCAATAGCCAATTAGATTTGGGATATACAGGCACATGGCTGCTTCTGCTGCACAGTATTTCCAGGCAGGTGAGGTGTAGCTGGTGCTGACGGTGGAGTCTTGCTTGACTCAGGGAGACCCATATTTGCTTTATTGGTTTAGTGGCCTACCTTTTCTAAGCCTAGGGAACAACCTGCGGAAGAGGGGGCGTGGTAGAATGTAAGGGCTGCGATTGGGGTGAATGGTGAAACTACAGCAATGTAGTCTGGACACTCATTTGATCAACTTGATTGAACAAACAACCTGTCACCCCCCACTGGATGGTGGGGCTGTAGGTGTTTGGGCACAACAGCCTGCAGATAGGTTTTGCATGAAGGATGCTTGTACTCATGGATTATCACTTATAGCTAAAAATGAAAAAAAAAAACTGAGAGAAAGATGCAGGACAGTTATGGCAGAATGCATGATCTGGGATGGGGTGGGGGTGGGGGGGAGGGAAAGGGAAATAAGCCTGAACTGTATTGTAAAAAATGTATGAAATGCACAAAGCATCAATAAAAACTAATTTAATTAGAAAAAAAAAAAAAAAAGAACCAAGCTGAGATGAGAATCCACTTTTCAGAATTGCTGTGGCTCATCCAAGAAGGTCATCTACACTGTTCTTATGGGACACAAGCATCTTCTCTTCAATGCTGTCACTATATGAACTTCCCAGAACACCCCATAGCACGAGCAAAGAGAAGAGGACATGCCAAGGTCAATGTGAACAGGTGCTGCCGTCTGGAAGCACAGGTCTAGGAAATCTTCCAGATTAGCCATGGGGAAAGGCACAGATGAGAACAAATATTACCTTTGGGATGAATTTGCTGATATAAGTTGATAGTTTGTGCAGGACTGAAGAATGAATGGTTCGTACTGTCCTCTATGATAAACATGCAGGTCAATCCAGATCCTGTAAATAGTCTTGACTCATCCCCTTAGGGTAAGCAGCATATTATCTAAAGATTTCATAAGCATATTATCTAAAGATTTCATGTACTGCTCCTGACTTTTTGGCTTCAGGAGTTAGAGCAAAGCATTTTGTGTCTACCAACATAGTTATAATGATTTTAGCTGGACTTTGCCAAGTAAAGCTGCATCTTCAGATGGGAATTGTACAAAATATCTTCAAAATGTCACTCTGGAATATATGTGACTTTTAGACCTAAAAGAATGTGGAAAAGCCCACTGTAATCTGGGATAAAACTCACAACTCCATGTTCGTATTCTAGATCAACAATTCTTTCTCCAGTGGACCTCTTAAAATCCCCTTAACAGAAGCAAAGTTAGGTGAGTGAGAGACATTGAGTTGACGGCTGCAATTAAATTCATAAGTATTCCAAGATGGAGGGTTCTGAGCCCTTCTCACAAGGGAATATGTTGCATCTATAGAGTCTGAACCTTACCCTCACTTGTTATGATACTCCTGCTCTGCACACAGGAGGAGGGACACTCTTTACAGGGAGATGGAATAAAGAAATGTAATTTTAGGGGCTGGAGAGATGGCCTAGCGGTTAAGAGCACCGACCGCTCTTACAGAGGACCCGGGTTCGATCCCCAGCACCCACATGGCAGCTGAGAACTGTCTGAAACTCCAATTCCAAGAGAACTCCAGTTCCAGGGGAATCCGATACCCTCTTCCGACCTCTGCGGCATTGCATGACATGGATGCACAAACTTGCATACAGACAGTACATTCATACACATACAGAAATAAATAAAATTAATAATAAAAAAAGAAATGTAATTTGAGATCGAGGAGGTGTGCAGGCAGGGGAATGGGTCTAAAAATGATCAGAGTATATTCACTATAAAAAATGAATAAAAATAGATGTGAAAAAAGGGAGGAACTTAAAAATGGCAAGCCTAGGGAGGTCCAGGGCACTGACTGGCTATGCCTGGACTCTGAGTCCTCATAGAGTCTAGGGAGGTCCAGGGCACTGACTGGCTATGCCTGGACTCTGAGTCCTGATAAAGGGCAGGTCTAATATTCTTCGACCCCTTTAAAAGACGAAACTACAGTTATGTTGAGGAAGATTCAGAAGCTGGGAGCAGGTGGCCCTTCCTGTCTTCCTCTTTCTGATGACTCTGCAATGACTCCAAAACAAACCACTGTGTGCTATTTTGTGACAACAGGAAGCAGGAAACTGCTGTCAGACCCCAGAAAAAAGTACAGATCTCATGGTTTAGAGCATTCTCATGAGCAGGGTCCACTTCCCCTAACACAGTGACTCAATCTTTAATTCTGGATGCCATACAGGAGACTCATTCACAGGATATAGTTCCCCTGTTAATACATACTCAGATTAGCTCTTGGTGGGATATTCTATTATCTTGTTCTCAGCAAGACTCTTAGAGGAGGATGGAAGCCCCTATAGGGGAAGAGAGAAGTGACCTGAAATAGAAGAGACTCTGGCAACATGTCATTCCTGCCCTACAGTTGAACATTTCCAAAACATCTCAGGTTGATTATCTTTAACTGCCAACTTGACATAACCCATCTGCAAAGAAAGACATAATGAGAAGTTATCATGAACTGGTTGTCCTGGCAACCATGGGATGCAGCGTCCGCTAGGAGTGGGTCCTCAGTAGTAAGACAGATGAGCAAGCTTGATGAGAGCAGCAAGCCAGCAAGTAGTGTGTGCTTTATTTGAATGAGCAACTGATGGGGGATGTGATGTCATGGCTGTGAGCTCCTGAGTGACTTCCCCTCAGTAAACAGACGAGAGCAGAATAAACTTATGCCTGTAACTTCAATTGCTCAGGGTAATTTCTGCATTGGAACCAATACACATTTATTTTTTTTCCTAAAACTTTCTTTCATTCTTGAGAATAAATAAATAAGAATGTATTTATTTTTTTCATTTCTTTGGTCACTACAAGGAATAAGTGCCTGGAATAGGCATATTTGAAATGCTGCCTCTGGAATTCCATTGACTCTTTGATGGAATTTCGTTTTGAATTTTGGAGTCAATAAACAATTAACAGATCTCAAAGAAGGAAAAAAAAAATGTAGGCTGGAGAGATGGTTCAACAGTTAAGAGCACTGACCGCTCTTGCAGAGGTCCTGGGTTCAATTCCCAGCACTCATATGGTGGCTAAGAACTGTCTTTAACTCCAGTTCCAGGGGAATATGACGCCCTCTTCTGACCTCTGCAGCATTGCACAACAAGGGTACACCAACCTACATGCAGACTTTATACTCATACACACAAAAAATAATAAAAAAAACACAAGAAATAAGCACAAAATTCATGCCTACACACACACACACACACACACACACACACACACACGTAAAGGAAGGGTTAGAGAAGGCAAAATAGTTTCCCTCTTGTGCCTACTTGAGAGCTACACTTCTAAGCTTGGAATGTTACTGTGAAGATATTTCCAATTAGAAACATGGTTGTTGGTATGGGATGGTCCAGAAGAAAATTTACAAAATTGAAAAATGAGAGAGCAGGCTCAAATGAAGCAAATTATAGGACTTCATCAGATCAGCGAAGATCAGGAAATGATGATGTCTGAGAACCCATGCTGGGACCCCGCTCTACAGGAAGGTCCAACACTATCATGTTGCCCTGAAGCCACTGCTATGCTGGGAATGTGCTCCAAGACCCTCTAAGGTTTTAGAGCAATATGAACACTATAACATAGTTGCTGAAGGACCAATCAGACACCCCACCATTGAAAAAACATCAAGCCTGGCAGCAAACAGTGATCCAGGGTTCTAAGACAAAACAAACAAACCAATCAGTGACATCCAGAAACACACTCTCATGGGAATGTAGATGCCTCTGTACACATTCCAGTAGTTTGAACTATTGGAACTCCCCTCTGGATAGAGCACCTCCCTGCATTCTGTCTGTGAGTTTCCATAATCCTGCCTACCTATAAATAAGGCAATCAGACCTTGGGTTGTCACATCAGCTGATCATCCCTGGAATCTGTTGTCCTCTCTGCTGTCAGAACCCACTGGGAAACATGAGGCTCCACCTCTCACACCTCCTGATGTTCTTCCTCATCTTCTCCTCGATCACCCTGGGTAAGTCTCAGCTGTACCTGAACAACTGGGAAGGGATGGAATGCAGGAGTGAAGGTAAGTGAAGGAGAACTACATGTAGGACTAAGGGGCCAGGAGAGCAAAGCATGGTTCAGAGGCCTGAATCAGTAACTTGCAGTGGACAAGCCAGCCCCCTGGAAGCACAGGAGTAAAGCGGGAAGAGAAGTGGGGCTAGTCACGGTCAGATCCAGGCAGCTTCCACTATCTTTTTTGCCCTAAGCATGGCAAAAATGTCTTGTGTGGAAGGGACTCTGGATGAAAGTTTTCAAAGAGGAAATATGAACCAGATGGAAACTATTTTTCAACACATAGACATGTAATTTAGGATGCATTCCCTTCCAGGATGAGAGTATTCTGTGTTGCTCATCTGCTCTCATCATCAAATTCTATATCTAATACAAAAAGGGACCAAAATCAGATTCTTCTTACCTTTCAACTTTGAAGACTATAGGTCTGACATCAAGGCAGCAGCAGAAGTGGTTCTTTCTGCATTCTTTGTACTTTACTTGAGATTGCTCCTCTCTATATAAGTTAATTCACCTTTCTGTGAATGATTTTTCATAAGTTCTTATGTGGATACCAGTCATACAACCACTCATTGCACTTAATAATCACATTAAAGACCATATATCCAAATACAAAAGTAAATTGGCATGGTGAGGTAGTTGACATCGTCTATGTAGGCATTGTTCAAAGGACAAGAAACAGTCTAGAATCTTCCTTATAGAAGGGTTTCAAAATTGATGATCTCCTTCCAGGAATGGCACAAAGTGACATTGCTCTCTCAACTGTAGCCCCTAGAAGAACATTTTAGAATACCCTCCAACAAGACTGTGAAGCAGAGCAGAAGGCTGAATACATTCCAATTTCAGTCTCTATGAGGTCTTTGTAGATGAACTCTTATTTCAACTCCATGCTAAATGATCACAGGTTTTAGCAGAATTGGGAGGCAAGGAAGATAAGCAACATGCAGAATCAAGTTAGGGAGTAGTCTAACTAGAAACAGGTAATAGACAGCTCAAGATGCAACCATATCACAGTTCACACTATATTATTAGAAACAGACGAGGGGGCCAGGCGTGTTGGCTCACACCTTTAATCCTAGCACTTGGGAGCAGAGGCAGGCAGATCTTTGTGAGTTCAAGGCCAGCCTGGTCTACAGAGCGAGTTCCAGAACAGCTGGGGCTACAGGGAGACCCTGCCTCAAAAAGACACACACACACACACACAAAAAAAAAAAAAAAAAAAAGGAAACGGACGAGGGATGTTTAGGGGATGATAAGATAGCCTAGGGGTCCTTGAACAAATAATAATATCCGGGCAGAAGCAAACCCCACAAAGAACCCTGGCTCTCTGGTTGGCAAGGGAGATCCGCACCTATACTGTTTCATTAGCAACTGCCAAATTTCCTGTGTGCGTTGAAAAGCCTGTCTGTCAACAGTGATATCTTAGCAATGAAGAATACTGGCTTCTCTTACAGATGTTCTAGGATTGTTCCCCTCACCTTCATAGCAGTTAATAAATTTCTGTAACTCCAGTTCAAGGGGATCTGATCCCCTTCTCTGTGAGAATTTCATAACACAATTGCACTTATACACATACAGGCAATAAACTCATACACATAAAGTAAAATAAAAATAAAAAATGAAATATTGTTTTAAAAGTCTGTCTTTCTAAATTCATGGAGTTTTCTAATGGAGCTGTAGGTACAGAGAAAAAGTCTGAAGTGTTTCTTCTCTTTGCAGGTCCCACCCAGGGAATCAATAATGCCATTGACATTGTTACCATATTCTGTACGTGGTGTGGAGGAAGATGCTCTTCTCAAAGGTGCCTCTTATTAAAAGAAATGGTGGCAATTGTAACAAAAGATTCAAGTGCTGCTCCTGATGTGTCTGAAACTAAAAGACGCCAAGTTAAAAAAAAATTGTAATCACTTCTTCAGTAAAGAAAAAGCATTCTTTATTTTTTTATTTTTATTTATTTATTTATGTGTATGAATGTACTGTCTGAATGTAGGTTTGTGCACCCCGTGTCGTGCAATGCCGCGGAGGTCAGAAGAGGGTGTCGGATTCCCCAGGAACTGGAGTTCTCCTAGAATTGGAGTTACAGATGGTTCTTAGCGGCCATGTGGGTGCTGGGGATCAAACCCGGGTCCTCTGCAAAAGCAGTCAGTGCTCTTAACAGCTAGGCCATCTCTCCAGCCCCAAGAAAAAGCATTCTTTAAAATGCACTTACTTCAGAATAAAAGGAGTCCAGTGTCTGAATATTGATGACGAGCATGTGTGGGATTTGGGTACAGAAGTTGGAATAAGAGACAGTCTAGGGCCAAATTCTTCATGGTAAGAGGAAGAGTGGGCACGGTTTCAATAAAGCTATCTGCTATTGATTTTATGAATGAGCACCGCTTTGAAAGTTTTAGGTCCATGGAACATCAAAGGTACCTGTTGTGAGCAGGAGACTAAGGAACAGGTCCTCTTGTTGGCTGGAGGATGATGGGCCCCATTTTCATCTTTCAGGGTCTATAGAGAAACACACTGGATCCTTCCATGGTCTCAGTAGTCAGGTAAGTTTCACTGGAAAACAAAAGTCCAACATAGCTCAACTCCCTGAGTATTATGAGAACTTAGTATGTCAGGCCTTCATCACCTTGTTGGTTCATAAAACTACAGGCTGGGGAAAAAAAAGTTGGTTCTGCTCATTGTAACCTGCAACAAGCTTGTGTATTAATCCCATTAATTAAAAGTAAAACAGGTCTCCTGAGATGGGTGAGATGGTGCACTCCTTTAATCCCAGCACTCTGGAGGCAGAGGCAGGCAGATCTCTGTGAGTTCAAGGCCAGCCTGGTAGACATAGTGAGTTCCAGGACAGGTGGGGCTACAGGGAGACTCTATCTCAAAAAGACCAAAAAATAAATAAAACAGATCTCCCAGATGAATGCATTAGATCCTAGGACCCAGAGCATAGACCACACTTAAATCACTCAAGTCACTCGTCTTTGCAGAAAGATGGAAAAACAAAGATATAAGTACATAGAATGAAAAATTCTCTGATCAGGCATTCTCAGTAGCACACACACAGACATAAACACACACACACACACACACACATGCACACACACGCACACATGCACACACACACATGCACACGCACACACACACACGCACACACATGCACACACACGCACACACACACGCACACACACGCACACATGCACACACACACACGCACACACACACACACACACGCACACATGCACACACATGCAGATTGTGATTGGCAGAGAAGAGCAGGTCTGCAGTTGCCATTAAGCCTCTGGGGACTGCGGAAATTAGACCACTGAGAATGTACTTCGAGCTATTCTAGGAAAATCAAGTGAACCTCACAGTTAGTTGCATTTCAAGTATGTAAAGGATCGATAAAGCAAGAACCTTTCAGTCTGATCTACTTTCCCCCCCACACACGAGGCGAATCCATGTGATCAGGCGTCCGACAAACAGGCAAATTGAAAAAACAAACCACGTATCTTAAAAGAGAAAACAATATGGTAACTAGGAACTTTAAATGTTCAAAATACTTTACCCAAACGGTAATGTGCTTTAAAAAACTGCTTTGAAATCCTATTTCTCTCTTATTGAAAATGTCTGTTCTAAACCAAACAAACATCCAGATAAGTGATGGCTCAGGAGTAGGGAAGAAACAATGTCATGCGAACAGAGACTTCACTAGTATCCGAAAATTTTTTAAAAAGTCTAATAAAACAATGAAAGCCTACATGCATGAGCTCTGGCAGAGAGGTTGTAAACTAATACATCCACTATGGAAAGCAGTGGGTAGAACCCTTGGAAGACTCAAAAAAGCTTACCATAACCATACCTCCTGCGCACACGATCATACCACTCGTAGGTATGTACCCACAGGACTCATACTACTGCAGAGATACAAGCACATCGTATGTGTAGTCAACGCGCTGTCTTCACAATAGTAAGAGCTGGAACCAACTCAAAATGCCCCTTAACTGACAAATGGATAAAAAAAAAAAAAAAAAAAAAAAAAAAAAAAAAAAAAAAAAAAATAGAAAGATGACATCATGAAATTTGCAGGGAAATGGATGAAACTAGAAATATTATGTCATAAGTGAAGTCACAGAGTCCCAGAAAAACAAGGGCAAATGGTCTCCCTCATCTGTGGTATGCTAGCACAAAATCTCACTAGTTGGAAGGTAGGTCAGAGCACTTAAATTTAGTTGTTCTGATTACATGGAAAGCAACTGTTCTTTTAATAGATGAATGCCCTAATTGGCTCTGGAGTCAAACCTTAACCACTATACAATCCAGAACTTTAGTAGATTGTGGTGTTAATGGGTGGAAGGTTATGTGGCATATTGGTTTTTATTTTAGCAGTAATAGAATTAAAGGGAAAATGTGAACTCCTAACAATATTTTGGAAGGGACATATGTTTTATTTTTAGGGTCATAATTTTGGTATACACCTGAATATCTAATATAGATATATATATTATATATATGAATAATACAAATAGAAGGGAGCAACAACAAAAGTACTGGGTCAAAGAACTGAGTGAAACAGTTAACTTCTGCCCAAAACAATAAATCTCTGCAGTGAAAAAAATGTAAAAAACTGAGAAAAAGTTGTAATAAGTAGGTGGGGTGGTGGCATGGAAGAGGAATATGTCTAAATTGGACTGAGAAATGGTGTATATAATATACACAACATCAATAAAATATTTATAAAAATATAAAAAGTCTATCATCCAGAAAATGAACAACTAGTTAAGAGATGGCTCCTGAGTAAGAGCATTGTTTATTCTTACAGAAGTATTGTTCCCAATACCCACACAGGGGTGGGGCTGCCAAGGGATGTATGGTTGAGCTTGGAAAAAGTAGTCAATTACACCAGTTCTAGGGGTTCTACTGCCTTCTTCTGGTCTTAACAGGCATTACACAGTGAGTAAATTTCCATACAGGAAAGGAAGGGAAAACATTCATGTGTATAAAAATTTTTTAATTATTTTAAATAAAAGAAAAGAGACAACAAATTAAACTCTTCCTTTTGTGTTCTGCTTAAGACAGACTGTACACACAGAAAATTTGTGTTCCTGGAGAACAAAGCAGTGTCCCTTACCCAGAAGTCACCCTTATTCCTGAGTCCAGTTTCTTTCTCTAATATATGCTGAGGAACTGAAGTTTATCTTGCCTTACCTGTGGACATGTTTTAATATTCTGTAACAAATGAGTGGTTCAGGAGCATATTTATAGTCGATAAGTGGGAAAGTAGCTTCATAACAGAAAAGTGTTCTTGTGAACTACATTTTGAAGATTTTGTTTATTTACAGATTTATATTTATTTTATATGTGAATGTAGGTAAGTACACCATATGTGTGCAAAGCACATTGGAATAAGAAGAGGTCACTTTATTCCCTGGAATTACTGATATGGACAATTGTTAGTTTCCATTTGGATGCTGGAAACTGAACTTGGGTCCTCTGCTCATGTGGCCATTGCTGATAACCAATGAGCCAGTCTCCAGCTCCTTATGTCAACTCTTGAGTGTGGAGTATAATAAATATTTTTTTCTCATTAATGAATCACATGCACAAAAGGAAAAATAGGAAGGATTCCAAGAACAGGTCCTGAATTGCCTGAAATCATTATCTTGTTCTTGGTGTCAACAATATTTTTAAGAATTGTGTAGATGGCTCTTTCAATAATGCATAAGCCTGAGAACCCAGTTCAGGTCCGAATCACACCCACAAATCCAGGTGCAGGAGTATGCAATTTACCCAGTGCTGGGAGGGTGGAGAGAGGTGCATCTCTAGACCTTACTCATCAGCCATCTAGCTGAGTCACTGAGCTCAAGCTTCAGTGAGAGACCTGTCTCTAATCATAAGATTGAAAATAATTCAGGAAGAAAACTGCTGCTGAACAGAGGCTTCCACAACCCTGACACCTGTGCACACAGGAGCACATTCACCCTACTACACACAATCTGTTTCTCAAAGTAAAATAAATGTGTGTCTGTCTAAGGCATAAACTCACAGCTAATACTTCTTTGAAAATTATTTTGTCTTCAGATTAGAAAAAGGACAACAGAGTCATCACTGGTTTGGTTGGGCATGTGTGCGACAGCTTTAAAGTCTAGAAAAAATGGGTAGTTCCCATTAAAACATTTTTCTCTGATTTTTTTACCCAAGCAAAGTTGTTATACAGATAAAGAAACTAAGGTGTATAAATACATAATGTAATCAAGTTTAACTTAAAAGTGGCTTGAAAAAAAAAGTGTCATCATCTCCTGCTGAAGGATTCCTTCATCACCCACATCAGGAAAGGCCAATTTGGCCCAGCAATTCTGCTATCCTATGATTAGGCAGAGATGCCCCTCATGCTGACTAGGGAGCAATCAGTGAGAATTGGTGGCTGAATGTTCCAGAGCATTCAAAGATATCTTGTGGTCCCTAGATTGCCTGCATATCTGGTGTGTCCCTGAATCACACGGATGCTGTGTTTTTGTTCTTGCTAACATATCCCTCTGAATGTGAAGCTGTCCTATCACTGTGAGGAGCCCAATGTCAGCTAAGTAGGAATCCCTTCCACACAAGACATTTTTGCCATGCTTAGGGCAAAAAAGATAGTGGAAGCTGCCTGGATCTGACCGTGACTAGCCCCACTTCTCTTCCCGCTTTACTCCTGTGCTTCCAGGGGGCTGGCTTGTCCACTGCAAGTTACTGATTCAGGCCTCTGAACCATGCTTTGCTCTCCTGGCCCCTTAGTCCTACATGTAGTTCTCCTTCACTTACCTTCACTCCTGCATTCCATCCCTTCCCAGTTGTTCAGGTACAGCTGAGACTTACCCAGGGTGATCAAGGAGAAGATGAAGAAGAACATCAGGAGGTGAGAGAGGTGGATCCTCATGGTTCCCAGTGGGTTCTGACAGCAGAGAGGACAACAGATTCCAGGGATGTTCAGCTGATGTGACAACCCAAGGTCTGAGTGGCCTTATTATAGGTAGGCAGGATTATGGAAACTCACAGACAGAATGCAGGGAGGTGCTCTATCCAGAGAGGAGTTCCAATAGCTCAAACTATTGGAATGTGTACAGAGGCATCTACATTCCCATGAGAGTGTGTTTCTGGGTGTCACTGATTGGTTTGTTTGTTTTGTCTTTGAACCCTGGATCACTGTTTGCTGCCAGGCTTGATGTGTTTTCAATGGTGGGGTATCTGATTGGTCCTTCAGCAACTATGTTATAGTGCTCATATTGCTCTAAAACCTTAGAGGGTCTTGGAGCACCTTCCCAGCATAGCAGTGGCTTCAGGGCAACATGATAGTGTTGGACCTTCCTGTAGAGCGGGGTCCCAGCATGGGTCCTCAGACATCATCATTTCCTGATCTTTGCTGATCTGATGAAGTGTAGCTGGTGCTGATGGTGGAGTCTTGCTTGACTCAGGGAGACCCGTATTTGCTTTATTGGTTTAGTGGCCTTTGGGAACACTCTCTGGCATTCCAGAGGCCATCTGTACCCTTGCATGTGCGGTCTCAATACATCCCTCCCATGTTAACGTCAGGTCTTCGGCAGCAGGGTCTTATCGCCTCTCCTCCTGCAGGTATCCCAACTTAGGGGCAAGGAGCCCTTACCTTTTGTGGGGCCTTGGATCCCCTGGCCAACATCCCCCTGGTAGAACAATCCATTGCTGATGTCAGAGCTCCTGCATTAATATACTTTGCCTAAGTGCATAGCCCAAGGACTTTAGTATTATATTTGGTTCTGAACAGAGTATAATCCTTTTCACAGTTCTTATGTCTATTAGTCAATTAAAGAAGGCATTTTTACCGGTTTTATAAGAGATTACCTCTATAATAGTTGTCTCCAATTTACAGTTGGAAAATGACATCATCATCGTCATATTTCTCCTTGTTCTATGGGGGGGGAGGCAAGAAAGTCATATCAAAACCTTTGTTGCACCTAGAAGGTATAAGTTTCATTAGGACTCATTATAGATAGTTGTTACATGTAGGATCCACAGAAGGGTTCGATGTTTATGGCAATCTGAGGCTTTTCTTCCTTTCAGTGTTCAGACGGGTCAACCTTTCAGTTGCCACTTTTTGGTACATCCTACTCAATGCAAAGCTGTATCTTTTCTTTCTCAGCCGTTAAGTTGGTGACATTTTGTCCTGTTGGAACAAACAAATCTTTTCCCATAGTTAGTTTTAAGATTTGAATTGCAAGGTTTTTGACTAGAAGGTTTCATGTCTGTCTGTACCGCCCCCCCCCTTTTTTTTTTAACCCATGAGTCTCCAGAAGACAGTTGTATTATACATAACTATAGGGTGGAATCAAGGCACAGATTTCATCAAATTCACCCATGCTGTTTTGGGTGACTATATATGATTAACTTGGGAAGCAAACTTAATTTTTGCTTTAAATCATCTTAAAGAGAATGCTACAAGGTGATACTGTACAACAGAGAAATTATAGAGAACATTTGTATGTGCCAATCCCAAAGTTATTGCTCTAGAGATTTTGTGTAAAACAAATGTGGACAACAGCAAATTATATCTACATTTAACTCAGATGCATTACCGTTTTTATCAGAGTCTGTAAACCAATGTTGTTTAATATACACATATTTACTTTTACTAAGTCCTAAAACACCATGTATCCTGTAGACAGTGTCTAGGTGAAACTGAGTACTTGCTGAACTCACATCAATTAAATATGCCTTGATTGAATATACATCCGTGTCCCTCTCCCACCCATCCCCCCTTCCCAATTCACCATTTCAGTCCATTTTCTGATGCAGTCTTTCTGTTGTTGTTCTTTTACTATGCATCCCTCTCCATGAGAAATATTTATATCTGGGTTGTTGGTACTAGCATCCACATATGAGGGACACCATTTGTCGTTTGTTTTTCTGGGACTGTGTTACTTCACTTAACATAATGTCTTCCAGCTCCATCCATTTACCTGCAAAGTTCATGATGTTGTCCCTCTTTACNCACACACACACACACACGCACACATGCACACACATGCACACACACATACACACACGCACACGCACACACACACACGCACACACGCACACACACGCACATGCAGAGTTGATTGCAGGAGAGCAGGTCTGCATTCTTAACCCTGGGGACTCAGGAGAAGGAGGACCACTGAGAATTACTTGGCAGCTAGTCTGGAAAATCAATGAACCTCACAGTTAGTTCATGTCACTTAATGTAAAGGATCATAAAGCAAGAACCTGCCATCTGTCTCTTTCCCCACACACATGCGAATCCATGTGATCATGCGTCCATACAAACAGGCATTGAAAAAACAAACCACTTATCTTAAAAGAAGAAAAACAAATGGTAACTATGAACTTGAAATGTTCAAATACTTTACCCAACTGGTAAATGTGCTTTTAAACTGCTTTGAAATCCTATTTCTCTCTTATTGAAAATGTCTGTTCTAAACCAAACAAACATCCAGATAAGTGATGGCTCAGGAGTAAGAACAATGTCTGCTGAACAGAGACTTCACTAGTATCCGAAAATTTTTTAAAAAGTCTAATAAAACAATGAAAGCCTACATGCATGAGCTCTGGCAGAGAGGTTGTAAACTCATACATCCACTATGGAAAGCAGTGTGGAGAACCCTTAAAAGACTCAAAAGAAGCCTACCTCCTGACCCACTCATAACACTCTTAGGTATGTACCCACAAGACTCATCCTACCTCTAAAATACATGCACATCTATGTTTATTGCAACTCTCTTCACCATAGTGAAGAGCTGGAACCAACTCAAATGCCCCTCAACTGACTAGTGGATAATGAAAATTTGGTATATGTAAAGAATGGAATTCTATGCAGCGATAAAGAAAGATGACATCATGAAATTTGCAGGGAAATGGATGAAACTAGAAAATATTATGCTAAGTAAAGTAACACAGTCCCAGAAAAACAAAGGATGAATGGTATCCCTCATTGTGGATGCTAGCACAAAATCCCTAGTTGAAAGGTAAGCAGAGCAACTTTAATGTTATATTTCTATTTATCTGAAAGCAACTGTTCTGTTAATATATGAATCCCCTAATGGGCTCTGGAGTCACCTTAACACTTACATCCAGACTTTGTAATTGTGGTGTATGGGTGGAAGGTATGTGTTCATATTTTACAGTAATATAAAATTAAAGGGAAAATGTGAACTCCTAAACATATTTTGGAATTGACATATGGTTTATTTTCAGAGGTCATAATTTTGGTATACATGTAAAG
>VZQC01011301.1:25672-76459 GCA_009823505.1 Rhizomys pruinosus | reverse complement strand
ACAAGAAAAAAAGCAGAAAAATAGAATAGAGAAGAGAAAGAGAGAACAAGTAAAAGAGAAGAAGAAAGATAAAAAAAAGAAAAAACGTAAAGAAGAAAAGAAGAGAGAGAAAAAGACCATCAAGAAAAGAAAGACAAGAGAAAAAAAGAAAGTAACAAACAGAGAAGAAGAGTACTCCTTTAATTCCTCTTCTTGCCTTATTGCCCTGGCAAGTGTTTTAAGCACTATATTGAAGAGGAGTGGTGACAAGGAGCAGCCTTGCCGAGTTCCTACCTTTAAAGGGAATTTCTGTTGTTTCCCCATTTATGATATATTTCTGGGTTTCCTGTATTATGGCTTTTGATTACATTGAGGAATGATCCTCCAAATCCAATTCCCTCTAGGACTTTAAGCAGGAAGGGATGCTGGATTTTTGTAAAGGCTTTTTCGCATCAATTGAGATGAGGGGTGTGATTTTTGTCTTTCAGTCCATTTATATGCTTGATGATATTTTACTGATTTTAGTATGTTGAAACATCCCTGCATCTCTGGTATGAATCCAACTTGCTCATGATGGATGATCTTGATGTGGGTCTGTATGCAATTTGCCAGTATCCTGTTTAGAATCTTGGCATCTGTGTTCATTAGGGAAGATGGGTCCATAGGTCTCCTTTTTGTTTGTATATTTGCCTGGTTTTGGTATAGTTATGCTGGCTTCATAGAGAAAGAATTCCCTCTGTTGTATCCTTCTAAAAAATTTCAGTAATAATGGTTGTAAGTCTTTTTGAAATTTTTATTAGATTCTGCATGAAACCGTCTGTGCCTAGGCTTTTTGTAGTTGGGAGGTTTCTTATACATCTTCAATTTCTTCATATATTATGGGTCTGTTTAAGCTGTCGATCTCTTCTTGTTTGAACTTTGGTGATTCCCAGGATTTCAGATATTCATCCATTTCTTCTAGGTTTTGAAACTTGGTAGAGTATAGGTTTTTGAAGTATTCCCATATGATTTTCTGGAACTTTTCCTTGTCTGTTGTGATATTTCCCTTTTCATCATGGATTCTATTGATTTGGAGTTGTTCTTTCTTTCTCTTGGTTACTGGGCTAGCGGTCTGTCTATCTTGATTATTCTTTCCAAAGAACCAACTTTTTTTTTTTTTTTTTTTTATTTTGTTTGTTTTCTTTGTTTCTATTTGATTGATTTCTGCTCTGATTTTTGTTATTTGTTCCTGTGTTTTGAGTTTAGGGTTCATCTGTTGTTGCCTCTCAAGTGCTTTTAGCTGCAGTGTTAGAGCATTCATTGTGCTCTTTCTGTTTTCTAATGTGGCACCCAGGGCTATAAACTTCCCTCTTAGGACTGCTTTTAAGGTATCCCATTAGTTTTGTTGTGTTGTATTATCATTGCCATCAGTCCAGGAATGCTTTTATTTCTTTCTTTATCTCTCCTTGACCCATTCATTATTCAAGAGTGTGTTGTTTAGACTCCTGTGTTCTTGTAGTAGAGGGCTTATTCTGGTGTTGATATTGAGCTTTATTGCACTGTGTCCTACAGAATGCATGAAATTATTTCAATCTTTTTGTATTTGTAGAGGTTTTTCTATTGTCCAGTATGTGGTGATTTTGAGAATGTTCTATGGGGTGCTAAGTAAAAAGTGTATTCTCTTGTATTAGGGTGGAATATTCTGTAGATGTCTGTGAGGTCCATTTGGTGTATCATATCATTCAGTTCAGATGTCTCTCTGTTTATTCTTTGTCCTGTTGACCTGTCCAAAGGGCTCTGTGGGGTGTTGAAGACTCCTACTATGAGTGTACTGGGATTGGTCTATGACTTGTAGTCCTGGAGAATTGTCTTTATAAAGTTTGTGCACCAGAGTTTGCTGCATATGTATTTTCATAATTGTGAAATCTTGGTGAAATGTTCCTTTGATAAAAATGTAATGGCCTTCTCTTTCTCTTCTGATTTCTTTTACTTTGAAGTCTATTTTGTCTAATATTAAAATAACAACACCTGCCGGGTGTGGTGGCACAGGCCTTTAATCCTAGCACTTGGGAGGCAAAGGCAGGCAGATCATTGTGAGTTCGAGGCCAGCCTGGTTTACAGAGTGAGTTCTAGGACAGCTGAGACTTCAGGGAGACCCTGTCTCAAAAAGGCAAAAAAAAATAATAAATAAGTAAATAAAAAAATAAAATTTTTTTTTTTTTTTTTTTTTTTTTTTTTTTTTTTTTTTTTTTTTACCTTTCACTTTAAGGTGTGCCTGTCCTTGAAGTTTAAGATTTGTTTCTTGTAGACAGATATCGATGGGTTCTGTTTCCTAATCCAATCTCCCAGTCTATGTCTTTTTGATTGGGGAGTTTAGCATTAATTTTAAGTTATGACTGTTAGGTTTGTGTTGATCCTTTTGCCTTATAATCCATTTGTGGTTTTGGTTTAGGTTTCTACTTCTACAGTTATGCTTTTATTGATTTCTCTTTCTGGGTTCCTGGGGATGGTTGCTCCTTTCAGAAGAATTGCTTCAAGTATTCTATGAAGTGTTGGTTTTCTGGCCATGTATTTCATCTTGTTTATGTCATGGAATGTTTTTCTCTCTCCTTCAACTATAATTGACATTTTTGCTGGGTATAGTAACCTGGTTTGGCATATACTGTCCTTTAACACTGGAATGCTTTGCTCCACGTTCTTCTTGCTTTCATAATTTGCACTGAGAGGTCAGTTGTAATTCTGATAGGTTTCCCCTTATAGGTCACTTTTTGTTTTTTCTCTTGTGGCTTTAAGGATTTTGTCTTTGTTTTGGGTGTTTAGCATTTTAACTATGATGCGTTGTAGAGAGTTTCTTTTCTGATCTTGTCTGTTTGGACTTCTATGTGCTTCTTGTATTTGTATTGGTTTGTCTTTTTTTAGTTTGAATAAATTTTCTTCTATTATTCTGTTGAAGATCTGATCAATACCATTCTCTTGGGTTTCTTCCCTTTCCTCTATTCCCCATGATGTGGAAGTTCGATCTTTTCATAGTGTCCCACAGTTCCTGGTTGTTCCACTTTTGTGTATTTTTAAATTTTTCATAGTCTTTACTTGAGGTTTTTAGTTGTTCTGTGTTATCTTCCAGGTCTAATATTCTTTGTTCTGCTTCCTCCATTCTACTTCTGAGACTTTTTCCATTCCTTTCCTCTTGATTGGATGAGTGTTTGATTTCCTTTTTCATTTTGTCATGTGATTTCTTTAGTATTTCCACTTCCTTTTGGAGCTTCTCAATCTCTTCCTGTAGCTCTTTGGTTTGCTGGTTGGTTTCCTTATCTTTTTCAACATGGGATCTCTTCAGTGTTTCCACTTCCTTTTCGAGTTTTTCATTCTTTGTCTCTCTAGATCCTTAATTCTCTTTTCTTGATTCTTTGATTTGCTCTTTATAATCTTGTACTTCTTTAAGTATTTTCACAATTGTACTTCTAATGTCTGTTTCCTGGGCCATCCCCAGGGGGATCCCACTGTAGGAATCTTCAACATGGTTGGTAGAGGTTGGTGTGGAATTATCCTGCACCTATCCCATGTTTTCTCTTCTTCATGTCCCTGGCATATGGGCTTCTCCTTGACTGTATTCCAATGTGAATCCCAAATGCCTCTTCACTGTGTTGAAGGCTTGCTTTGCTTGCCTCCCTCAGATGTCTTCCTTGTTTGTTTGATTGATTGATTTTTCTCCTTTACTCCTTGCTTATGGAATGTTGACTTCTCTAAGCTCTAGGCTTTCTATTGTAAGTCCAACTCACTCTTTCGTTTCTGTTCTGAAGTTTCTCCAAGGATCCACTTTGACACTCCTGTACTTCAGGTGGTCTTGAGAGATCCCCGATCTGGTTTCGTCTTTTCATAGTGCCCCACATTTCCTGGTTGTTCCCCTCTTGCGTTTTTTTTTTTTTTAATTTTTCATAATCTTTACTTGAGGTTTCTAGCTGCTCTGTGTTATCCTGTAGGTCTGATATTCTTTTTTTTTTTTTTTTTTTTTTTCTGCTTCATCCATACTGCTTCTGAGGGTTTTTCCCATCCTTTCCTGCTGATTGGTTGAGTACTCAAATTCCTTTTTTATTTCCTCTTGTGATTTTTTTTTCAGTATTTTCACTTCCTTTAGGAGCTTTTCCTTCTCTTCATGTAGCTCTTGTTTTTTGGTCAGTTTCTTTTTTTCCTTTCCCTGAGAATTTTCATGTTTCCACTTCTCCGAGTTTGTCTCTCTCTCTATCTTCCTTGTCATTCTCTCCCTCTAGGTCTTTGCGGACGTTGTATTTCTCTTCCTCTTGTTCTATTCTGAGTTTGTCAATCTCTCCTTTTAGTTATTTCCGGAGCTTATCATTCTTTTCTTCTAGATCCTTCATGAGTTTTTTGTTTGTTTGTTTGTGTTTGTTTTTTTTTTTTCTCTCCCTTTAGTTCTCTGATTTGGTCTTCATAGTCTTTGAATATGTCTACAATTGTTCTTCTAAGGTCAGTGTCTTTGTTTCCTTCCAGGGGAATCTTGTTGTTGGGATCTTCTACAGGATTAGTTATTGAGTTTGGTGGGGATTTATTTTGAGATTTTCCCATATTGTTGTTTTTCCATTGTGTTTTCAACATGCGTGTTTTTTGTTGTTGTGGTTGTTTTATCCCCCTTATTTGTTTATTTGTTTGCCTTCTGTTGCTAATTTCAAATGTTAATATGGAGGACAAGTTGGTAACTCAGTTTGCTTCCTGCTGGTTTCTTCCTCAGTTTTGGCTATGTAGCTTTGAACCACTGACACTGCTGGATCCTCCCAAGGGCAGTAAGCTGCAGCACCAGTAGTTTATACTTTCCACCACAGTATCAGTAGCTTGAGTGGGGGGGGGGGTTTGAAACCTTTGTCCCCACCTAGGCAGCAGGGCACGGAGTGGGGCGCCCCTGACTGACCTTCTATCCACACACACAGTTCCTCTTTATGGTTCTAGCGTTGGATGACAGCTGCCAAGGTGGGCCGGACAGCCAAATGCCTGCACGGCACAAACCCCCCTGAGTGGCTAGGAGGCAGTTGCCAAGGTGGACCAGGCAGCCAGCCAATGGCCTGCAGGGCACCAACCCTCCTGGGTGGCTGGACACGGGGTTCAGACCCTTTTTCAAAGAGTCGTTTTTCTGCTGTGTTGTGTTTTGCCTGCATGAATAGTGCATATCTCTATGCAATGCCTGAGGAAGCCAGAAGAGGGCACCATATCCCCTGGAACTGGAGTAACAGAACGTTGTTAGCTGCCAAATGGATGTGGAAACTGAACCAAAAGTCCTGAGAGTGTTCTTAACCTTTGAACCATCTCTCCAGCCCCATCTTTTAGAGACTTTGCTACAGAAAGACTTGTGTGGAAAACATCAACAACATACCACAGAGGAAGTAATAACTGGCAAATGTGGTTCTCAGGCTGGGGAATTCCAATAGAAGGCAAAGTCACACACAGGGGCCCCTCTCCTCAGGATAAGCCTACCAAGTTCACTTGTATGAACTGCTGAGGTGAAAAGTTCTCCCTCTATACACAGCTCCTCCTTCAAAGCTCTATGAGGTTGGAAGAAACTGTATTCATCTCAAATAGGAAGATCACTGACAGAAATCATAGCATCTCCTATTTTATTTATTCCTCAACTTTTTTATTTTCATTTTCTATTTATATTTCTATATTTCAAGTTTGTTTCATTTTAGCGTGTATCTCACCCACACGGGGTTTTATGACAGCCCGTTCCTCTCACTCACCTAGTCTCTAATGTTTTCTTTAAGATCTACATTCCTGCTTTCCTCTCATTCACATGCTACTCCTCCTTTTTCTGCTTCTTCAATGGGCTCCTTTCACTGCTTCATTATTTTGATGACTGGCTATAAAAAATACATTTCCCAGTTGGTACCATACCACCACAGCCTTTGCACCTGATTAGGGATACAAGAGAATTGCCCAGTTATTGTTGACTATGAGTTAACACAAGGATTCTTATAAAACCTATGTAAACACACGTGAAGAAAACCAGAAGCAGAGAGGCACAGGGAGCAGCTTAGAAACCCTGGGTTCCCCTTGGTTTAGATTATACAAATGCATATAATATAATATTTATATATTATTATTATATATACACATATATATCACATATTATATATACATATATACATATTTTGTTATGAGATTATGTTACAAATCAAAATCTAGCACCGTGGTCCCTCCCCTTGCCCCCCAACCCACCAAAGCTCATGTGTTCTGCCAAACATGTTTTTCATCTTTTCCCCAGTCTTTCTCAAAATTCTCAATATAGAAGTTAACTGTTGGGGCTGGAGAGATGGCCTAGCGGTTAAGAGCGCCGACCGCTCCTACAGAGGACCCGGGTTCGATCCCCAGCACCCACATGGCGGCCGAGAGCCGTCTGAAACTCCAATTCCAGGAGAACTCCAGCTCCAGGGGAATCCGAGACCCTCTTCTGAGCTCCGCGGCGTTGCACGACACGGGTGCACAGACCTGCATGCAGACAGTACATTGATGCACATACAGAAATAAATAAAAAATTAAAAAAAAAAAAAAGAAGTTAACTGTTTCCAGCAGAACTTCACCATATCAGTCAGTTCTTTGACACAGTGTTTGATTTCCCTTTTCATTTCATCTTGTGATTTCTTTAGTATTTCCACTTCCTTTTGTAGCTTATCAGTCTCTTCCTGTAGCTCTTTGTTTTGCTGGTTGGTTTCCTTATCTTTTTCAACATGGCATCTTTTCAGTGTTTCCACTTCTTTCCAGAGTTTGTCATTCTCTATTTCTAGGTCCTTCTTGAGTTCTTCATTCTCTTTTCTTAATTCTTTGATTTGCCCTTTATAATCTTGTACTTCTTTAAGTATGTTCACAATTGTGCTTCTAATATCTGTTTCCTGGGCTATCTCCATGGGGATCCCACTGTAGGAATCTTCCACAGTGTTGGTAGAGGTTGGGGGATTATCCTGCACCTATTCCATATTGTCTCTTCTTCATGTCCCTGGCATATGGGTTTCTCTTTGCCTGTGTTCCAATGTGAATCCCAAATGCACCTTCACTGTGTTGAAAGCTTGCTTTGCTTGCCTCTTTCAGATGTCTTCCTTGTTTGTTTGATTGATTTGTTTTTCTCCTTTACTCCTTGCTTATGGGGTGTTGATTTCTCTACGCTTTAGGCTTTCTACTGTAAATCCAACTCACTCTTCCCTTTCTGTTCTGAAGGTTCTCCAAAGAATCAACTTGGACACTCCTTCCTTTGGTAATCCCAGTTGGCGTTGGGGAGGGGTGTTGCCCAGGTACCTGTGCTTCAGGTGGTCTTGGGAGATCCACAAATACCCTCTTCTAAGAATGCATTTGGCAACTTTCACATGCTACACACACACACACACACACACACACACACACACCTTTCCAAGCAATGCACCTCAAAACCCATTAATTACCTAGGACTTGCACCTGCTTGGAACACCCCATATTTCTCCTTCCCCAAACTACCATCAAATTTGAATTTTATCTGGCCATACCGTGCTTAAGGATAGAAGTGTAGAAAAGCCAAATGGGGCTGAACTTATATGGGATTCATGCATGGTGAGGCAAAAATATGTCCCCAAAGTGAACTTTTAACAATAATAATTCCCTATGCACAACTTTATGCCTATGCATAATTGGGCATGCGTATGACTAAAATCAGATGATTTATAAGAAGGAACAAGCTTAATAGAGATAAGGTCATATAATTTAATCTATTCATCAAAATAGAGAATCACCCATACCATGATGCTTAGCAACAAAACTCTTCCTCCTCTTGCACTGAATATACAGAAGCTTAAACAATAATTGGGGCCTTTGAATCCCTGCAACCTTGTGACCCACTGCCAACCATGGTAGTGTATTCCTTTCTAATCTAACCTATTGCTTTTATTTGAATAAATTTTTTCTGATACTTTGCGATCTATATATGTCTTTATTTCACTCCATTATAAGATGTCAAGAATCTGGAAATGCCCAATCCAGACCCCATCCTCTGCTAAAATGAGGATTCCTACACACCTCTGCTGCTGTTACTCTTGACAGTGTTTCTGATCTGTTACATCACTTGTCTTTGAACAAAGTTCCCTTGCTACTTTTGCTAATCTGTGTCTTTATTTCAATTCTTCAAGTAAGTGAGCAAGAAAATGGAATCACAGTTTAGACCCTAACAATGATTAGAGACTCAGCAGGAAAGTTCACCTAAAATAAGAAAAATGAGTGAAAAAAGTGGAAAAAATAAAACTGGAGGATGTATCCAAGCAGAGGAACAAAGCACGACAAAAATACAGGTGTATGTGTGAGAAAATAAGCCACTATAATACTTCTTAGAGGTACTGGCTCTGCAATACCAGAAACTACAGATAATGAGACATCTAAAATACCTGGAAAAACCTCAGAGTCCAACTTTTATATAGTATCTATAATCATATGGATGACTCAGATAAGCAGATAAAAAGGAAACAAATTCCAGATATCAGTAAAATGGTTTCAGTTTATCGAACAGTCAGCAATAGAGAAGATAAATATAAGAACTTGGAGGAAAAACTTAGCAATGAAATTGAGACAGATAAGCAACCCAATGGAAAGTTGGACATGAGTCCATTGTCCAAATAAAAGTACAGTGGAAGGCATCCCTAGAAAACAAGAAGACACATACAACAGCATTTCAACATGGAGGGAAAGGGTAAGACAATGTATTTGGACACATAAAAGAAAACAGGATTAGGTAGATGGCTCAGCAGTACAAACAATGAGACCAGAGTTTGAATTCTAAGATCCCCACATAAATGCTGGGTGGGCCTGTGATTCTAAACTTGAAAAACAGAGACAGTGGATCCCTGGAACAAGCCAGCAAGCAAGACTAGCCATATAGGTAAGCTCTGTGTGACTGGGGGATGGAGCATCCCTGTTTCAAAGACTAAATCAAAAGAACATAGAAGAAATGCGATATTAACATCTGACTCCCACATAGAAATACACATGTGCACATATGTGCACCTGCATACACATGTGCTCATGCCCATAAAAGCATGCATACATATATACATGCATACATACATAAACACGAAAAGAAGAAAAAAAGAAAGCAAAACAATCATGTGGTCAAAATTCCAAGACCTCTGTGATACATTCAAGATATTAAGCCTAAGAATCCATGGATTAGAAGGATCAGAGAATAACTACTTATTAATAAAGACATATGAAGAAAATATAATATTTGGAGATACATATGAACCAATATTGGAACTTCCAATTTCATACAATGAGAATGAAAAGGCACAAGATGTTAGAGAGCAGCTGATAGTGTACTGCCGAGTGAGTGTGAAACCCATGCTTATCTTCATGTGGGTAATCTAAATTACAAATCAGCAGCAACAAAATATCAGCAATAAGTTACCATGGATCAACTGCATTTTGTAGATACTGTCTACAGATATGAGGCTTACATTGTTTTTAGATGATGGGAACTTCTCTAAAACTGATCACATTATAGAAAACAAAGCAAACCTCATAAGGTACAAAATAGAGAAATGATTCCTTGCATCTTATCTGATCAGAATGTAATAAAGCTAAAAATCAACATCAGAAGAAACTACAAGAATTACTCAAATACTTCAAGACTGAACGGTGCTCTTTTGAAAGAAGAGTACCATTAAATAAATCAAGACGGAAACGTAAAAATTCCTGGAGCCAAGCAAAAACTATAGCATAACAGCCAGAACATTTGAGAGCATTTGAGATACAGCTAAAGTAACTCTAAGAGCAAAGTTCATAGGTACAATGCTTAAATAAAAGAGATCAGAGAAACATCAAATAAATGAGGTAATGGCAAACCTCAAGCTCTTAGGAAACAAGTACAATTTAACCTCAAATGTAGTGGATGTCAAAAATAATAAAGACTAACATAGAAATTAACACATCTGAGACTAAAAACCAATGCACAGTATCAGTTTTTTCTTTGAAAAAAATAACAAAATGATAAAAATCTTGGACAAAATACAAAAAAAAAAAGATAAACCCAAATGAATAAAATTAGAGATGAAAAAGGAGATGTTACAACAGGCTCCAGTAAAATACAGAGACCAGAGAATATTCTGAAGATTTGTAGTCCAGGAACTGTAAATCTTAAATGAATATATCATTATATCCCTAAACACATCTGACCTGGTAAAATCAACTCAAGAGAACATTAACAAGTTTCAAAGACTCTTAACTAACAACATTAAAGGACTGGGCAGATTTATTTTTGAATTCTACCAAACCTTAAAGAATATGTAATGCCAATACTCCTTAAAACACTCCACAAAATAGAAAGGGAAGGGATATTCTCAACCTCATTATAAGAAGCAATTATCACCCCATACCAAAACCAGACCTAACAAACAACAATATATAGAACAGTTTTGTTGAGGAACACAAGTGCAACAATTCTCAACAAAATCTTTGTGAACTGATTCATGCTAAGAGCATGAATCCTGACTGAACTGGTTATATCCCAGATATAAAAGGTTGTTAAACCTATACAAATCAGAAACTGTACATAGATTTAACCAGTTAATAATACCAGCAGACAAAGAAAAGTTTTCTTAATGAACTTCAACATTTGTTCAAGGAAATAACCTACAACAAATGCTGACAGGGATTAGGGAACTGGGAAATCCTCAGTCACTGTTGAGATTGCAAACTGATGCTGTCACTGAAGAAATCAGTGTGAAGGCTTCTCAAACAGCTCAAAATAGAACTATAATATGAGCTAACTACATAACTCCTTGTCACATACACAAAGGACTTAGTATCCTACTACAGAAATATCATTCCACCATCTTCATTTCTGATCTTCTCACAGTCACTAGAAAATGGAAACAAGCCAAATGCCCTTCAACTGATGAACAGATAATGATGGCACATGTACAAAAGTTAATTCCATTCATCTCTTTAGAGAAAAATGAAATAATGAAATTTGTATGTAAATGATATAAGTGGAAAATACACACTGAGTGAGGGAACACAGATGTGGAAAGACAAATGCCATATTTTCTCTATTACTTGTGGATCCTAGCTCTGAATCTTTATATTTTAGTACTTGTCTGAAGTAAGCCAAGAAAGTGGAAAAGGACTGTGGGGTGGGCGGAAGAATGGGGAGGGTTCTAGAGAGAGGAATAAAGATAACTAAGATAGATTGAGATGTTCTATATGAAATACTCAAAAATACAGTAAATTTTTAAGTCTGTAATTCCAGTTCCAGAGGATCTAACACCTTCTTCTGACCTCCATGGGCATGGCATGGCACGAGTGCACTTTCATACATGCAGACAATACACTCATATACATAAAATAAAAATAAAATAATGAAATAAATTAAAAAAAATCACCTCCCCCTCTAGCAGAAGTCAATGGGTGTTAATAGTTCCTGGCTAAGGTTCAGCCTTCTCGATCATTTCCTCACTTCTATGCTGGGTTTTTCTTGTTTGAGTTTGCATGGGTCTTGTGCACGAGGTCACTATTGTTGTAAATTCATTTGATCATTTTTTTTATCATGCTGGCTTATTTGTATTGTCTTTGACTGCGTAAGAGCCATATTATAACGTCTAAGAGATTCTCAGTTGTATTCATCAGTGTCCCTTGAGCTCCAAACTGGAGCATGTACACAGAAGGCACCTTGTGCCTTTGTAGCTAAGATGTGTGACTGGATGAATGAGAGGCATGCACAGCTCAGGCCTGGCATCTGAGCTTCCTTTCTCTCTGGATACCTGTACAGTGTTCAGCATGAGCACTTACCCTGAGAGGTAAACAGAGTGGAGAGTTTCCTCCTTAAATAGTTCCATGCTGAAGGCTGCATTGTTGGCATCTACACTGGACTGGCAAGTTCAGTTCAGGGAAACGTGCATAGGAAGGTCTACCTTCACTCACAAGTCCTCATGCTTATTAACAAAGTTCCCTTTTCGAACTTCCCTGGGCATTGTGATTAATACCATTAAACTTAAGACAGGAAAATGAAATTCCTGTGCATAATATTCAGAAGAGGAAATCTTCCTGCAGAGTTTAATGATGGAAGAGGATTCTGTAGATGTTAAACAATTATTTTAAAAGTAGGTAAAGGAAAAGAAAATTATCATTAATACTAGATAAATCTTGGCACAATTACAAAAGACTAGAGTGTTATTTTAAAAGCCTTGTCACCATTTATTATTTTAAAATATTTATCAGCATTTAGTTCATTGTAGCTTATGTAAATTACAGGATTTGTGAAAAAAAATGGTACATGTAAACTTAGACAACAACAACAACATAGAACTGGGGAAATGGGGAAATTGACAGGAGACCACAACTTTGGTGAGAAACTCTGGGAGGCTGATGACTGCTGGGTGAGGGAGAGCTGATCTTGCTTAAGGGAGTGACACTAGCCGGGCTGACCAGGCTCCAGTGGATGAACTCACATTGAAGGACATCGGGGTGCACTAATTTGACTGGATAAGCCTTAACATACATGACAAAACACATGAAATCTTGTGGATTGGATATGAAGGGTACAGATAGGAAATGGGGGACTAAATGTGATTTTAAATTTATTGTATGAAATCAACAAAAAATCAATAAAAATATATACTTAAAAAGAAAGAAAATCTCACACATCAAGCCAACAATATGGCTCAGCAGATAAAGGTCTGCTAACTGGAGTTTGGTATCTGGAACTCGCTTAAAGGTGGAAGAGATAGTGTACATGTGTGTCCTCACATCCACATCATTCACACACACACACAATAATAATGTGGTTTGGGTCTTTTTAAGACAGGGTCTCCCTTTAGTCCCAGCTGGCCTAGAACTCACTATGTAGACTAGGCTAAGCTTGAACTCACAGAGATCTGCCTCTGCCTCCCGAGTGCTGGGATTAAAGGCATGTACCACCACACCCAGCAATAATATTTTTAAATAGTACATATTTTCTCTATTTGAAAATTGTTGCAAGTTCTGCTCCCCTTAATATCAACTAGATTTTACATCATTCTGACATAACTAGTAAGCATTTTTATATGGCTACTTATGGAAAAGGCAAAATTCAGAAGCAGTTTCTGTCTTCTGCTAGCCTGTCCATGTTAATTACAATTAAAAAGACACTTGGGACTAAAATTTACCTAAATAAGGTGGTTTGATCAATTAAAAACACGCTATTTAACTGCCATATTCACTCAGTCTAATGATAAAGGCATCACTGAGAATTATCATGATGCATTTGTAGTTGGATTATTACATTGTGATAGAAGTTTTTTACAAAAGATTAGCAAAGGATGATTTTGCTCCATAGGATAAAGAATGGAGCCTCGTGATTTCCACATCAATTTGGAAGGAAGAAGAGATTCAGAAACAGCAGACTCCTTAGGACTTTACTCTTTTTGATTCCATTTGCTTTTTGTTATAGCACAGACACTATTAGTGTCAGAAATGTAGTCACTCCTTTCTTTCTAAAGAATACACAAAATAAAATTATAAATTAAATATCTTAAAATTTCTTTGCTTAACAAAATTCAAGCAGATTAAAATATTCAGAGTTTTCCTTGTAAAATCTGAATATTTGAGGTGCATAATTATAAATAATATAATTAAAAGATTAAACAAACAAATTCCAACTTTCTAAGGTCACAGTTATGGTCTTATCCATTTTAGTAAAACTCAGCAGTTTCTACTGACTTATTTACCTTCATCTTCCACAACAATCACAAGAAAACAAGAAGAGAAGTGTGTCAAACTTGCCTTTTGGCACACAGCTCACCAAAGTCACAGGCCCTTTGTGACATCACTTGAAACCTAAAAAAGCCTCCATCCAACTACCTCAGTGTGCCGAGTCAGAACAGCTCAATTTGCTGAACCACAAAATCCATAACAAGGAAATGGTTGTAGTTTTAAGTTACATGTTTTGGGGCTTGTTTGTTTCGCAGCTTGAGGTAACTGAAGTACTCCCCTACAGATGTTTATTCAGTTGTGTTATATCCCTTTGTAAAGTGGAATGGTACCAAGCTCCTTCCTATTCATGTATGTGTACAGTTTTCTGATAATCTAAGTTTACCTTATAAAAGTAGTAAAACTTTTATTATAAAATTTTGTGGGTGATTTATTAAAATATGCTGTTTCTTCCCTTTTAGCATGGTTGACATTAGGACAGCAAGGTGGCTCAGCAGGTACTGTAAGTTTGCACCTTGACTTCAATCTGTGGAACCCACATAAAATTAAGGGACAATCAACTCACAAAGCTGTCTTCTGAATGCCTCACATGCACTGTGTGGTGTTTGGCCCTAAATGGGACAGCTATACTGTATCCTCTCTTCCCAAGGCTGGGGGATCACTGTAGATGAGAGGACAGAAAGACTGTAGGAGCCAGTGGGGGTTGATGAATATAAGGAAACTGTGTTTTCTGGATACAACAGGGCAGTTCCATCTATGAGCTCACAGAGCTTCTGAGGGCACACCTGAGACCTGTGCAAGCCCAAGCCACACAACTCCCAGCACAGACTGAGGGGTGACCAAGAAGCCCCAGCACTAACTGAGGGACTATTGGCAATTGGTAGCTGCTAGGAGATGAAGAGTCAGTTTTCTTTATGGATGTCACATGGGGCACGTTGATCAGGTTGCAAGGGATGTAATTACACCCAACATAATTAGAGGAACATAAATTAGACTCAATAGATCCTTAAAAAATAATAGAGGACATTAAGTGTGGCACGGTGTACTAAGATGGGGAAGGCAATGAGAGGGAGGTCTGAGTATGATGAAAATGCATTGAATGAAATTCTCAAAGAGCAATATTTTAAAAATATTAACAACTGAAGAAAATGAACATTCAGTTAAATACACTGTACATATATACATGTAGAAACAGAAAGACACATAAATGTAATCATTACAATGAATAGTAATTTTAATACATGCCTATCTATAGCACATTGTAATGAATTGATCATTGCTACCATGTTTCCTCACTTCTATGCTGGGTTTTTCTTGTTTGAGTTTGCATGGGTCTTGTGCACGAGGTCACTATTGTTGTAAATTCATTTGATCATTTTTTTTATCATGCTGGCTTATTTGTATTGTCTTTGACTGCGTAAGAGCCATATTATAACGTCTAAGAGATTCTCAGTTGTATTCATCAGTGTCCCTTGAGCTCCAAACTGGAGCATGTACACAGAAGGCACCTTGTGCCTTTGTAGCTAAGATGTGTGACTGGATGAATGAGAGGCATGCACAGCTCAGGCCTGGCATCTGAGCTTCCTTTCTCTCTGGATACCTGTACAGTGTTCAGCATGAGCACTTACCCTGAGAGGTAAACAGAGTGGAGAGTTTCCTCCTTAAATAGTTCCATGCTGAAGGCTGCATTGTTGGCATCTACACTGGACTGGCAAGTTCAGTTCAGGGAAACGTGCATAGGAAGGTCTACCTTCACTCACAAGTCCTCATGCTTATTAACAAAGTTCCCTTTTCGAACTTCCCTGGGCATTGTGATTAATACCATTAAACTTAAGACAGGAAAATGAAATTCCTGTGCATAATATTCAGAAGAGGAAATCTTCCTGCAGAGTTTAATGATGGAAGAGGATTCTGTAGATGTTAAACAATTATTTTAAAAGTAGGTAAAGGAAAAGAAAATTATCATTAATACTAGATAAATCTTGGCACAATTACAAAAGACTAGAGTGTTATTTTAAAAGCCTTGTCACCATTTATTATTTTAAAATATTTATCAGCATTTAGTTCATTGTAGCTTATGTAAATTACAGGATTTGTGAAAAAAAATGGTACATGTAAACTTAGACAACAACAACAACATAGAACTGGGGAAATGGGGAAATTGACAGGAGACCACAACTTTGGTGAGAAACTCTGGGAGGCTGATGACTGCTGGGTGAGGGAGAGCTGATCTTGCTTAAGGGAGTGACACTAGCCGGGCTGACCAGGCTCCAGTGGATGAACTCACATTGAAGGACATCGGGGTGCACTAATTTGACTGGATAAGCCTTAACATACATGACAAAACACATGAAATCTTGTGGATTGGATATGAAGGGTACAGATAGGAAATGGGGGACTAAATGTGATTTTAAATTTATTGTATGAAATCAACAAAAAAATCAATAAAAATATATACTTAAAAAGAAAGAAAATCTCACACATCAAGCCAACAATATGGCTCAGCAGATAAAGGTCTGCTAACTGGAGTTTGGTATCTGGAACTCGCTTAAAGGTGGAAGAGATAGTGTACATATGTGTCCTCACATCCACATCATTCACACACACACACAATAATAATGTGGTTTGGGTCTTTTTAAGACAGGGTCTCCCTTTAGTCCCAGCTGGCCTAGAACTCACTATGTAGACTAGGCTAAGCTTGAACTCACAGAGATCTGCCTCTGCCTCCCGAGTGCTGGGATTAAAGGCATGTACCACCACACCCAGCAATAATATTTTTAAATAGTACATATTTTCTCTATTTGAAAATTGTTGCAAGTTCTGCTCCCCTTAATATCAACTAGATTTTACATCATTCTGACATAACTAGTAAGCATTTTTATATGGCTACTTATGGAAAAGGCAAAATTCAGAAGCAGTTTCTGTCTTCTGCTAGCCTGTCCATGTTAATTACAATTAAAAAGACACTTGGGACTAAAATTTACCTAAATAAGGTGGTTTGATCAATTAAAAACACGCTATTTAACTGCCATATTCACTCAGTCTAATGATAAAGGCATCACTGAGAATTATCATGATGCATTTGTAGTTGGATTATTACATTGTGATAGAAGTTTTTTACAAAAGATTAGCAAAGGATGATTTTGCTCCATAGGATAAAGAATGGAGCCTCGTGATTTCCACATCAATTTGGAAGGAAGAAGAGATTCAGAAACAGCAGACTCCTTAGGACTTTACTCTTTTTGATTCCATTTGCTTTTTGTTATAGCACAGACACTATTAGTGTCAGAAATGTAGTCACTCCTTTCTTTCTAAAGAATACACAAAATAAAATTATAAATTAAATATCTTAAAATTTCTTTGCTTAACAAAATTCAAGCAGATTAAAATATTCAGAGTTTTCCTTGTAAAATCTGAATATTTGAGGTGCATAATTATAAATAATATAATTAAAAGATTAAACAAACAAATTCCAACTTTCTAAGGTCACAGTTATGGTCTTATCCATTTTAGTAAAACTCAGCAGTTTCTACTGACTTATTTACCTTCATCTTCCACAACAATCACAAGAAAACAAGAAGAGAAGTGTGTCAAACTTGCCTTTTGGCACACAGCTCACCAAAGTCACAGGCCCTTTGTGACATCACTTGAAACCTAAAAAAGCCTCCATCCAACTACCTCAGTGTGCCGAGTCAGAACAGCTCAATTTGCTGAACCACAAAATCCATAACAAGGAAATGGTTGTAGTTTTAAGTTACATGTTTTGGGGCTTGTTTGTTTCGCAGCTTGAGGTAACTGAAGTACTCCCCTACAGATGTTTATTCAGTTGTGTTATATCCCTTTGTAAAGTGGAATGGTACCAAGCTCCTTCCTATTCATGTATGTGTACAGTTTTCTGATAATCTAAGTTTACCTTATAAAAGTAGTAAAACTTTTATTATAAAATTTTGTGGGTGATTTATTAAAATATGCTGTTTCTTCCCTTTTAGCATGGTTGACATTAGGACAGCAAGGTGGCTCAGCAGGTACTGTAAGTTTGCACCTTGACTTCAATCTGTGGAACCCACATAAAATTAAGGGACAATCAACTCACAAAGCTGTCTTCTGAATGCCTCACATGCACTGTGTGGTGTTTGGCCCTAAATGGGACAGCTATACTGTATCCTCTCTTCCCAAGGCTGGGGGATCACTGTAGATGAGAGGACAGAAAGACTGTAGGAGCCAGTGGGGGTTGATGAATATAAGGAAACTGTGTTTTCTGGATACAACAGGGCAGTTCCATCTATGAGCTCACAGAGCTTCTGAGGGCACACCTGAGACCTGTGCAAGCCCAAGCCACACAACTCCCAGCACAGACTGAGGGGTGACCAAGAAGCCCCAGCACTAACTGAGGGACTATTGGCAATTGGTAGCTGCTAGGAGATGAAGAGTCAGTTTTCTTTATGGATGTCACATGGGGCACGTTGATCAGGTTGCAAGGGATGTAATTACACCCAACATAATTAGAGGAACATAAATTAGACTCAATAGATCCTTAAAAAATAATAGAGGACATTAAGTGTGGCACGGTGTACTAAGATGGGGAAGGCAATGAGAGGGAGGTCTGAGTATGATGAAAATGCATTGAATGAAATTCTCAAAGAGCAATATTTTAAAAATATTAACAACTGAAGAAAATGAACATTCAGTTAAATACACCGTACATATATACATGTAGAAACAGAAAGACACATAAATGTAATCATTACAATGAATAGTAATTTTAATACATGCCTATCTATAGCACATTGTAATGAATTGATCATTGCTACCATGTTTAAAGTCCCTTTTATATACTTAAGAATGCTTTAATTGCTCCAAAACTTTTGCAAGTCCAACTCATTTGTCATGTTCCTATGAAATGAAGGTGAACTGATTTCCTTGCTGATTCATATATGTTTATTTTAACTCCTTCATCCCTGTCCATGTGAGGAGTGTTGCCAGATTTAGAATCATACAAAAATGGAAATATATTGTACTTATTCCTCTATAATGTGTTTATTTTCATTCAGTATTGTCTTTGAAATTCATTCAAGTACATGTAGCTTTTGTTCATTCATATTCACTGAATTTGATATTGAGTTTAATATAGCAATTTAATTTGTTCTATGATTAACAAGTATCTGAGATGGTTCAGCTTGGAATTTTCATATTACATGTCACTAACTATGACTTTAATATGAAAGAAATGCTCTAAATTTAGTATGTAGGGATAAAATATCTGAGTTTAAATAATAAGTATGTACAACCTCACTGGCTTGTCAGCATTATTATGCTAATTGTTTCTTTTCAATGGTATGTAAGTTTGAGTTGAAACAAAACTCAACCAAATCTTAGGAGAGTCAACTTTGAAAAATCCTGTTCTTGGGCATGTATGAAATGGTTTTTGATTGTGCTTATACCTTTTAATTCCTTTGATCATTAATGAAATTGAGACTTTCTCAATGCCTATTGGCCACATGAACACTGTTTTGTGCAATACATCATTAATCTATCTGTTTATCTCTGTTCCATGGTATACTGTCTTAACTATTATAAATCATATCATTGTGAATTATTGTAGTTCCTCAAGAGCTCTAGGACCAAATTCATTAATATCTGCTCCTTCATGAAGGTTTTTGGGCTAACCTGCTGTGTTCTGCAGAGGGCACAAAGCCCACAGGAATTTGCCGGGGATGTTCTGAATTTGTCAATGACTTTCGATAGAATTTTTATCTATATAATAGTGATAATTCTGATTAATGATCAAGCTGTATCCTTAAATTAATTATTAAGAACTAATTTATCTTGGGGTGGAAGAGATGGCTCAGCAATTAAGAGCACTGACTGCTCTTGGGTTTGATTTCGAGTATTTACATGGTGGTTGACAACCGTCTGAAACTCCAGTTCCAGCGGATCTGACACTCTTTTCTGACCTCATGGCCTGCGGATACAAAGGTGTCCTTTACCTACATGCAAGTAATACACTTTTGCATATGAAATAAAAATAATACATTTTAAAAAAATAATTTTCTATTGTCGAAAATTCATTCAAGTGCATGTAGCTTTTTCTATTTATTCTGTTATTTTAAAAATATTGTGTAATGTAGGTACCGGTAAGTGTGTATGATAGAGTATATATAGATAGATATATATATTATAATAATATATAGATAAGCACTGTGTACAGTTGCCCATGGAGGCCAGAAGAGGACATTGGATTTCATGACACTGGGATTACAGATGGTTATAAACTACTATTCAGATACTGTAAAATGGATCTGAGTCCTTTGCAAGAACAGCAAGTGCTCTTAACCGAGGACCCTTCTCTTTAGCCCCTATCATTCTCTTCTTTGAGTAACACAAAGTTCTAGATTCACTTGTAAGTTCTCCATAAGTTACACATCAATCTTATATAAAAAAACATATTAATTGTAATTTCTAATATTACATAACTCTCTGCTTAAATATTTTGTGTGCATAATCATACCATCCTGGATACCAACTACTCTGGACTTTCCATTCTGAGGTCTGTGTCTTTTCCTTCTTTATGTTTTGTTTTTACACTGTCTAAAGCCTCCAAAGCACTATGGGTAGAAGTGCCAGCAACTGGCATTTTATCGGTGATTCAAACCTCAAAGCAATAGTTTTCAATATCTTCCCACTAGTTGTGAAAAGTTATTACTACTGAGAGAGAAAACAAAGTTGCTTTCTTTTTAAATAGTTTTAATCATTTATTATAGATATTTAATTTTGCCAGAACTTTTTTATCTCTAAGAAGGTTACCATAGTTCTTCTTGAACATTATTACATTTTTTTACTATGTGTGATTGACCTGTAAATAACCATACATATTTATGGAGTACAATGAGGTGGTTTGATATATCTGTGCTTTGTGTAATGATAAATTTAGGATTATTAGTTGTTTATTGCATTAAGTATGTATTCTTTGTGATGAGAATATTCATGTAGCTATTTTGGAATGTAGGTTATTATTAGCGATGGATACCCCACTGTGCTGCAGAACACTGTTGTTCCCCTCTCTCACCAGGGCACTTTAACCACTGACTGGCCTCTCACCACCATTCCCTTGTCTTTTCTTTTTCCAGCTTCTGGTAAATGTCCCTCTGCTTTATTTTCTATATCAAATTTTGACTTCTACACATTTGTAAAATAATACAATATTTAGTTTTCTGAGCATGGGTCATTTAAAAAATGCTCATAAAATAATATAAAGATATGGACAGATTTCCTTTCTCAATAAAAGTATGTGTTGTTACTTAGAATGGTCTATCCATATCAAAATAAATACTGCTAGCGTAGATAATCTTACCCTTATAAAAACTCATGCAGAATTTTTAGAGTGACAGGGCCTTTTGGTTCCTAGATGTGCATGACTCAAGGACAAGTGACTGACAACCAATACACACACAAAAATCCTGACAGTGCTTCTGCAACTCGTTGTCTCACACTGATAATGATTAAAGACACAGACACAATGTATTTAGCAAAGCAAAAGGAGCCTTTATTAAAGAACAATGTACAGTGCAAGAAACTAAGGAATGATGAAACTCACAAGAATGGGAGGGGTTCCAAGAGAGGGGAAAACCACTGAGCTGCTTGTTTTGGGCTTTCTATAGTACTTATGGCAGAAAGTGTACAAAGAATGAGGTCATTCTCTCAAGACTGGCTAATTCTCTGTATTTCACAGGCTGAGCCAATTGGGGAGCCCCTATTTTTTGCATGTTCCCATGTCCTTACCAGGGAGCTGACCCATGCTGCTCTCCCACTTGGAGAAGAAGTTGAAATCTCATCTCTGCCAACATTTACTTCCACTTTGTTAGCTGCAGGGCTGCTAGGTGTTCACCCTAGCCGTATGTGCGTTCCTTAATGAGCATTTCCGAGGAGTGGATCCTTCTGGAGCTTACTAGCAATGGCTTTTACCCAGACTGGACTGGCCTCTCATCTGGTCGCTTAGCCATCTCACACTTAAGCACAATCTCTTCTAGCTCACTTCTTACATATTTCAGATCTTGAAGTTTTAACCCTAACATTCCTTTCAACAGTAACACCTGTTTTACTGTAAGAAAATACAATGCCTCTAGTTGTCATCTTTCTGCTTAGAACTGCTGCAGCTATTCTAGAACTTTTGTCTTTCCATCTAAATATTTGGATTTTTTTCCTGCTCCTTAGGATTTTTTTTTCTCCTTTACTGTGGTATAGCAGTTTTTGTGACACTGACTTGTTATAATTTGCCACTGAATCTAAAATTCTCCTTAAATTATCAACAGAAACATTTTCTGGCTACTGAGTTCTTCATTCAGGCTTTCTATTTTTCATGAGTCATTTTTTTATTATTTACTTTTTTATGTGTTTCAGTAAAAATACCAAACATTGGCCTAATGCTTATCATATCTTATTGGCCTTTATGCCTCAGCCTCTAAAATAAAAAAATATTATTAGTTTAATATATTAATCAATTAATTCAATATATTAATTTATTTTTATTTCTGGAAGTGGATTTTATCCATTAAATCCATGATTAAATGGATTTTTCATCTTTGTCTTACTTATCAGCATTGATGTTCCTAATTGTCATTTTATTTTAATTGAAAAAAAGTGAATTCTGGGATCTGAGATCTCCTGAGACCAGCTGAATTGCAGGAAGGTAGGTAGGAACTGGATGCTTCAGCAAGGCTGATTGTTGATTGACTTAATGTAGTTAATCTGTTAATCCAGTTGTTTTGGGCTTAATTGGCTTTTGTGGCTGTGGGGGTGGAGTTATCCTCCCAGCTGGTATAAAAGGTAGGGTTGTGTGAGTCTTGAGATCTGAGATCTCCCAAGAACAGCTGTGCTGCAGGTACCGGCACCACTCCCCCCACCTCATCCATCATGACCAAGTTGGATTCATACCAGAGATGCAGGGATGGTTCAACATATGAAAATCAATAAATATCATCAAACCCATAAATGGAATAAAAGACAAAAACCATACCATCATCTCAATTGATGCTGAAAAATCCTTTGACAAAATCCAGCATCCCTTCATGCTTAAAATCCTAGAAGGAACTGGATTGGAGAGATCATTCCTCAATGTAATCAAAGCCATATACAGGAAACCAACAGCCAATATCATCCTAAACGGGGAAAAGACAGAAACATTCCCTTTAAAGGTAGGAACTCAGCAAGTCTGCCCACTGTCACCACTCCTCTTCAATATAGTGCTTGAAACACTTCCTAGAGCAGTAAGGCAAGGAGAGGAAATTAAAGGAGTACTAATTGGAAGAGAGGAAGTCAAGCTGTCCTTATTTACTGATGATATGATTCTTTACTTAAGGGATGCTAAAAACTCCACCAGAAAACTCCTAGAAATGATTAACTGCTTCAGCAAAGTGGCAGGATACAAAATTAACCTAAAAAAAAAAAAATCAATGGCCTTTCTTTACACCAAGAACAAGCAACTGGAGAAAGAATTCAAAGAGACCTTCCCACTCACAATAGCCTCAAAATACCTAGGAACAAACCTAACCAAAGACACCAAAGATCTCTACAACAAAAATTTTAAACCTTTAAAGAAAGAAATTGAAGAAGACATCAGAAGATGGAAAAACCTCCCATGCTCATGGATTGGGAAAATTAACATTGTAAAAATGTCCATTCTACCAAAACTCTTGTATAGATTTAACTCAATCCCAATCAAAATCCCCAAGAGTTTCTTCACAGGCTTGGAAAAAAAAGTCCTTAAATTCATTTGGAAAGACAAAAGACCCCAAATAGCCAAAACAACCCTGAGCGAAAAGAGCTACATAGGGCGGATCTCTATACCAGACTTCAAACTATACTACAGGGCTATAGTCAAAAAAACAGCCTGGTACTGGCACAAAAACAGACCTGTTGACCAATGGAACAAAACTGAAGATCCAAATCTGAGCACATAGAATTTCAGCCATCTCATATTTGACAAGAGGGGCAAGAAGACACAGTGGAGAAAAGACAGCATCTTCAGCAAGTGGTCTTGGCAAAACTGGATCACCACTTGTAGAAGAATGAAATTAAACCCCTACCTCTCGCCTTGTACAAAAGTCAACTCCAGATGGATCAAAGACCTCAACGTGAAACCCCAAACTCTGAAAGCAATAGAAGAAAAAGTTGGCAGCAGACTACAAGACATAGGCATAGGAAAAGCCTTCCTAAATGAGACAGCAGCTGCACAAGAATTAAGGTCGACAATTGACAAATGGGACCTCATTAAACTCAAAAGCTTCTGTACATCAAAAGAAACAATCAAGGAAGTGAAGAGAAATCCCACAGAGTGGGAGGAAACCTTCACTGCAGATACATCTGACAAAGCATTGATTTTCAGAATATATAAACTACTCAAAAAACAAAGAAGAAAGAAAACAAATGACCCACTCAATAGATGGAGCAAAGAGCTGAACAGAGACTTTACAGGTAAGGAATCAGAGATGTCTGAGAAACTCCTTAAGAAGTGTTCAACATCACTAATCATTAAGGAAATGCAAATCAAAACCACTCTAAGATATCATCTTACTCCAATAAGACTGGCTAGGATCAAGAAAACAAATGATACCAAGTGCTGGAGAGATTGTGGGGAAAAGGGAACACTCATCCACTGCTGGTGGGAGTGTAAACTTGTGTAGCCACTATGGAAAGCAGTGTGGAGAACCCTTGGAAGACTTGGAATGAACTTGCCACCCAACCCAGCCATACCACTCCTAGGGATGTACCCTCAAGACTCATACACCACAGAGATACATGCACGGCCATGTTTATTTCAGCTCTCTTCACAATAGCAAGGAGCTGGAACCAACCCAAGTGCCCCTCAACTGATGAGTGGATAGAGAAAATGTGGCACATCTACACAATGGAGTTCTATGTAACAGTAAAGAAAGACGACATCATGAGCTTTGCAGGAAAATGGCTGGAGCTAGAGGACATCATGCTTAGTGAAGTAACACAGTCCCAGAAAAACAAATGATGAATGGTATCCCTCATCTGTAAATGCTAGAGCCAATTACCTAGTTGTAAGTATTTCTTGTGCATGACCCCTTAAGATTTTGTCCAAAGCAGTTGGGAGTGATGCATATTAGAAACAATAACAACAACAAAAACAAAAACAGAAAGGACTGCATCAAAGAACTGACTGAAACAATGAACTTTTGCTCAAAACAGTCAACTTCCACATGGAGAATATTGAGAAAGACTGAGAAAGAGATGAAAAGCATATTTGGCAGAATGCATGAGCTCTGGTGGGGTGGGGGACTGGAGGGGACATGGATCTAGATTTGATTTAAAAATATATATATATATAAATTAATTTTAAAAAGTAAATTCTGAGGCTTCTTTAACCACTTATGCTTTTCTGTTAGTATTAAAATAATTTCACAAGACTTTTCTGTCATTCAAGTTACAAGATTTTCATTTACTTATAAGCATCCTGAAATACCAACTGTTTGAATGTGATTCTTTTTTTTATAAAGGCCTACTAAATGTAAATTTTTGCACCTTTTAATTTAGTGTTCAAATTTTAGAATAGCAGGTCTTCAGAGAAGTCAGGAGATTTCCTTATTTATACTATATAAGCAACCAGCCGGAGTTAAGAGACACGTTGACTGAACTCTCCCTGTACATATTCACTACTGTATTGGATTGAATTCTAAAATGAAAAGCATAATTGTATTCTTTAAATGTCTAGTAGAGCTGTGAAGTCATTCAAACACAGAGCTGATACAGCAGAATGAAAATCTAAAAGTAAATTATGAGTTTTGAGACAGATAAGAAATGTAAAAATTCATACTCTGATATTTCAGGAACTCTACTTGAGGTTTCCTCTAAGTATTGTGAAGAATGGCCTTGTACAACTTTATAAAATTATCAGCATTGAATACCATGGTATTGTTCTAAAAACGTAGTAAACTATAATCTAGTGGGTTCATCATCATACTCTTAGTTTAGAATTAATGTATAAGATATCAGTTCGGAATGTCAAACTGTAGATAGTTTCAGTGCCATTTAGTGAAATGATTTGTTTTCCCCAATTTTAATGAAGAAGAATCTCTGTGATGCATTATGTAATGTTGGACACAGCCATTACTTCTTGATCCCTATTGCTATGCAGTCCTTAGAGTTAGTAGACAAGAATCTTAAAAGGAAGTAAGATTAAAGGGATGAAAGAGTCATTGCTTTTAATGAGCACACATGGTGTTCTGTCAGAACAAATTACCCCATGATGTCTGTGATTAACTAGGCTGCCACTTTTTCTATGAGCGTACAGTACTGCAAGCCAAGTAAACAGAATAGAAAACTCTCTGCAAAATTAGAAATCAGTTTTAATTTCGTATTTATCAACATCTTGTCATTTGTGACCACACTTCATCATATACATGCTTTTGCCTGGAGACATCAAAATTAAAATTTATTTTGATAAAAGTGTTGTACCTCAGTACCAGCCTGAAGATCCTTGAAGATATTTGAATTGAAGATATTTTCTCTGACAAACAATAAAGTGCACAAATTAGAATGAATTTGCTCCAGTTTCAAAAATAACATTATACTAATTTCAAAGGCTTCATTTTCTTCAGTGCTCGCATATAGTTCCATTAAGGGGAAATGCATAACATTAAGTAAATTTGTAGTGATGTACAAATAAAAATCTTCTGGGTACATTTTACTTTCTCTTCCTGAGATTTCTTCCAAACCGATTTTAGGAGAGAGCCCTAGCCATATGTCTTCTTGCAAAGGTTTATGAAGAGAGACTATTTCCTGACAACCAGGTATATTAAGAATGCAAATTATGCAGAAGCAATATGAACTGTCTAACTGCATATCACATCACAGCCAAGGAGAGATCACAGCATATATAAGAAGCATGCTTTCATCTCTTGTCTAACAAGCATCTATCTCTATTTTGATAGCCATTTGTGTCTAAGAATAAAGTTTTATTCTACTGCATTCCAGTGGGACCTGCTCATCTCTCCAGGGTCAGATGCAGTCTTTCCTACGCATTAACCATGCTCCTGTAATTTCTGATCTGAAATACAGGTTTTTTTTTTAATTTCTGGCTATGGTAGCTTTATCTAAGTCTTTCCAAAATACTACATAAATTGCTCCTATTCAAACTGCTTCAGTCTTCCCCAAATTCTCACTGTATGTATAGTCTCTTGTTTCATACTTGTTTCTTATTATTCCTCCAAATTATAAGTTATTTGAGGCCACAAAATATGATATGATAGCATTTTACCCCACAGTAAGTATATATGGCAGTTGTTAATATTTTATAAACTTATATATTTTCTTTAATACTTTATTTACTCTTTATTTTACAATTTAAGGACTCTAATATAACACCCTTCCATCCCTCTGAGGCTTGAGCTAATTAAAACATTTTAAAAACATTCATAACAAAACTATCTTAATTGCCACATACATGTGTCTTCAATATTCATTTAGTGTTTGGGAAGACATGAGTTCTCCAGTCCTGGTTAAATCTACATCAGTGGCTTCACACAGGCTGTAGGTAACCTGCTCCCTCTTGGGTTCTGTTCCTTGCAAGTCAGCACTAAATAGACACATTTCTTTTCTTGCCATTATATTCATATACTGTATTGTGATGCTATCCATTCTCACCATTACCGTCCCTTCTCCATCTCCCTCACTTGCTGACTCTCTTTGTTCCAACTAGTCCCCTATCTAACCCTATGGTGTGTGTGCGTGTGTGCGTGCGTGTGTGTGTGTGTGTGTGTGTGTGTGTGTGTGTGTGTGTATGAAGGTCTTGTGCAGGTAGCCACATCAGCTGTGTTGTCCACATTGTTCTGGTCCTACTGTACCAGAGAGTGTTTCACAGTACCCTGTTTCATTCTCCTGCTCTTACAATCTTCCAGCTCTTCTGTGATGTTCTCTGCAGCATGGAGACATTGATGTAGATGTTTCATTTAAGTACTCACTAGTCACTTATTCTCAGTCTCTGCATTAACCAACATCTTCTGCAAAAAGAAGTATCAAAAAGAATTAATATGGCCCAGGCTGACAGCACCACTCATCCATGGGCACAAAAACAAATGTTTAGGAAACAGTTTGTCCATCTAGCAAAACATAGTACATTCCTTCCCAGGGCCTGTAACCTCCCTAGGCATAAGCTTTTGACAATGTTTACAATACCAGGAATGAGCTCACTCCTGTGGAATGGTTTCAAATCCAATGATGAATCAGCTGATTACCCCCCATAACAGTCATACCACTATTGTACCAGTGGTATGTACCAGCGGGCACATCTTGGCTGGCATGTCAGTATGTAGCATGTAGGATCCATAGCTGGGAAAAAGTGCTGATAACTTTCCTTCCCCTGAAACCTATATAGCACCTTCCAGCACAATGAACATTCACCAAGGGGAGAGGAGGATTGTGACTCATTTTCAGCTTTGTTTCTGTATATCCCCTATTTATGGTGCAGGTATCTGCTAAGATACAGGGCCAAAGAGTCTAGTCTGGTGTGTAATCAATAGCAATGGCAGTAGCCTGTATCATTTTGGAAGCCTCTGAGTGGTCTCTGACCAACACCTCTGTTTACAAATCTGTGGGGCTTATGGGAGTGTTATTATCAATGTACATAGGATGTCTCTAAACTATAGTTTTTAAGTTATGTTTTTAGCAAATTTATACAGTAGTAACATTTCTTTACAACCTCAGTTTGGGTTGACCCTTTCCCCAAGTTATACCTCTCCCCTATTCTTCTACCCAGTCCCTACTTAACCCTTTCCACCAGTAGTACGTTCTCTACTTTCACATAACATGTGTTTTGTCCTCTCTCCATAAATGACTGTTCCACTTCTTTTGGATCATTCCTTGCTTCCTGATCTCTACATGCATTCATTTCCACTTATACACATCTAAAAATCTAACAGTTTAAATTTGGGATTTGCCTATGAGAAAATACACAGCATTCATCTCTCAGGGACTGGGTTATTTCACTCAATATAATGATTTCTATTTCCATCCATTTTTTTCCTGTAAATTTCAGTTTAGTTTTCTTTAGTGCTGAAAAGCATCCTGCATTTGTTTATTTGCATTATAAATACATCAGCTGCACAGATGTGCAGATATCTTTGCCATATAGTAAAGAATCTTTGGGTAAATGCCCAGAGTAACTGGGTCATATGGTAGTTCTATTTTCGCTTTCTGAGAAACCTGCACACATTGATTTCCAAAGTAGCTATACCAGTTTACATTCCCACCTGCAATGAATAAGCATTCCTTTCTCCACATTCTCAACAGCATGTGTTGTCCTTCGGTTTCCTTATAGAAGCCCTTCTACTGGGGTGAGATGTAATATCAAAGTAGTTGAAATTTGCATTTCCCTAGTGGCTAAGGATGTTGAACAGGTTTTTTTTTTTTAATTTTTACTGAATTTTTGTATGTCTCATGCATAGCATATTAATCATCTTTATACCCCCTTCCCAATTGGTAACATCCCAGAATCAACCCACTAGATTCCTTGTATTGTGTCCTTTGTATTATAGTCTAACAAGTCAAATTAGTATCTCCTGATGTCCTTAATTAACATTAATCCACATTAATGTTAATTAAGGATATCCTTAACATTAATCCACAGGGGTTTAGTCAATCAATCTAGAGTCATTCCCTTAAAGAAAATAAGCTCTTCTTCACCCCGCAGTAATCAGCTACCAATAGTTCTTCAGCTAAGATTGGGACCTGATGCCCATTTCCACAGTTCTGTGCTAGGTTTCTGTCTGTTTGAGTTTGTATGGGTCTTGTGTATGCTGAAACAATTGCTGTAGATTTATAGGAGCAGGGTCCTAGGACCTTGTGGACTCTACCTCCATATGATCATACACCTCATCCCTGGCTCTCACAATGTTTCTGCCCCCTCTTCCTCAATGGTCCCTGGGCCCTGGGTGGGTGGAGTTTAATATAGCAGCCCTGTCCAAGAACCCATACCCTGCAAACTCTTACTCTCTATGCTTTGGCAATTTGTGGACCTTTGTGTTCTACAAGTTCCCATAGCCTTAAGCGTAGAGGTTCCATTGTAGATGTATTTTAGGGTTGATCATTTCACAGACACTTTATGTGTTCCCATTGTGGAACTTTATAAATTCTTCTTCTGTTGCAAAAGAAGCTTCTTTGATGAGTGGTAACAGGTATACTTGCCTGTAAGTATAACAATCCACATTTAGCACCGTCTAAGAAATTATGTTTGTCTAGGGATGTGACAGCCTTGGTTTTTTTTTTTAGATGACCTTTCCAGCCATGTGTATGTTACATCTATGTTTACAGTACCACACATGCATTTCTTCCCATTGAGTGGGCTTTAAGTCCAAATAGGTAGCTATTGATTATGCTCAAGATAAAAGTGTCACTATTGTGCTCACTTTGGTAGCACATATACTAAAATTGGACCAATACAGAGAAGATTAGCATGGCCCCTGCACAAGGATGACACGCAAATTCATCAATATAATTTGCTATGCCAGTCATTGTTGTGGTTTTTAGGTTTTAAAGCTGTGGTTGGACCATTGATTGATGTTCTCCCTCAGCAGCTTGCAGTCTTCTCCAAAACTCTGAAAACTAGCCTTGCAACTCTGTTCCAGCTCCTTTGCTTCAAGTCCTGCATCTAAATTATGTCCTATCTTCAGCAATAGGATCTTATCTTTAAGCTCTTGGAGGTAGTCAAGGGCTGCAGCAATAGGCTGTGTAATTTGGGGTGTCTCTTGGACTATCCTGGCCAACAACTCCAAGGGAGGTATCCTTGTCAGGCACTGATCCATGTTATATAGCATTCAGCTATACACATGGACTCATGGAGAGATTGTATGTGTAATTTTTCCATATGATCTTGAACTAATATGCTTCCCTCCAGTTCGTTAGAGAGAGAGAGAGAGAGAATACCTAGTTAGTAAGAAAAACAAGTTTTTAAAAGTATTTTTAGCCTTTTTCAATATATATTTTAATTAAATATTTGTGCAAGTCATACAAAACATTTTAATCATCTTTATGATTAATAAATTAATAATGCATATTTAATTGACATGAGTTCAACAAGTGCCCAGTTTTGCCTAGACACTGTCTACAGGATACATGCTGTTTTAGGACTTAGTAAAAGTAAATATGTGTATATTAAACAACATTGGTTTACAGACTCTGATAAAAACGGTAATGCATCCGAGTTAAATGGAGATATAATTCACTGTTGTGTAACAACTATTTATAGTGGGTCCTGATGAAACTTACTTTCTAGGTGCCACAAAGGTTTTGATATGAGAGACTTTCTTGCCTCCCCCCCAGAACAAGGAGAAATATGACGATGATGGGGTTGCTCTCCAACTGTAAATTGGAGACAACTATTATAGAGGTAATCTCTTATAAAACTGGTAAAACTGCCTTCTTTAATTGACTAATAGACATAGAACTGTGAAAAGGATTACTCTCTGTTCAGAACCAAATATAACACTAAAGTCCTTAAACTATGCGCTTAAGCAAAATATATCAATACAGGAGCTCTGACATCAGTAATGGATTATTCCACCAGGGAGATGTTGGCCGGGGATCTAAGGTTCCCACAAAGGTAAAGGCTCTCTGCTTTAAAACTGGATACCTGCAAGAAAGAGCGTGATAAGGTCCTGCTGCTTGAAGACCTGATGTAAGCATGGAAAAGATGCATGAGACCACACATGCAACGTGTACAGATTGGCCTTGGGAATACCAGAGATGTTACCAAGCCGGCCACTAAACCAATTAAAAAGCCAAATACGGGTCTCCTTGAGTTCAAAGCAAGACTCCACCGTCACACCAGCTTACAACACACCTGGCCTGGAAATAATGTGCAGCAGAGGCAGCCATATGCGCTATATCCCAAATCTAATTGGTAACTGGCTCTCTCCTTTGAGGAATAACTCCATGGCTGAGCCACAAGCTTACATCTCTACAGTCTAGGAATAGTAAGCCACAGTAAGACCCCGTCATATTAACAGGAAAAAATGTAGTTCGCTGGATCAACATCCATCTAAACATATATGTCTATTAACAAAGTAACCTACCATAACTATAAGCTGTTTAAATACCCTATATATTAGTTGCTTTGTGCTTCATTAGTAGGATGAAAAGGTTTTCCTGGAACAACTGTCAGCCCATGAAAGAAACAGCCAGAATTGGACAGAATCCAAGACAACAGCTCCAGAGAGAGTGGACTTGTTCTGGCTTTTTCTCACAAACTTGTGCCCCTTTTCTAAAGCCCAGGGAATAATCTGCGGAAAAGGGGCGTGGCGTCGGTAGAATGAAAGGGCTGCGCTTGGGGTGAAGGGTGAACTACAGCAATGTAGTCTTGACCCTCATTTGATTAACCTGTTTGAACATACAAACCCTCACCCCCCGCTGGAAGGTGGGGCTGTGGGTGTTTGGGCACAACAGCCTGCTAATTGGTTATACATGAAGGATGCTTGTACTCCATGGATTATCACTTATAGCTAAAAATGGAAAAAAACAAACTGAGAGAGATATGCAGGACGTTCATGGCAGAATTCAATGATTTTGGTGGGGTGGTGGGGGGGGTGAAGGGTAAGGGGAGTATGCCTGGAAACTAATTGGCAAAATGATGTATGAAATGCCAAAGCATCAATAAAAAAAAATGTTGTGAAAAAAAAAAAAAAAAAAAAAAAAAAAAAAAAATATATATTTAAATTAAATATTTGTGGCAAGTCATACAAAACATTTAATCATCTTTATGCTCCCTCCCCCATCTACCTTCCCCATGCCCCCCCCAACAGGTTCTATGCATTCTCTCATATGTGTTAAAGCCTACAGAGTCAAGTTTGTGTGTCCAGATGTCCCTAGTGCAAGTTATCCACTAGAGTCTAATCAGGCTATCTGAGCGCACTCTTTTTTTTTTGGTCTTTTTCAAGGCACAAGATCTCCCTGGTGCCCCAGCTGTCCTGGAACTCACTCTATAGACCAGGCTGGCCTTGAACTCTCAAAGATCCGCCTGCCTGCCTCTGCCTTCCAAGTGCTAGGATTAAAGGCATGCGCCACCATGCCTGGCTAGAGCCACTCTTCTTAAAGATCAACATACAGCAATAGTGTCAGCATGCACAAGACCCAAGCAAACTCAATTAAACAAAAAATCCAGCATAGAACTGGGGAATTGGACAGCACGATTCACCCTATCTGAAGAAGCATTGTTGGCTGATTACCACTGGTGAGGGAGAGCTGATCTTATTAGCCATTTTTGTCTATTCTTTTGAGGACTCTCTTTTCAGATTTATGGTCCATTTTCCAATTGGGTTGTTTGTTTTCATATTGCTTAGTTCCATGATTTGATTTCTTTGTATATTATCATGTGACATGTGTAGCTGGAAAAGATTTTCTCCCGCTATTTAGGCTTTCCCTTCACCCTAATGGCAATTTCCAGTGCTAAATATGAGCTTCATAATTTCACAGGGGCCTGTTTGTCAGCCATTGCTCTTACTCCTGAGCAAGCAGGGTTTGTTTAGAAACGTCTTACCTAATCTGTATCATGAAGGATACTCCCTACCATTTCCTCTAGCCGTTTTAGAGTCTCAGGTTTTATCATATTATTAATCCATTTGGTGTTGAGTATTTTATGCAGAGTTAAACAAGGATCCAGCTTCATTCTTTTACATGTAGATATCCAGTTTTCAAGGCACAATTTGTTAAGGATGTTAACCTTTCTCAGTTGTGTACTTTTGAAATATCTGTCCAAAATCAGGTGGCTGAGTGTACATGCACTTATAGTAGGATTCTGATTATCTTTCATTGATGGTCATGTTTGATTTTGTGCTTGTGTCATGGTCATTTTACTCCCATGGCTCTGTAGTATAACTTGAAATCAGGGGTGGTGATGCCTCTGGCTATAGTCTTTCTACTGAGTATTGCTTTGGCTATCCTGGGACGTTTATGCCACCATAAGAATTTTAAAATTCTTTTTTTTTAATTTTATTTATTTTTGTATGTATATGAATGTACTGTCTGCATGTAGGTTTGTGCACCCGTGTCATGCAATGCCTCAGAAGTCAGAAGAGGGTGTCGGATTCCCCTGGAACTGGAGTTCTCCTGGAATTGGAGTTACAGATGGTTCTCAGCTGCCATGTGGGTGCTGGGGATCGAACCCGGGTCCTCTGCAAGAGCGTCGGCATTCTTAACCCCTAGGCCATCTCTCCAGCCCAGAATTTTAAAATTCTTATTTTTATGTCTACGAATGGCACTGGAATTTTTACTGGAATTTCATTGAATCTGAACATTGCTTTTGAAAATTAACATTTTCACAATGTTAATTCTTCTAATCCACAGGCCTGGGAGGTCTTTACTTCTCATGTCTTCCTCAGTTATCTCTTTGGTGTTTTAAAATTTTCATTGTAGAAGGTATTTTTAGGCTATTGTGAATGACATTATTTCTTTGACTTTTTTTCTCAGTCTGTTAGCCCTTATTATATAGGCATTTTGTATGTTATTTTAAAATTCTACCACTTTGGTGAAAGTCTTTTTCACCTCTAAGAGGTTTCTATGTAATGCTAGGATATCTCATATATAGTATCATATTATCTGTGAAATTATCTCTACTTCTTTCTTATTTCCATCCCTTTTAATTTTCTCTTACTGTTTTAAGGCTTCAAGAACTATATTAAGTAAGAGTGGAGAAATCCATAGCCTTGTTATCCCTGATTTCCACTAAAATCAAGTTTGTATCCCTCTAGCATGATGTTGTCTGTAGGCTTCTGATATATAGCTTCTATTATACTGAAATACATTCCTTTCATCCTTAATCTCTTTACAGTTTTATCATGACTATATTTCAGTGGTCTTCCGTGTATCTTTGAAATGACTGTGTGGTTTCTGTGAATAGTCATTTCTGAACTACACTTAGTGTGTTTTTATTCCTAAGACAATAGAAAACAAAGAATTAACAACCACTGACCTATTCCTCTTTTCACTCAAATAAATGATGGATGATTAAGAGAATAAAATAAAAGTTCAGGATGTTTGCTACATACATAGTTCTCCATGTGATTGCAGTGTTGACAGGGTGTTTGCCTAAATAAGAAAGTATGTCCATGCAAAGTAGAAATTTCAGGCTATTATTGAAAAACAGAAATTTTCTTTAATCAAATGAAGAATTCTTGATTGTTTTCAGGAGACAAATATGTTTGGTTGCTAGGCAATTAAGAAAGCCGGTTCTTAAAAGTTATATCTGAGTCTCGTTTGGTTTGTTCCTGTAAGTGTAAAATAATGTCATAAATATATTCAGCCCTCAAAACATGATGTATGTTTGAATAAAGTTCTGAAATATAAAACTGAAAAGGAATAAAACCTGAGGAAAAAATGTTATGTATATCAGCAAGGAATAATTATACTGAGGTAGTAAGTTAAAAAAAAAAGGCTGAATAGTGTGTGTGGTGCCTAATTTAGTAACAAAGTCAAAATGCAGGAATGAAACTCACATATCAATGGAGGAAAAACTACCATATTTTGAATTGTTATACGAAAATATCAATTGTGGAAAAATGTTTTTTTTCCATGAAATTGAATTATTCCATCATTTAGAGTAGTTTATAAAACTTGTATTATTTATGGGAAGACAAAATAAAAAGAAGACAAATAGTTGACAATAGCTGATGACCATTACAGGAAAATTCTTCAGTAGCAAACGATCTTGAAAATAAGGCATATATGTATTGTCTCTGTCATATCAGAATTTCAAATATGCTTTCATTTGACAGACCCTAATAAGACTTGGAGATACCAAACATGTGGTATCTTATAGTCATAGTCATGTTACACTTCTGATCTCATCTAGTTCCATATGATGTCACAATTGTAGCCTCAGTACAGACATTTGCTGAGAAAATATGATCCAAAAAGAACTGATGACAGAGAGAAGTAACAGTTAACACAAGTGTCTGATCTAATCAGCATTTTGGCTACAGAGTATAGGTCAGTGTTTTCTTACAGGAGCATAGGGGACCCAAAGGCAATAGTAAGCTCACCCAACACAAGTGATGACCTGCAGAAGCTGCACCCTGCAGTTCATAGCCTGACAGATGAACAGGATGTATCTCATCCCTTCACAGCTATTTACTGTGTTCCTTAGGGTGGAGCCCTGGGTATCTTGTTAATTTCAGTAACTTTTTGAGACCTGTTAGCTGTATATTTCCTCTGACTCTCATGACCCTGTCTCCCTACAGGTAATGTCTCAGTTTGGAAGAAATAACTACATTTGGAGGGACATTTTTTTTCTTTCTCCTGAACTCCAGGTGTGGATTACAGTTATTTAATGAAAATCTCAGTATCTATAGAGTATATTTTATCTCTCCTGTAACTATAGTTGTATATCCCAAGAATATTTAATAGATGAAATACTGTCCTTCAATGCATTTATATTTCCCTACAATTTTCTTCACATATCCCTAGTCTCATTTACATAACTCTCACAGCTACATGAGCATGAACAATGACCGCAACCTTCTAGGGACCTGACCCTTACCCTCCCCCACACACACTCTTCTCATTTTTGCATCAATTAATTGTCTCCTAAAACACCAAAGAATAAACAAGCTTTACAAGGTGCAGTATGGTCCCCTTAAGAGATGTGTAACCTTGGGTTGCTCGATTCCTTAAAACAAATTTTAAAATGAAATAATTTCTTGCTTAATATCAACTTCATAGAAACTGGAGTGGAATAATGTAACAATGCAGGGAAAGAATCTAACAGGCAGTATTTAATATACATTAGTGATTTTATATCTAATGTTAATATAATGAGTATGTTCTAAAGCTAATGGCTCAATCTGTCTTTTCTGCCACTTCTTTAGCTTATCCTGACTCATCTTTCCGCTGAATTTTGCCCAGCCTGTGACATTCCCCACTGTTTTCGGTCCTCAGTGTTGTCATGTTTCCAGTTCATGGCATCCCTTACTCTCGGGGATTTATTTGCACCCAATATTCTTTTTGTCTGCTTAAATCCACCTCCTCTTCTTACCCTAAAATTTCTAGCAATTAACCATAACTTGGGCTGTAAGTTAGATGGCAATTTCTCTGAAAATAATTTTCTAATCCCAACCTTCTCTAACAAGAAAATTCAAATATTATTATTAAATGCATTCTACATAATTCCTACTGTTTTTCTTATTCTTCCCATCAGGTGCGAGGATTCTTGGATTCTGGAACCTATGTATGCAAAGTTAACTTTTGTATGCTCAGTGATAGTCTGATGACCATGTATTTGCCTCCTAATAGACAGCTTTGAAATGAGTGAATAAATCACCTTCCTAAACAATTACCTATTAGGAAGAAGCCATTAGAAAACAGCAGTAAATTCTGACTAGAAGTTTTTTTTTTTTTTTTGTTTTGTTTTTTTGTATGTGTATGAGTGTACTGTCTGCATGTAGGTTGGTGCACCCATGTCATGCAATGATGTGGAGGTCAGAAGACAGTGTCGCATTCCTCTGGAACTGGAGTTAAAGACGGTTCTTAGCCGCCATGTGGGTGCTGGGAATCGAACCCTGGTCCTCTGCAAGAGCAGTAGGTGCTCTTAACCACCGAGCCATGTCTCCAGCCCTAGACTAGAAGTTTTAAGATGCTCATGCATCTTAATTCCCTTCTTTGGAAGGTGGTGAAAGTTCTTTTGTTTGTTTTATTTTGCTTTAAAATAGCAGAATCCTATAATAATCAGCTACTACAGATCCTTAAGGTTTGTTTCAAATTCTGTTCTTCTTAGTTTGTGATTAATTTTTATACATGATACAAATTAACAATACATTTCTAGTAATTAAATCTAATCTCTGTAAAGCAAAATTACTTCTAAAGTATTTTTGGAAAGTATATACTCCAATAAAGTATATTTTCATTTGGCCTATATAGAGGCCTAGTATGTGATATAGAATCCAGTAAACATGGGGCTGGAGAGATGGCCTAGCGGTTAAGAGCGCCGACCGCTCTTGCAGAGGACCCGGGTTCGACCCACATGGCGGCCGAGAACCGTCCGAAACTCCAATTCCAGGAGAACTCCAGTTCCAGGGGAATCCGACACCCTCTTCTGACCTCCGCAGCATTGCACGACACGGGTGCACAGACTTGCATGCAGACAGTACATTCATACACATACAGAAATAAATAAAATTAATAAAAAAATTAAAAAAAGAACCAGTAAACCTGATAGATGGCTTTAGAACACTATACACTGAATTTCAACAAGTCTATAGAACTCAAGAGAACAGATTTTCACTACTGGAGGATTGAAAATTTGTGCAACCCCTAAGGAAAGCAGTGTGGAAAACTCTTATAAATCTAAGATTGAAGCTACCATTTGACTTGGTTATATTGCTGCTTGGCATATACGCAAAGACTCATTGCAGAGATATTTGTACACCTGTATTTGTTGCTGCTCTTTTCATAATAGATAAGAGATGGAAGGAAGCTAAGTGTCCCTCAAGTGATGAGTGGATAATGAAAATGTGATACATTTACTCATTGGGGTTCTCAGGGTAAAGAAAGACAACATCACAAATTTGAAGGCAAATGGATAGAATTAGAAGCTGTCATGCTATGTGCAATAACATACACTGAAAAAATTTTAAAAAATGACATAGGTTGTCCCTCATTTGTGGATCTTAGCACAAAAATCCTTATATGGGAAGGAACAAGGGAACTAAAGGAAAAGAAGGAACCTGAATGAGAACAGTAGGAGACAGGTGTTACTGAGGCAGAAATGGATAAAATCAGGGCATTTACAAGGGGAGAGGTATACATTTGTATATTTGCATGAGGATAAAGGGAAAGAAGGAGCTCAAGAGAGGTGGGAGCATAGGAGAGAAGTATTAGCAAGAGATAAATGGGGAATATTGGGAATAAATGTGTAAGGCATGCAGGGAGAGTTAGAGAGGGACAAAGAGAAAGGAAAGAACAATGGAGAGAACAATAATGCTAGCTAGTGTATAAAAAAAAGAGGGAATTATATTAGTATGGCAAACTAATGACAGATTACACACACAATATCTCTACCTGAGTCCATGTTTGAAGGCTACATAACAAGAAATAGCGCCAGACAGGAGAAACTGTCCTTTGAGTTATTGACCAGAGTAGTCCAAGAGACTACCAAAATTACATTGGCTATTGCCACAGCTCATGATTGCCTCCCAGAACTCGAAAGTAAGACCCTATTGCTAAAGAGAGGACATACTTCAGATACTGGATTTGGAGCAATGGAGCTGGAACCGACCTAGAAGCCACTTCCCATGAAGGCTATCTGTGGTGGTTCGAAATGAGAATGCCCCCCATAGTCTCCAATATTCCGACATTTTGTCCCCAGTGGGTGGCTGTCACAAGCATAGACTGAAAGTCCAAAAGAAGGTCAGGATGCAGAGTATTATGCTGCAACCTAATTTATTCCTCCACACTTAGCGATAATCTTCTGATCTTCAGTCTATTCTCCCCAAGGCTTAGTCACCAGTGACTTCAGTTGCTCCTTGGATGCTGTGAATGGTGTCCAAGCTGGGAAGTTCTGGAGAGGTGCAAGCTGAGCAGATCAGAGCTGGGACATAGTAAGGGCATGGGGGTTGGGGTTCCCCAGAGGGGGAGTGTGAGCTGAGAGGTTCAGGCAGCATCTCACATGCTGATCTCCCAAGGGGGAGTGAGAACACTTTCCAGCTTAAGTAGTCCATAGTTGGGTGGGGAAGCTTGGGTGGTTATCTTACAGAGGGCCTGGGTTCACTTCCCAGAACTCACATTTTGACTAACAACTGATCTTGAGTCCAGTTCCAGAGAATCCAACATCATCTTCTGGCCTCCAAAGACATTGCATGAACAGGGTGCACTTGCATGCATACAAGCAAAACACTCACACACATATAAATAAATAACTAGTAGATGAATAAAATAGTACAAATACATAAATAAATATTTTTTAGTGAAAATAGATTGGTTCTGTAGCTCCGTGGTAAAGCATTTGTCTCTAGTGCACAGCATAGAAGGTTCGATCCAAAAAAGAAAGCAAAAGGAAAAAAATTAGGAAAGAATCTGTACTCCAGATGTGTCAGATAAAAGATTAGGTAAGAATCTGTACTCCAGATGTGTTGGCTAAAAATTAGGAAAGAATCTGTACTCCAGGTGTGTCAGGTAAGAATTAGGAAAGAATCTGTACTCCAGATGTGTTGGATAAAAAATTAGGAAAGAATCTGTACTCCAGATATGTCGGCTAAAAATTAGGAAAGAATCTGTACTCCAGATGTGTCAGGTAAGAATTAGGAAAGAATCTGTACTCCAGATGTGTTGGGTAAAAAATTAGGTAATGGAGATGATCACGAAGAGTTCCAGCCTCATCCTCTGCTGATTTCACCTGGGATGAAAGGTCCATGTGTTTCAGGTTAAGCTGACTGCATTTGATCTTCATCCCCTTTTCAGCTCAGTACTATTTCATTTTATATGATTCCTTGAGAAGTTATCACTTAGGTTATCCTTGTCCCACCCACATTCCTACACATTAATACCTGATTTTATACTTATTTTCCCAGATTCCCAACTCTAATGAACAACTTCTATGTTCAGTTTGCTTTGTAAGTTCAACCTCCATGCTTTTCTCAAGAGTTAGTGAAACTGGTGCAAACTGTTGTGTAAGCCAATGTTCTTGTGGGTGTTTTCATGGAAACCCTAACCACTGGGGTATTTAGCCACTCTGATCTAATTCAATTTTCATTTCAATTTAAAACTTATGAGTTTGTTTATAATTTTCTCTATGTTATATGTTGTTTCAAAGAATGAATGACAAAGACCCCTCCCAAAGAAAAAAATGCTATGCTCTGGGTAAGCAGCCCCCAAAGGTGTGGTTTCTAGACTGGAAATGTTTGAAGCTGATTGAAACATGAAGAGGTAGAATCTAGTTTCAAGTCTTCCTTGAAGCCCACACTGACACCCCAGCCCCTCTTCTTCCTCTCTTTTGCTTACCTGTCATAAAATGAAGGGGCCAAATGTCCCACTGTGCTGTGCTATAAATATCACTGACACGAAGTAGTGGGGCCTGTCAGTCACAGACTGTGATGGTGTTAACCTGAAATCTTCCTCACAGTCTCATGTTTGTCATTTTTGTTTGTTTGTTTTTTGTGAGATAGATTCTTGCTATGTAGCACTGACTCACGTGGTACTTCCAATGTAAGCTAGCACAACCTTCAACTCCTTCAATTCAAGCAATCTTCCAGCCTCAGCCTCTGCAGTGCTGGTAACACAGGCATATACCAGCACACCTAGCTAAACTTCTTACTTTTTACATTATTTTTATTTTCAATCTCGTATTTTGAATGATTGTTCTCTAGATCGTGGCACTATTCTGAGGAGCTGTGGCGTCTTTAGGAAGTAGGGCCTAGGTGCAGTAAGTAAGTGAATTGGGGTGGGACTGTGAAGGCTAAAGCTGCCCTTGGTTCCTATCATGCCCTCTGTTTTCCTCTCTCCCAATATCTGAAGAGCCCCCATCAATGAATCCCACCACAATATACTGAGCTGATTCACTATAGTTTCCTTGCAAGAATTGATTGAAACTCTTTGGATTCATAAGTCCAGCTAAGTCTTCCCTAACTTGCATTGTTTCTGTCAAGTACTAATAAAAACTTTCAAAACTATGAGCCAAATGAACTTTAATCCCTATCTTTAAGTTAATTATCTCAAGCATTTATCTACAGTAATGGAAAGCTGAATGACACAAAGTCCAAAGCCATTTTTCCATACTAGTCAATACTCACTGCCTGCAAAGAATAAGGAAAGAAGATTCACATTTATAATACTGATCAAGCCAATTCAACGACATGACTACATTTCAAGGACTTCAGCAGAGGCTGTGAATATAGTGATACAGAAACTCTTCTTAACAGTGAGGGAAGACAGAGATAGGCACTGGTAACACTGAGTGGCCTTGCTATAGTGAAGGCCAACAGAGGACTTATCCAGTTCCCTTCAGGCTGCTTGGCTGCCTCTTGAAGAAGGCAGTGTGTTAACCAACTCTTAAATACCAGAGGTAAAGCAGAGGCCCCTTGCCAAAGTTCTGCTTTTCTGAAAGGCACAGTATAAGGTGAGGATCATAAACAGCTCCTGGACCTTCTTAAAGGATGTGTGCCTTATTATGTGTTATTGCTTTAGTCTGCTTCAATATAAGAACTTCAGCTCATAATGTTATGATTTCCTCTTCACAAAAGGTGAGAGGCATGTTTCCTGGGCTGGATTCTATAGTATAACCTTGACTTTGTAACCAGGCGTCCATTGTTAATACATGCACTCAAATATTATTTATAGGGGAAAGTAATATGTAGGGATGAGTGACATTTTTATTATCTTGATATTAAATATAAAAGAATCAAATAAGAAAAGTGGGAAGGACAAAGTGAAGGTAGATGGGACAGAGAGACAATTTGCTTCTAGAGAGTAAGTCATGTTCATTAAACACCATGAAAGCATAAACTCTAAGTTCACTAAGTATTAGCAGAAACTAGGAAACATGTAAACATGCATCTTCACTGTTTGCTGAGTAGAAAATGATAGATCTTTCAACAGAATGATTATGTATAACATGTCTTCACATTAAATGCAAATAAGGAGGCAAGCAGGTTAATCAATGTGCTTCGAGAGCTTGCGGAAGAGGTTTGCATTCCTTCTTATTACCCCTTTGTTTCACTTACCTAAGACTTTTTCTCTTTGCTCCAACAAAGGAATGCTCCACTGAAGTTTCCCTAAACCTAGCAGGAGATAAAGGATTAAGGAGACCAATTTACAAAGGCAAGCAATAAGGATTTCTTTAAAGCCCTATCATTGAGATAAAGAATTTGAAACTTTTAAAAGAAACAGAAAAGGAATGACAGCCAAAGACTTGTTTATGAATGGCACCAGGGATTTAGACAAGAATCAGATAAAAATAATCATTACCGGGGCTGGAGAGATGGCCTAGCGGTTAGGAGCGCTGACCGCTCTTGCGGAGGACCCGAGTTCGGTCCCCAGCACCCACATGGCGGCTGAGAACCGTCTAAAGCTCCAATTCCGGGAGAACTCCAGTTCCATGGGAATCCGAGACCCTCTTCTGAACTCCGCGGCGTTGCACAACACGGGTGCGCAGACTTGCATGCAGACAGTACATTCATACACATACAGAAATAAATAAAATTAATTAAAAAAAAAAGAAACAACATTAAAAAAAAAAGTAATAATAATCATTACCACTTCCTGTAGGCTCTTGTAAAGTGATCCCAGGGAAAAGTATTTTTCCCTATTGCCATATTAATCCTGTATTTATTTGTTAACATTACCTTCTGGCATTTTCACAGTAGAGATCATTACAGTGTTCCTATGAGTTTGTAGAAGGAAAAGATGAAAGGCAATAGGGATAGAAGTTCTCAGAGTTACACGAACAGAACTTAAATCAGGTAGCTCAGCCTACCTTGCTGAGCATGTCAGTGAAGAGGAAGGTGAGTTTCATCATATATACCAAAAAAAGGTGAATGTGGATTCACTTTGTTATCGAAAAGACCTGTTTTATACCTCTATACAAAGAAACGAGCATTTTTCTATGATTCTTCCTTATTTATTCATTAGTTTATCCTAAAAGTATATTTTGTCCCTGTCATTACCAGCTCTGAAAAGCCTTCAGAGTTCCCAGAAGGCAATAAGGCAGAATCTTTTAAATGTTTTCATCTACAAGAATCTGATGTTTACTTGTAACATGGAATTACCACTTTCAAATTCCAGATGTGGCATACTTTGTGACTCAATTTATTTTTAGGAGCTTACAAAGAAATCATTTGGCTTGTTTGCCCTAAGGTTGTGGTGAGTTAGCAGTATTTATTCCCTCATCCCACATTCAGCTGGCATTTGGCAGGGATTCTTTTTCCCTTTCGGAATCTCTATCACATAATAACTTTTTAGAATATATACTTTTTTAAGCTATAAAAGACTTTCCCTTTAATCATCAAAGGTAATATTCATGTGCCTGCTACTATTTTAGGAAATAACTAATGTCCATAAGATTTTAGTTTAGGAAACAATATAGATAATGTGAAACTCAAATGTCCTTAAATCTGTTATTATTCAATTCACAGAGCACAAACTATTTATGGTTCAAGAAAGTAATTTAGCCACCTCCTAGCTAACATTTAAATACTGAATTATAATAGAAGATATAGTCAGAGTACATTTCATACAATGAGAGATTAAGTGTTGGCTGTGTGCTTAATGTATGTGCTAATACGTATTTTTATTGAGAGGCATAAACTTATCTGTCTTCATGTTTATCTAGACTGTCTTTGAATGGTGATTCTCTGCTCCATCATCTTAGTAACAGAATTCATTGTTACTGAATTGTTTGGGGAGCTATATTAAACTGATAACATTGGAATTATAAAAACCTGGGCTTGTATAGTCACTGTGCATATAAGATATGGCCCAGGCTCTAATTCCTGGGACTGTAGCTACTACTGACTCAGGTAATTAATATATTTGAATCACCTAAATTCTGTTCTCTGTCCTAGGAAAGGTGGATAAACACCTTTATTGTCTGTATGATTTGTCTTTCCCCTCCACAAATCAATATGATGAGTTTATGAATGATTATTAGAATTATATAGTTTCAAATGTTAGACATACTTGATAACAAATAAATACAAATTGGTTAATATGAAAATGTTTAGGGCATAATTCAACATAGGATCATAAACAGAATATTTGAAGGTGTTTGGATATTATTTTGTTTACAAAGAATATTAAATTTATACATTTATTTCTTTTAAAGATAGAAACAATTGCATTTGCTCTTGTATCCAATAAGATTACATTATTTTATTGGAAAGAACATTGTAGTAAATATATTCCTTCATATCAAAGTGAAATTGCAAAACTAATGAAAGTTATTTATCACTTTCTCATGAATAAATATGAATGTTAATATTTGAAAAGAAAAATTTCAAAAACAGTATTTTAAAACATCTTCAATTCTGAATTTCTCTTGACATAACAAAAATCTGGATTGATATCATTATTTACTTGTGTGCTTATCATTCATTTTTCCATGCATTTACAATATTTTGCATATGATATCTGTCAGAATAAATGATATCCCTCTGAAGTGTACTTGTTAAGAATGAAATAGTCTGATGTTCTTTTTCTTCTTATTTCTTAATTGACCCACCATATTTATTCTTGATGCCCAACACGTCTTCATATACATATGTACTATCAGTTGACCAATTGAGCAAATGATATATGTTCTACTATATACGTCCAGATTTGTAGTCAGAACACATAAAATCAATAAAGTAGATTTTATTTTTGTTTATGAAAACACCCTTTAGTAGCTATTGAACTTTGGAAGGTCAAGTTTGACCACTTATTAGCAAATTGTCAAGTGCTTTTTGTTCTGATTAATCAATTTTGTTTAGCTAATTCTGATTCTTTTTTTTTGTTTTTTTATACATTTATTTAAAATTTGAAGACAGGATCTCATTATGTAGCACAGTCTACCTCAAATTTGGTATCCTCCTGCCTCAGGGACCTGGATGCTAGGATTAGAGGCATATGCTAATAGGCCCAGCTCTTGGTTTATTTCTCTCCAATAAGATTATTGATTTATCCATATCTGAAATTATAAGTCAACTAAATTATGATTTATTCTAAAATAAAAAGTTGCCTATGATACTTATAAATATGAATTTAATTATTTTAGACCTATGCACATGTCTTGACCTCTGAAGTATGTAAACAATACCAAAATGGTTTTCCCGAATAATAGAAGAAATATATACCATCTACACTCCTTTTATTATCCTAAGAAAAATCATTCTGTTACCATTTGTCACTTAATAAATCTTGAAGAAATTGTTTTTCTCACATTCATTTGGATAGTTTTCAGAAGGCCAGTCAATAAATAAACCAGGATTTGCTGCTGAAATTCAATTAGCACCATCTCTAAGGGAGGCAAACCTTTGCTAGGTGCCAAATGAAAGGTGTGATGAACCTCATAAACACCTTTTCCAAGTTCATGAGAGACAAAGGTCATTTCTGCCACTGCTCCATGTTTGCATCTGTCACACACTCTCTGGGCTCTCCATATCACAGGAACATGTGTGCTACAGCTTGCCACAAGCCAAAAGTGAACCAGACAGGTTGTCATCATTATCACTTCAGCAATGAAAATGACCATACAGACATTCTGCCTGGCCCCAGTCCTAAGTAACAACAATTAACTTGGCTTAGCAACTACACAGATTCTGAAGCACACCATCTGCTAATCATCCTCCCTCCTCTTTCCTTGGAACTATACACAATAATCTACTACCAAATATATATTTCCAGATAGCTTACTCAGTTCATGAAGGGGGGGGTGGACAGATTCTCCCACTGCTTTCTGCTTCTGTCACCTCTACTTTCTGCACACAAAGATAAAATGGAGGGAAGAAGTGTAACTATGCAGTGCAGGAAAAGAAACAGAAATGTGAGCAGAAATGTCTGAGGACTCTGTTGAGCAGGAAAGTATAGACTATAGCTTAGGAATACGCAGTCTGTGGTCTTCTGACACCTCCACAGATGTGAAGTAGAATGAAGACAAGAACAGACAGCTCCATGTGTGAGATAGTGACATGCTGACAGAAGTCCTTTAACCATCACTGCAAGCCATGTTGTTTGATCTGACATAAGAAAATGAAGAAGCAAGTAACTTTCTTTTCCATGTTTCCATTTTAGATTATAGGAGGAAGTTTCACAAGGGGATAAAATGTAACTCAGTGAAAAGCAATGAAGGCAGAGGAATGATTGGAGTTCAGGTCATAAATAGCTCCACAGGACCATGTGTCAGAGGCCAGGTTCTCAGCATTATGTGAATGGAAAAGGTGGGAATCTTCAAGAGGTTGGCTGTACTAGATAACTGTAGGCTATGAGAGGCTTGCCTTGGAAGGGGTCTATGGCAACCTGGGCTCCTCCACTTCTCTCTGTTGCTCCTGCCTTAGGGGGAATTTTTCATTAAAAATTCCACTGCATGCTCCAGCCATGATATGTTGCCATGACATCAATTGGTTATGGGTTTAAACCTACCAGATAATAAGCCAAAATGAACATGTTGTGTCTTTAAATAAATATCAGCTATTTTATTACAACAACAGAAAGCCTACTAACACAAGCCTTAAGCCATTATAATTTTAATAATATAAAATTCTTGTGGAATCCAATCTTGAAAGTACAAGCAAAATTTTTAGTTTTCTCTTGGGATAAACTAATAAAAGTTGTCTTTATTTTTTTCTGAAAGATTACTTAATTACATTATAAAATAAGAAACCAATTTAAAAAATTTGCTTCAATCTCCTCATAAGAAAATAATGGCTTTTTTTTAAAATTAAAAATGTGAACATAGAAAAAGGGTGAGAAGAAAGAATTTGTTAAAGAGGAAAATCAGAGAGAGGAGTGGATGTGAAAGATTAACTGGTATTTAATTCTTAGGAGCAGGTGTAAGGAAAGAAGAGACCCCAACCCATCAGGCAAACACACACTTTTCCCAAGGCTAACCAGCTCCGTTTTCTTACCCGCATACCTCATTGTACTTTTTTCAATTCTTTTTCCCATAATGATACTTTTTTTATATCCAGGATATCAAACTCCAGACACGATTTTGAACCATCTTTCAGATATCTGCCTGCCACTTGAAAGTCTAAACCTTTTTGCTTCTCCAAAGAACAGAAGTCTTGATGACTCACACACACGCTCCTTGAAGTCTCTCTGTTCTTTGCCACTTTTTTCTACTGCCTCTTGTACAATTTGACTCTTTGAAGCCTAGATTACAGAAGTATTCAAATTACCCACCATTCAAATTTTCTCTATTATCAACTTGACTCCCAGTCTAAATGAACACAAATATAGTCTTCAGCTTTGCACTCTTTAGGGAGAGTTAATTTTGAAACATATTAAATGCCTTATTTTTCCTTGGGTTCATTTACGCTGTGGCTAATATTGAGCTAATTGTTGAGCTGAGACACTGAGATAAGCACCATATCAAGGCACATAGTCACTATTAATTATATTAATTCACTTCTCTGTGCTCAGCTGATGACTAGTATACAGAGCATCCAATGCATTCAATGCATTGTTCATTTCTCTTTTTTAATTAGTTATTTTTAAATTAGCATACAAAGTAATTGATTTTGGCTTGGCATTTTCCTGCATACACGCCATGTTACTTTGCTACTATTTGACTTCTTTCCACATTCCACTCCTTGGCTCCCCAGTCCCCATCTTACTAACCTTTACTAATCCTTCTCCTGCCCCAGTCAGCATTGCTTTCCACTTTCAGGTCTCATGCATTCCATCGTCCACTCCTCCATCATCATTCTGTCTTGAGATATCTTCCTCCTTTCATTCAGCTTTCAAATTTCATCACACACACACACACACACACACACACACACACACACACACGAACAAAAATGCCTATATAAATTTAAACTTATGATCTACATCTGAGATAGAACCAGTTATTTTTTTGTCTTTCTGAGAGTAGCTTATTTTGCTTAAGAAAATGATCACCACCTCCTTCTATTTTCATTCATTTCATCACAGGGCATTGGTTTTCCATTTCAGGAGATAAAACCACAACTCACTGCCAGCTACAAGTCTTTAGAAAACTGATTACATAAAGTATTGTTTTCATTAAAAACCAAAGAGCAAAACAGCCATACCTAACTATACAAGCAAGCATACAGGCAGATTTGTTAGACATAACACTAAGTATGTTGAAATATTTATACAGTGAATAAATATTTTATATTAATATCCAGTGATAAAACCATGATTACTCACAGGAAATTTTCATAATGTAAGAATAAATGGTAAAATTATGTGATTTCAAACTTCTCTAAAAAACACAACTCTAATGAATATGGTCACACATGCTTATAATTCCAGACTTTGGGGGTCTAAGGTAGTGGGATTACAAGTTCCAAGGCAGCCTATAGCCAAACAAATGGATACACTTTTTAAAAAGTATGCAAAGGAATTATGAGTGAGGAGGAAGAATATTTGGCTTCAACTAAAAGAGAAACTTGAAAATGTCAAAAATTTACTGGTGTGAAAGTTAGCCAACAATGTAAATAGAATTAGACACATTCTTGACTAAATTCTAAGCCTACTTTGAAACTTCTAATTCCTCTTCCAGATTGCTATGTGCTTGACAACTTAAAATAATGTGAGGAGAAGAAACCACAGTATTGAATAACACGGAGCAGACATTCTGTATCCTCACTGCATTGGATTCTTCGCTTTTCAAACACACCAGTCTTCAGACACAACTGTAGAATTATCAAATCCCAATCCCTAGGAGTATGATCCATTTCATATGGTCATCTAATTAGCAAGGTGATTGCATTGTACAGCTGTTGTGAAGGACCTGACCACAGAGCATTGCCTGGACATTCTGGGGAGGATTAATATGTGGTTGACTGACTCATGGAAATACTGTCAAACAGCTCTAATCACAGTCTGACTTTGTCCAGAGCTATCCCATAATAATGACACAAATGACTCAGAAGTAGACAAAATAAGTTGTGGTCAATTAAGCAATGTCTTAGTCTGCTTTTCTGTTAACACATCATCAGAGCCATAGGTAACTAAGCACTTTATTATCTCTGAACATATTTCTCCAATTTACTCTCATAGTACAATTTTGCCAATAGAATTATTGTCTTTAGCCAAACTTAATTCTGCTAAGTGCAGCCTCTGATGCATTCTACTTACTTGTTATTAGCACAGAATCTGCTGATATCAGATCCTCCAGGCTCTCCCTGGGAAGTCACATACTTTCAACTACAATGATGAACCAGCCATACCCATGGATTGCAGGATCACAGGAATATTACACCAGAAAATAGAACCAAAATAGAGCCAGACATTTTAAAAATTGTTTCTGATTTATTTTTCTTTTTTGTATACTTTCTCGGCAGTTATAATAAATTCTGTAAACTACTTAAAGTTATGGGCAGAAATATACACAGACTAAATGACTAATAATGTAAACTCATAACAGAAAAGGGATAGATATCAGCTGGTACAAATTAATCATGTAAATATTAGCCTTTAAATGGTATGCAACTCTTGACATTTGTTTAACAAAATGAATTGTTGTGTGAAGAGCTAAAGCTAATGTATAGAATATTCTTTTCATGTACTGGGAAAACTATTATTTCCAAAACAGGGATGAGAAAATTGCTAGACTAACTCCCATGCCAATGTTTAGCATCCTGTTCTGGAGAAACTCCTAATGAGGTATTGGCTAGATGGTATGGTCTGTTTTCCATGAATGTACAACATTATTTTCTCTGAGATTTTCTTTGTTGAAATCTTATTTTAAAGACTACCCACACTGGAAATGGGGGGAAATAGCTTCTCAATAATTAAGAAAACTTCACTCTTTTTTTGTCTTTTTGAGACAGAGTCTCCCTTTAGTCCTAGCTGTCCTGGACCTCACTCTGCAGACCAGGCTGGCCTTGAATTCACAGAGACCCGCCTGCCTCTGCCTCCTGAGTGGAACATCTAGAGGTTTTTCTAGATTTTCCCAGGCTCTGTTTCTTTTTCTTGAATATGCCACTTGAAAGTAATATCTGTACTTGGCTTTATTAATATGAAGTGAAAGATGTGGACTCTAATAGCCAATTCAGTAAGAAAAGTGTTTTGTTCCCTTTTATTGTCAGAACTTGGAAGACATACAGTTTTGAAGGGAAGTCCGAGTTTGTTATCAAGTTCAGCTATTTTATCTTTCTCTTACTTTATTTAGACGACTCGTCTCACTTAAGCGGTGATGATGGCGCAATGAGCATGAGCTTACAAATTACCCTGATGCTTCAAAGCAGTTAAGATGGCAATGGGGGCTGGAGAGATGGCCTAGCGGTTAAGAGCGCCGACCGCTCTTGCAGAGGACCCAGGTTCGATCCCCAGCACCCACATGGCGGCCGAGAGCCGTCTGAAACTCCAATTCCAGGAGAACTCCAGCTCCAGGGGAATCCGAGACCCTCTTCTGACCTCCGCGGCATTGCACGACACGGGTGCACAAACTTGCATGCAGACAGT
>VZQC01011301.1:0-14985 GCA_009823505.1 Rhizomys pruinosus | reverse complement strand
TTTGGGGAACCACTGGTAATAGTAAGTCAGGCCAATGGCTGCATCACACCGTGATGGGCATTCCCTCACGTTGCTCTTACAATACCAAATACGAATGGTATGGAGGGGTTAACTGTGGTGGAAGTGGAAGGGAGAAGAGCTGTTGGGGGGAAGAGGGGGGCAGATGGTAGTAAGCTATGATTAGTTCTCAGCTGGAGGATTAATGCTGTGTCTGGGCCAGGAAACTACTGCTAATTCTCACAGTGTCATACATAAGGAGATGTGTGGCCGATGGCTCAGGTTTTTCAACAATAGAATCTTAGAAATGTCCTCTGTAAAGTTAAATGAGATTTTACAAGAATAAGCCATTCATTTCAGTTTCTTCGCGACTCAGTACCTAGTCCTTAATACAAAGAGCACAAAAAGTAACAAGCTGCATTTTGCCATTTTTAACTCTTCATCAATGATCCAAGAGTAAAATTAGAATCTGCTTTAAGAAAGCTTTAAGAACTTACTTTCTTCATTCTTAATGTTTCCCATTTGTTTTTCAAGAGTTTTGTAGTCAAAGTGGAATGCTTCCAGTACTATTACTAGTAAACTATTAAAAAAGAAAATAGAGGAAAATGTTCATTTGATTAGCAGTACTGTCTATTAAAGGGAAAGGAAGCTAGAGAACATAAACATTAAATTTATTTATTTATTTATTTATTTATTTATTTATTTATTTGTTTGTTTGTTTGGCTTTTTGAGGCAGCGTCTCCCTGTAGCCTCATCTCTCCTGGACTCACTATTATAGACCAGGCTGGCCTTGAACTCACAGAGATCTGCCTGCCTCTGCCTCCCAAGTGCTGGGATTAAAGGCGTGTGCCACCATGCCTGGCTAACATTGTTTTAACTAGTATTCTGATTCTAATAAGCATTATCCTAACTCTGTTTTTCTTTTTTTTTTTGGTGCAAGTAAACCATGTTTCTTTATAAAAGACTTGTGTACTTGCCCAGGCTCAAGGATAATGAAATCTAGCACATAAAGCCCATTACTAGAGGTAGAAACACAGGCAATATACTATTATGGCAACAACCATCAATTACAGTTAAGAATTTTCTGTAACAACCAAATGGATAATTTAATATTTGTAACAACTCAAGTATATTACTGAACAAAGTGCATTTCTACAGTATTCAGTGTTGCTATTCAGTTTTCTAACTTAAAACAGCCTATGATAACTGGCAGCAAAGAAGGTCCTTGCAATAGACTGCCTCTGCTTGAGAACTTAAGATGTAACTATTGCATGCTGCTAATATACTATCTAAACATTAAAGATACTCCTAAAATATTTGATGGCAGACTATGATTAAGACACTACACTACAAAAAAAAACCTTATACAGAAGGAAACCCTTACTTATGTGCTTCTGCTTTAAATATTGTGCCCCCTCAGACCTACATGCAGACAGTACATTCGTACACATAAATAAATAAATAAATAAATAAATAATACTTTAAAAAAATATTGTGCCCCCAAATGAAGTCCAGTAAGCACGTGTCCTGTCTTGATCCCCCTGCACTGGCCTCCATGATACTGCCAAGGTAATCCACCAATGGCAGTCTATGTTCTAAGGAGGCTGAATTCCCATTAGCTGCTTAGTTCACAAGCTGGGTATCTCAGCAGTCCTCCGTCCACATTGGAAGGCTAAAAAGTAAAAAAGCTGTATCTCATGTCTTTGAGGAGTGTCAAAAGCACATGTGCCTGCCTGTAAGAATTGAAGACAGGCCAAACAACGGTGCTCTCTCTTTTTCTTTTTACTAAGATCTCAAGTTCTGTGCCTGCATTACAGTTTCTCTGGTCTTATTGATTATTTATTTCTGGTTGTACTTTCCTTCTGGATGCTTAAGGCCATACAGATAACCCAGATTAACCAACGTTTTGTTTTGTTGAGGTCAGTTAAGGATCCAGTCCTCAGGGGTCTCTCAGGGATTTTTTTTTTTTTGGCCGGGGAGGGTGGGAGCCCCTTGCTTCTTTCAGCTCCTCATCCACCAGTTCCATCCACATGAGAACAAAATCAGGTCTTGCTAGATCTGGCTTCCTTTTCTTAAGGATGAGCAGACTCTCCTCTTTATAGACTGGACACTGGCTGAAGTCCCCTTAGTGGCTCTCCAAGACCTCCCTGAACAGGAAGAATGGTGACCCACCTCTGCAGCACACACCTTTAATCCTAGTACTTGGGAGGCAAAGGCAGGCAGATCTCTGTGAGTTCAAGGCCAGCCTGGTCTACAGAGTGAGTTCTAAGATGGCTTGAGCTACAAGGAGACCCTGTCTCAAAAAGACCAAAAAAAAAAGTGTTCATATTATTTAGAATTAGTCAAGGAAATAAAATCAGTATGAGTCCTATGAAACCAAATAGTGTATTACAGTAACTGTATCCCAATGACATGGAAGAAACACAAAAGAACTAACTCAGGTAAAATAATGCCAAGTAGCCTGTATCCTTTTACCTTTCTTTGGGTCATGTCCATCCTGTTTTGAGTTGGAACTCAACCTCTGTTCAATATCCTTTTTAAGGTAAAATTGACCAAATTTATCAAATTACATGTATATGTATATTTATACATATATGTATATGTATATATGTATATGTATATGTGTGGGAATGCATGCGTGTTACTGTATATAATATAATATATAAAACATAAATAAAAATAAGCATGTAGCCAGGTGTGGTGGCACACACTTTGAATACCAGCACTTGGGAGGCAGAGGTAGGTGGATTTCTGTGAGATTCAGGCCACCCTGGTCTACATAGTGAGTTCCAGGCCAGCTGGGGCTACACAGAGACCCTGTCTTTAAAAGACAGAGAAAAGCATCCATGTTAAAATATATTCTGTATTTTTCATATGTATGTATAGTCATAGTTGTCTATACATATAACATGTATATATTTTACATGCATACATGTATGCTAAAAGATTATTTTCAAAATAAGATTAATTCGTAAAGAGCTATACTCCTTAACTAATCCTATGTTAGTAGTAGTCATTTAGAAATTCTTTCTCTCTTAAGTCCATATTTCTTTGGCTTTCAGCTGTCAGGACCCCTTAGCTGCTGTAATTGCCCAAATATCATTTATGAAATGCAAGAGTTACCAACAGACTTGATTATATTAGATTGCTGTAAATTGCCACTGCTTTTTATCATAGAAACAGGGAACATCAGAAGCTTCTCAGGTTCTCTGATTTCCAGTTGCTCTTACACTTGTATATGAGCATCCCAACTCATGGTGAGATTCTCTCAATCCAACCAGTATGTTATCTGTCCTCTCTCCCTGATATTCATTGATCACTGGCAGTCTCCACCCCTACTTGTCATGGTCCATGGGATAACCTATGATTTTGGCTTTGCTTTGGGGGATTTAACCATGCAAGTTAAGAAGCAAAGTTTATGAAGAGCCAGGGCCCTTTCTCCCTCTTCAATCTTCAGTTCATTTATCTGGGCAGGGAGAAACAGTACCTTTGTTTATCACTGATACTAAGTACATAAGGCATCAAGATCATGGCTGCTATAAACTGAAATCTGCAAGGTGCTGTCAGCAAGCTGGTGAAATTTCTTTAATTTTTTTTTTCTTTTCACAAGAAAACGAAAACGATACAAAATGACAATAACAAAACAAAGGAAAAAAAAAAACAGGTGGTGGTGGTGGAATTTCCATTCATTCCTTTTCTGGTGAAATAATCAATCTGCAGGGCTTGGTATGTAATTCTTTTTTTTCCGTCTCTTTTCTGTATTTTTTTTTCTTTTTCTTTCTTCTTTTCTTACTCTTTTAGGGCTACCAGAAGGATAAGTGTTTACTGGCTGGTCCAGGAAGCCTTGAGTTCTCAGCTAAGAAAGAGTCTGGTTAATTTGGTGTGTGTGCATGGTGGGGGCAGGGGACATCTCATCCCTAAACTGCGTAGTCAATTTCTAGCTCCTATTTTGTTGTTTCCCTCTGGAAAGGGTCACCTCAATCGCCAGGAAGGAATCAGGACGCCGACCATTCTGACTTCTTCCATGCTAAAAAGGGATGTTGATGTGTCAACTGGGGTACCCCCCCATTCAGAAGGTCTATCTAAAAGATCCACAAAAGGGGAAAAATGTCCTTTATTGGGTTTCTCTTTTTGTTCATTTGGCGATGATGTCTGGATTCAGGATCTGCTTCCCAGGTGTTTTAATAGTTAGGATATGAGTTTCCACTTAGCTAAAAAGAAAGAGAAAATTTTATCATTGAGCATTAATTAACAACAAGAGTGGACTTGTCCATTGGCTGAGGTGATCCTACACTGTTAATCAAGGTCGAGGTCTAAGGTGTTATGCCCATTTAACAATATTTCATATAATCTTAAACCTGATTATCTGGAGGCACAATTTTTCAGACATTAAAAGAAATATATTGACTACTTATGTTTTGGTTATACTTTTTCTGGGTGCTTAAGTCCATACAATTAGCCCAGATTAACCAAAGTTTGTTTTCTCAAGGTCAATTGAGGTTCTAGTGTTCAGGGGGCACTCAGATTTTCAACGGGTGGGGCACCTGGCTCTTTCTGGCCATTCTTACCCAGTTCCATCTATGGAGGACAAGGTCAGGTCGTACTTGCTAGCCAGGTTTCTCTTTGGAGCATGAGGTGACTTTCTTCTATGTTGACCTTCTTCTTTATAGACTGGACACTGTCTGGGGTTCTGTTAGTGGATCTCCAAGACTTCCTTGCACAGGAAGCCTGGTGACTCATAATTGCAGAACATTTTAAGAGATGCCTTGTACAAAATCCCCTGGGACTAGTTGATCTCAATCCATTGGCCAAATTGCCATGGATATTAAGTATGGGCATAAAGCATCCAGAAAAAGTTGTTATACCAATATGATACTTTTAATTACTGTATTGTACTTAGAAAAATCTTGAAGAAAAGCCAAGAAGCCTTGAATAAATGTGGACTGGAAGACATTTAACACTGTAAGATAAGCCTGCAAACCCTATGAGAGAGATTTAAGCAATTTTAAACATATCTTAAATGTAAACTTTTACTACAAACAGGAGTAATCTCTTCACTTTTCCAAACCCCATATCCTGGTTTGTAGTTTTCCAATAACAGGGAACATACCTATTGACAAGAATTAAGCTGGTAAAATTTATTATCTCCTTCTGGGCTGTGTGCTGCTAGTTCAGAGAAGTAAACCTAGCTTTTCTTGAGTCAAATTATCTTGAACTTGGCAGAATATATATCAAAAATAATGCTTGTATAATAGCCAGAAACAAAGAACATTTTTCAGTAGTCAGAGGTAAACTGTTACTTGTCTGTGCTCCTTTAATCCAAATCTACAACTGGGAGTCCAGTACAAGCCAGGAATGGACAGAAAACCAACTGCAACCTTATGTGGTTATAGTCCCATTTAGACCATCAGTAAAATGGCTTTAGGGTTTATACCATTCCATTCTGGAAACATTAAACCACTTCAATCCAAGACAAGTATCTTATTTTCTATTAAACATCACAATATTTATGCCTATCCAGACAAGAGAGACAGTGCCCCCAAACACACACCAGAAAATTAAAAAAAAAAACCTTAAAAGTGATCCTACATGTGCTGGGGCCTGCTCCAGAAGACCAAATCTTTCCAGATATTCAGAGATGCACTACATTGGCCTGGAAAAAATTCCTGCCTCTCCACCCCAAAGATGTTCCACCTAGTGTTCAAATATCTCACACACAAAACACAAAGACCTTGAATTATATTTTATCTAATATTAACATAGCAACTCCTTATTTCTTTTTTTGAATTTTATTTATTTTTGTATGTGTATGAATGTACTCTTTGTATTGCTTGAAATATTCTCTGCAGGGATGGTTCATTGGAGAGAAACTCTTTCAATTTACTTACATGATGAAACATTTTCCTTTCTCTTTCAATTATAATAAACATTCTTGCTGGAAAAACTTCTCTGGGTTGATATCCATTGTCCTTTAGAACAAGAAATATTTTCGACCAAGCTCTTCTGGATTTCATTATTTGCAATGAGAAATCAGCTGCAATTCTGATAGGTTTTCCTTTGTAGTTAACATGTTTTTCTTTTGCAACCCTCAATATCCTTTCTTTGAGTATCTTGTGTTTTTACTATGATATGGTGTGGGGAATTTATTTCTCCAATGAGCCATCCCTGCAGAGAATATTTCAAGCAATACAAAGAGTAGAGGGCAGGGATGACTATAACCAATAAGCACTATGAGACAAATGATACTACCACTATGGAAATAAAAACCTAGGGTAAGAATGTACTAGAAATCAAAATGATTGGAAACAATTTAATTCTCTCAAGAACAGTTCTAAATATCAATGGACTGTCTGCTTGGTGTTCAAAACAATACAAAGAATCAATGAATCTAAAAGTTGGTTCTTTAAAATAATAAACAAGATGGACAGACTCTGGACCAGTTAACCAAAAGAAAGAAAGAGCAACTCCAAATCAATAGAACTCAAGACGAAAGGAGAAATATCACAGCAAACAACAAAATGATCCAGACAACCATGTGGGAATATTTCAAAAACCTATACTCTACTAAATTTGAAAACCTAAGAAAAATGGATGAATATCTGAAATCTTGGAAATCACCAAAGCTTAACCAAGAAGAGATTGACAGCTTAAACAGTCCCATAATATATGAAGACATTGAAAATGTAATAAGAAAACTCCCAACTAAGAAAAGCCCAGGTCCAGATGGTTTCACAGTAGAATTTTATAAAACATTTAAAGAGGACTTACAACCATTATTATTCAAACTGTACAGAAGGATAAAAACAGAGGGAAATTTTCCAAATTCCTTCTATGAAGCCAATATCATTCTAATACCAAAACTAGGCAAAGATACAACCAAAAAATAGAACTAGAGACCTATCTCATTAATGAACACAGATGCAAAAATTCTCAACAAAATACTTGCAAACTGCATACAGGCCCATATCAAAAAGATCTTAGCTTCTGAGATGCACTGACCACCCTGGGAGATGCCATCTTGGAATAGCCAAGCTAGTGAATTTTTAAATTCCATTCTAATAGTTGAATGACTCCAGTACATCAGATGAATGTCTAGCCTGGTAATGCAATTGACTGAGTAGCCATGAGCTAGTTACCAGACTTCATTTTCTGTACAATGTGTTCCTGGATCAGAAGCATTTTGAGCAGAGACATTGAATTCAGGATAGACAAATTTATGCCTAAATAAATAATGAAACATTGCTTCCAGCATGAATGAGGCACAGTGACCAAAAACTGCTACCAGGTTAGTGGCTCACTGTCTAGAGCATGGAGTCACATTGATAGCTCAGTTCTGATCCTTGTTTTTCATGACTCAGTCAGTTGTTAACTCAAGTCTACCTTGGTGAGCAGAAATTCATTAAGTTAATATACTTCTCCCAAAGGCATAGAACACGAGATTGTCTATGACCCATTTAAATTTTTACTAAGGAGCAATCCCAGATGAAGCACCTTGATAATCACATGACTGTCCTGTAACAGAAGACACTCCTGTGCCCTTGAGCAGTGCAATCATAAGTAAAATGGAAATGGATGAAAGTGATGGAACTTATTATTATATGTTGAGATTGTGGTGGAATTGTACTTCTGCAGTATTCTTCTCCAAATCTATAACCCCATTATGGCATGAGACAGTATCAACAATTTAGAACTCAACTTGATAGATAAAACCATCACTATTAAATGACAGCCCTTCCTTTTCTTATCTCCAAGATATGAGCTTAAAATTAATATCACAATTTGAAACAGTACGAATACAGAAAAGTTAAGAGAAAACCCAGAGTGGGAGGGAAACTTCACATCTGAAAAAGCATTGATTTACAGAGTATACAAAACTACTCAAAAAACAAGAGAGAAAGAACACAATGATTACGTCAAACATGGACGCAAAACAAGCACTGATAAAATTCACAAATGAGAATTAAGAGTTCTGAGAAACAGCCCTTAAAAATTTCGAACGAAATTTGACCACTTTAAGAGTATCATTCACTCAAAAGACTGGCCAGGATCAAGAAAACAAATGATACCAATGCTGGAGTGTTGTGAGAAAGGGGAACAACTCATCATTGCTGGTGGGATTAAAACTTGTACAGCCACACGGAAAAGCTCAGCTGTGAGAGAACCCTTGGGAAAGAAACTGAAAATGAGCTTGCCATTTGACCCAGGTCATACCACTCCTGGGTATATACCCACAAGACTATTCTTGCTGCAGAAATACATGCACATATATTATTTCAGCTATGTACACAATTAGCAAAAAGTGGAACCAACCCATAGGCCCCTCAACTGATGAGTGGGATAGAGAAAATGTGTACGTACACAGTGGAGTTCTATGCAGCAGTAAGAAAGACAAATCATGATCTTTGCAGATAAATGGATGGAGCTAGAAGATATTATGTGAAGTGAAGCTAAACACAGTCCCAGAAAAAAATGATGAAATGGATTGCCTCATCTGTGTTAGCCATAGCATCAATAATCCAGTTGTACTATTTTTGTGAGTGATGGATATTATAAGAAAACAACAGAAAGATCTGCATTCCAGAAAACTGACCAAAATGGTGAATCTGGAGGCGTGGGTGGGTTGGAGAGAGGGACCACGGTCTATATGTATTAATGTGTTATTTATTGACATGAACTCAACAAAAGTATCCAATTTTGCCCAAACTCTATCTACAAACTACATGGTTATTTAGGATTAGTAAAAGTAAAAATGTCCGATATTAAACAACATTGGTTTAAAAAAGGTTTTTTAACAAAAACGTAATACATCTAAGTATAATTGGAAAAGAGAATTGTCTGTCCACAGTTTTGTTACTTAAAAATCTGTATAAAAATAAATTTGAGATTACAATACAAATGTTCTCTATAATTTTGTGTTTACAAGTACATCTTGTAACATTCTCTTCTACCCGTAGGATAATTTAACTATAGGAATTAAGTTATGCTCCCAAATTTAACACATACAGTCACCCCAAAACAGCTTGGGTACAATATAACTGCGAAATCTTACACCTTGATTCCTGCCCTATAGTATGGTGTACTACACACTGCCATTTTGGGACTATATGGGTTACCAATAAAACCCTTAAAACTCCACCGGGGCGGCATACAGTATAATAATATTAAAAACTTTTTGTCAAAATTGTTCAATTTTAATCTTTAAAACTATGTGAAACGATTTGTATGGTTTTCCCACAGGTCAAAACGCACCCCACATACATGGCGTGAAAGAAGAAAGACTACAGCTTCTTGCTGTGTGTAGGTTGCCTACCAAAGAAATACGCAGCAGAGAAGTTGGGCCATCTAAACATAAAGAGAATAAAAGCATCAGACTGCTACAGTACTCAAACCATCTCTTTGCGATCATATTTGTAACAACGTTGTTACTAATGGTCCTAATGACAAACCCTTAGCCTTTCTAGGTGCCACAAAGCTTTAATATGAGAGAGTTCTTTCTATACCTCTTTTCATAGAAAAAAGAAAAATATAATGGCAATGAAGTCGTTCTCCAAACTGTAAATTAGAGCTGTGACTGTTATAGAGGTAACTCTCTTAATAACTGGCAAAACTGCCTTTCTTATTGACTAATTAGCATAGGTAATGTGAAAGAGGATTATTCCTCTATTCAGAACCAAATATAATTACTAAACGTCTTCTTAAGTTATTTATTTTTTTAAAAAAATAATATAATACAGAAGCTCTGAGATCAGCAATGGATCTACTCTTCCAAGGAGATATTGGGGCCAGGGGATCCGCCCCCGCCAAAAAGTTAAAGGCTTTTTCGCCTGAAATTGGGATACCTGCAAGAGAGAGAGCAGGTAAAGCCCTGCTGTTGAGAAGACCTGATGTAAGCATGGGAAAAATGTATTGAGACCACACCTTGCAACTGTACATTTGGTCTCTGGAATACCAGATAGCTTTACCAAGGCCACACTAAACAATAAGCAATACTCTTCTTAGTCAAGCAAGAACTCCTACCCAGTCAAGCAGAAACCATCAGTACAGCTACAACTCAACCTGCCCCTGGAAAACTGTGGCAGCAGTGGCAGACTATGTCTGTATATCTCAAATCTTATTTGACTATAGTATCTCTTCCTTGGAGGAATAACTCGAGGGTCTGACCAAAGCTTACACTACCTCTATGGTGGTAAGTGACTGTTATAATAAGCCACAGTAAGACCTTGTCTCTTTACAGAAAAAACGAAAACATAATTCCGGTTTAACCATACCCTCCAAATATCTGTGTGTCTATACCACAGTAACCTACGCAAATAATTAGTGATGTTAATACCTCATATATCTACCTTGCTTGTGTGCAGTTAGGAGGATGACAGTTATTTCTGGGACAAACTGTTAGCCGTGAAAGGAAACAGCCAAACTGATAGGAGGTCCAAAAACGACATCTCCAGAGAAGTAGACTGCTTTGCTTCCGTCCCACTTGTGCCCTTTTCTAAAGCCTAGGGAAATCTGCAGAAAAGGTGGGTGAATTAAAGGCTCATGGGTGAAAACCCTGGTACTCACACAGCTATAACTGCACTCTACTTCCTCAGTATCCTTGACTGCTCTATCTATAAAGACCTACAGCAGGACGCTTTGACTCTGTCGTTTTGGGCATAAAATCCTCTTCAATTGCGTAATGAGCGATGCCTGCTATTAACTGAAAACATCTTCTCTGCCTACTTTTCAAAAATTAATCTGACAAGTCTCCTGTTCATTTAACCCTAATGCATTTCTCCTCATCTCTCTCTTACAAGTCCTATAAATCCACTGCTCAACCCGTGAATCCGCACTTCTCAACTCTCCTTCTTCTCTTCTATCCTTCTTCACAAAATCTCTGATAGCTGTTTCCTTGTCTGTCTTAGGCTGAGCTGCGACTCCGCCCTTTTACCTCCTTCCGCCCTCCCTCCCAAAACCAGAAAAGTGGGATGTAACGCTGAATGGGCAGCCAAACTGACACATCTTGTTACTACAGCCCCCCGCGTTGTGACTACTGGTGGGTGTCAAACTGCTTGCATGTCACATAGAGCGAACCCTTACTTAATGAATTAGAAAGTAAAAGTCTCTTCTAACAGATTGATCCTTCACAGCCCTGTCCCTTGCTACTCTTCCCTCTTTTTTGTCCTTTTGGAGGGTACCTTCAACCACTGTCTTGGGATTGTACATCGTGCTGAAACTCCAAGACCTGCGCAGACTCAAAGGCCGTGCACCCAGCAACTTTTCAAATCCAGGTACAATCAGAATAATTCTCATGCTTGTGCCCCTTGGGCATTCAGCCATCTTCTTTCTTGCTGGTTTGATTGATCAACACTAGGAGCTCCTCTTTTATGACTGCTGCTCTGTATACATTTTATTCGACACTGTAGAGGTAACCTAAGCTGCGAGTTCCATCCACCAGCTTTTCTTCTCCCAGTGCATTTCTTCCTCCTGTTCTCACAAACTCACTTATGGCAGGACTAGAATCACACATGTCTTTAACTATTTCTTGGTGGCAACTCCATGTTCTTGTCTGATGTACTTGATCGCATAGTAGTTCTACCAAGTATTCTGAATCCTGGACTGCATCTGAAGTAGCCAGCTTCCCTTGGGCATGCTCGATGGAGTGAGTGCGCATTGCAATGGATACAAGTCTGAATACAATTATACTACAGGAATGACTTACAGTTCAAATGACTGACTATAACAACACTCCTTTAGATGTTCTGTGACAATGATTATTCATTATCTTGAGTGTCTACAGTCTGTAAAACTTGTTATAAATAGCATTTATTCATATTTTTTACATGGTTAAATGTACTAATAAAGACATATGTGAAAATAAATTTTCCTTGATCCAGCCGCTGCCAGCTTTCCACTGAGGTGTGGGGGTCAGTCACTCGAACTTCTCTGATGCTTCCACACTCACTTGGAAATGCCAATTCGGGCGGGTGGATTGGTACGGGATACTGTACATCGGAGCAATGCAAACATATCCATCAGACTTATCTTTGGGATTATATTACCAGCTAGAACTACAACTTGTAAAAATCATCTGGGTAGAGGCTCGTTAGAGCGCCGGAGCTTAAAGGACCGTTCCCAGCCCATTGTTGAATTGAAACTCCCAATTCCAGAGAAATTCCAGTTCCAGTGGAATCTGACACCCTCTTCTGACCTCCCGCGGCATTGCACGACATGCGGTGCACAGATTGCAATCAGACAGTACATTCATACACAATAACAGTAAATAAAAAAATTATCATTTTCTTTCACTTATCAATCAGAGTTTTTGGAAACAAAATATTCTGTGAATCTGTATAAACAGTGGGAGAAGTTCAAAAGGAAGGATATTTGGCTTTTGAAATCTCTTAGCATTCAACATTTCAGCTTGCATTATAACTCAGGTCAAATGAGCTAGGTTTTCCAACATTTAAAACAAAAGGATGAAAAAAAACAAAAAAAACAACGGATCAACATCCTACCCTGACAGTGACCCTGCTATGCAATTGTGTGTTCCTACAGACATGCCCATAGACTTTCTTTGCAATTAACACCAGTAGACTTACTAAGAAATGATGATTCAAAAATGAAAGAAAATAAATGCTGATTCCTTAAGGAAAAATAATGTATTTTTGCAAGGCATACATCTGGGGCCTCCTGTATGCAACAGGAGCACTCTACCACTGAGCAGCATCCCCAGTCCTGGTTTTGCTTTTTATTTTGAGACAAGTTGACCATGTGATTTGACTAAATTATTCTAAAATAAGAAGATTTTCTTTATAAAAACATAAAAGTAGTGCATTTCATTGAGAAATTGGCAATCCATATTTATAAATTTTATGATTCATCCAAATGGTCCTGAAAACATTTTTCAAATGTTTCTGCTCTGACCTTTTCTTGTCACGGTTCTTTGAACACTATTAGCATTCATGCAGTATTAGGTGTTATGAGCAACCTGTGTGTGATTTAAAGCATGTAGGAAGACACGGGTTTGGTTATATGCCAGGTCTATACCATTTTGCATACAGGACTTTAGTCTCTTCGGGTTTTGGTATTCAGGAAAAATAGCAAAGGAATAAAGGGATAACAACTGACACCACAACACACACACACACACACACACACACATTCCTGAACCAATGAAATATAGACACTGAGGGACAGTTGTACTTCCCACTAATTTGGGAAAGAAATTGAAAGTGTTCTTAATCACTGACCTATCTCTCCAACCTCCACTTATTTTTGTATCTTTTATTTCTTTTGTAGCTTTATTTTAACTAAAACTTCAAGTTAAATCTCTTATATTGAATGAGAGACAAGACAGTGGTCACTATTAAGAAGATCTATAATTGGTCCAAATGCAGAGAATAATTGACTGCATGTTGCCCAGTCCCAGTTGATACTTCTATAATGGAACTCCTATGCCTAAAGCTCATGGAAAGTTTCAGAAAAGGGGGGAGCAAATATTGTAAGACTAGGAGGACCAGGATGCCTGGTGCTAAATGTGACTTATAGGACATGACATGGCGACCATCTGCACTCATGAAATGATCAGCAACCTCAGTATGCCGGTGCCAACCGGAAAACAACTGCAGTAATGAGCAATGCGGCATTAGATGGCATGGGGTGGGGGAGACTTCACAAGGTTTCTCCTGTAGATTGAAAAACTATGCGAGGGAACAAATCTAGAGGCGAAGCCGATCAATCACTCCACCGGCCAAGTATGAGCTACCTAATAGGTTCATGTGTATCCTTATACATGGACAAACAACACTAGATATGTATATCTCACATATGCAACCATTAAAGGCGAGCAGGCCCGACCATGCTGTTTTAGGGATGATTATAGAAGTGTTTAGAGATTTGTGCGAAGCCACAGAGTACGTAGAGCTTAATGGCTGCTCCATGGAGCTTAGAAGAATGTTGAGAAAAGTACAAAGATGGAATCCTGGCTTGTGAACTTTAAAAGAGAAGGCAAGACTCTATCAGAGCTCTTCCTGGGATACATTTTGAATTAAGAATTTTTGGAAGTGAAACCTTTAGTGCTTTACTGGGACAACTGATAACTGGACAGTTTGGGCTGAAAAATCATGTATGATTAACAAGAGACCAACCTTTCTGAGGTAGCACCCTCTGGGAAGTATTTCCTCAGGGCCAGCCACACAGAAGCTCGGGTCTAGAGGGGGCCTGAGGCTCCATCTCAAGCTGGAAGCAGGACTTGGTAAAGTGTAAGAGTTTCCAACATGATTCTGGTTTTGAAAGCATGACAGATCATCAGAACAACTGAGATAAGGGAATTTAAAGCGTCAGGAGAGGCCAATAGTGAAGAAGGTTCAGCCTTAGTTGCAATGGAGATCCCAGCATACTGGTGATGCCGAGGTCCATGAGATGACCACCAAAGTCAGTGAATGGAGTGGAGTGGAGCAGGCCTGGACCTATGAGACAAGCTGTGTGTTCTGTGGATGACAGAGCCAGAGAAGTAGAGCTGTCGAAGCACTTTGGAGCCCAGAAGATTGTAAGTGAGTCCTGAATATCCAACACTGAGATACAGTGCTGGACTTTGGTTTTACTTATGTATGTCCAGTTCTTCCTTTTGGAAATTAGACAATATGTAACTTTGTTGATTTTACAGGACCTCACAGATAAGAGACTTTTAAAGAGACTGAAGTGTCATAGTGCTTGTGAAACATTTTTTTGCCATGGTGCTTGTTTCACAGTAGAACAAGAAAGAGTTTATTTTTTATTACAATACTTTTAAATTTTATATTATTTCCAAAATACACATATAACACTCATTACATAATCAAAAATAAAATTCTGAAATAAAACTGAGCTGATTCCTAAGGCACATTTAGAGATTCACATTTTAAGTTCAGCCGTTAAAGCTGAGGCTAAGAACCAGCAAAAAAAAAAAAAAAAAAAAAAAAAAAATGACAAGAGTTTTGAAAAACTAATGAGCAACTTTTTAATTCGTCG